>OY759226.1:4269700-4869700 GCA_963662175.1 Aradus depressus | reverse complement strand
AGTAAGTGAGTGACTTGTGTAGTTCCCACGCGGTTTGGGACTTATTATTGAACAACTGACTTTGTGTTCGTTACCACGCCGTTTTGTAATAAGGGTGTTGTCCACATAAATATATCTCTTGTTCTATTCGAAGTTCTCATTTAACCTGTACCCAAACCCAACATGGTTTTTACCGGGCCGGATTAAAGTAAGTAATACAGTCCATCTTATTTTATTATTTTCATTTGAAAAATGTCGCGAAGAAAGTCAAATTAGTCGACTTAGAAAAAACAAGACCCCGCGGCACCAGCGCCGACGCCGTAGATCTTCTGCTGCTGAGAAGACTGCACCTCCCGCTACCGCGAACGAATCCACCTGCGACGCCTCTTCTGCGCAAACTGAGCCGAGACCCGCGACTTCAGCGCCTCCAGCCTCTTTGGATGAAGCCTGCAACCCACGACCTCAACGCACCAATTGGCCTACTCATCGTATGCCTGGACGCAAAAGTCGGCTCGGTCAGCCGCCTTCCATTCCACGCGGCACTGAGATCACCACTCGCACACCATTCGCTACACTGATGCATGTCGCCTCCGCTCCGTTCATGGACGACTTCCGCGCCTTTTCTCGCGATTCGCACGCTGCATGAGCTGGCTGATCGGGAGCTGCAGCGATACCCGCTCGCGTCAGAAGTGCTCTTGAAGGAGACCTACGGGGACGACAACGCTCCGCCGCAATCCTGGAAGCTGGGACGGATCACCCAGCTCTACCCGGGGCAAGACGCGATCACGCGAGTCGCGGATGTCGCAACGACCACCGGGGTTGTGCGCAGACCCCTGTCGCGACTATGCCCGCTCCCAACCCAATAATGAAGCCGAGCCTTCATGGGGGGCGGGATGTTAAGTCGCGAGTTGAGTGTGGGTGAGTTCGGGAACACGCCGAGACAATCGATTTGTTGTTGATGAACTACTTGAGTCAGTAAGCAGTTGGGCACCACGCGGGGTGGACTGAGTTGGTTGAGTTGGTCGCCACGCGGGGTGGACTGAGAGTCTGGGTCGAGCCAGCACGCGGTGTGCGGAATGGATTCGTCCTTATTACCACGCGGGTATAAGGTGAGTCGTTAGTTACCATGCGGAAGTGAGTTGTTTATTACCACGCGGGTATAAAGTGAGTCGGCTGTTACCAAGCACAGTAAGTGAGTGACTTGTGTAGTTCCCACGAGGTATGGGACTTATTATTGAACAACTGACTTTGTGTTCGTTACCACGCGGTTTTGTAATAAGGGTGTTGTCCAAATAAATATATCTCTTGTTCTACTCGAAGTTCTCATTTAACCTGTACCCAAACCCAACACATTCAATGTAAATAAGGTAAGAAATAAGGACGCATCATGCAGACTTGCAGGTTATTACCATCGATATATATCATTTGTCCGTGGATCTTAATTTGAGTTCAGTATTTTATTGCAACTACAAATAATAGAAAATTGTAAGAAATGAAACGGTGAACGATTTTGATGAATTGAAAATTTTTATAATTTTTTTTAATTGTTGAAATTTGAAACGAAATGTATCGATACCAAAAGTACTAGGTATCGGTCAAAAGTATCGATACTTGACTTGTATTTACTTGTATCGATAGATCCCTATCCATGGGTCAGCCTCGTCTGCCCTATACGTAACCCAGTTAAAATTACTTCTTCTTTCCTTTTTTCTCCTTCTTCTTGAAGTGTTCCAGACTCAAGTGGAGCTTTTAATGGTCCTTAGCTTATTATCTGTCATACCGAGCCACCGAATCTGTCATTTGATCCAAACTCTTTCCTTGATGTAGGCAACGAAGTCACTTACAGGGTTTAGATTTTTTTTTTTTTTTTTTTTTACAAATAGCTGTTTACAACTGTATACACATGAATACAACAAGCAAATGTGCTGATAAAGAGGTAATGGCAATGTCAAAATGTCATGAGGGGAGAAATGACCCAGTGGTGAGACTCCCTAGTCACTGTTTTTCTCTCGTTTTTAGCTAATCACTGTCACTGTCACTGCTTCTGATCAGGAGATCTCTAGGCCATTGACGCTTAAGCCGTCGTTGGGGAAGTATGGCAGAATGGAGGGCACGGACTAGAGGATTATTGTGGGAACTAAGAAGGGAAAAAAATTTTTTATATTTGGATTTAGCGACTTCAGTAATGAAAGGTACTTTAAGGTCAGTGTGAAGGGTTTTGTTGGAGACGTAGTAAGGAGCATTGGCTATTGTACGAAGGATTTAGATTAGTTTAGATATTTAAAATTTGGCTTAACATAAAAATTCCAATAACAGTCTAATGAATGTATTTAGAAGCCTCTATGTAAGTCAGTTAAAGGGAGAGTGTAAACGTAATTGATTGCGTTCTGGCGAAGTACATAGTCGGTGAAAATTTTTTTAATTTTCTGTTCGGATGGAAAGTAGGCTAATTTAGTTGGTTTACTTGTTGTTTTATTAGTGTTTGACCTCTGGCTGCTTTGTCTCAGGGTATTGTAGAAGTAACAACGGGCAGCTTGTCTTAAATGTCACCAGAGAGTGCTAATTACGTTAGCGTGGCATCCCTCGAAGGACAAATCGATTTGTTAGCCCTCCATCCCGATATAGCCTCTATCTTTTAGCAAATTAACTAAGAGGGGGAGGAGACAACGGCTAAGCTGTTAGAGTGACCTGCGAAACAAAGATTCAAATCCTCATCCAGAAAGTTGAATAGACTGGTGATCCATCAACATCCTACTACCAGAGCGCTCTTTCGTCACTCTGTTGGACATGAGCCCGACTCTCAAGTGCCTACCCTAAATTTGTATTCACCTAGGGTAGGGGTCTTTAACAAGCAGTAAGAGCCTCGGGATCATCCCTTCTTCCGAAGGACGGCAAGGTTTTTTCACCTCCCAGATAAAAAAAACCTAAGGACCTCGGCCGGATTTAGAACCCGCGATCTGAGCACAGAAGGCTAGCACGCTTAGCACTGAGCTATCGGCTCCCTCCAATATAATAATAATATTTATTTCTGTTAAACCATAACATGGTAATAAAATACGTCATAGAGTGGAATACATCACATCTTATAAATTAGATACATAAACTTCTTAGTATCGGATCACACCAGTGATTAGTAATAACAGTAATAGTAATAAATAGATAATAAAGTTATTTTCTCAGAGATGGGTGCTGAAGGTACGAGTTGAACTTCTTTACCTAAATAAGTATTCCTGCACTAAACAAATCAAACTTTGCTCCATGTGCAATAACAAGCAAGATGAGCATCTTAAGGTCGTGGGTTCAAAACCCGGCTTCTTAGTTCATTTTATCTGGGAGGTAAAATAAACTTAAGCACACCGTCCTTCGGATGGGACGTTAAGCGATGGTCCCGAGTCTGTACGATGTCAGGTTCTCGTTAAAGACCCCCTCTCCCCCCCCTCCTAGTTGAATAAAAATTTAGGGTAGGCAAATTTTAGGATTCCCATAGTAGAGTCGGACTCATGTCCACCAGAGTGACGAAAGAGCGCTCTGGTAGTAGGCGATATGACCTCGTAGTTAAAGCCCAGGCATGAGTCATAATAACTAACTAAAAGAATTTTGTCTTATCTATTTTAATAATGCGGATTAAGCTATAATAATTTTTTTGAATATCTAAATGGAGGATATCACAAAAGTTTTATTAACTATTGCAAAGCCGCCTGGAATGATAGATTTTAATTTAATTATTAATAATATATAAAGAGGAGGATGTTTTATGTATTTGTATTATTGTCGAGTAGAAATTGTAGAGACAATCTCTCAGAAGATCAATTTGACCATGAGTATTGTCTGTCAATATTATTATTATTGTACATCTGTAAAAATAAAAATAAATAAATACGTTTATTATTATTATTATTAATAGTAACACATAAAATACAATAAATAAATAATAGAAAATAAATTAGATAAATGAATAATATAAATAAATACAGTGGATACAGTTTTTTATAATTCTACCAGAAAAATTGTCTAACTTCCCTTCCTTACGAAATAAATTTTAAAAAATAATAACAATAAAACCATAATAATAATGCGTAAAAAAAATAAACCAATAAAAAAAAATTGAGTAATGAAAATATGGAGGCCAAGAAAAACAAAATGAAATCTAGGTATCAAACAATTTTTTTTTAGTATGAAACATGATTTTTATATAGTGGTTACTTTATTATTTTATGAGCAGCTCTATAATTTGTAAATCTGCCTTAGTATCAGAAAGTACGCTTAAAAAATTTTTAAAATGTACTTTTTTTTCCAATAACAACGGTGGATTATAAATGTTAAATTGGACAATTGAATTCACATCGTATCGAGAGATCTGGAAGCGATGACAATCCAATTGTCGTTTGTCTTCCACCATAATCAATGCCACGTTATCTGGATTAAAAAATGTCTCTTTCTTTTTAGGGTTGAAAAAAAGGTTTATATAGTACTAAAAAATCATAAATGTACCTTTTCAAGTATGTAACAGATATGTACGGTGTTACTTAGATTAGATTCGATTTATTCAAATCAACCTACATAGGTACATTATATGAAATGTCATAATTGAACTTAAAACTAAACAACAAATCACCTACCTATAATGCATAAATAACATTATAATTTGAAAATCAACATAAATAAAAAATGTCTGTCAAAAATACTTAAATGTTTTCTTTAAATAGTAAGGACAATACTTAAAAGTTCCTTTTTGTTCAGTCTTCTGATCTCTTTGGGTAAATGATTATATATTTTTAATGGCATAATTATATGACTGACCATATTCATAAGTTGGTTGTGGTTCCAAAGGTGCCGAAGCAATAATTCTCATTGCCCTTTTCTGGCACTCGAAGTCCTCAAGTGCAGCTTGTGAGCCTATCCATGTGGCATTAAAACATTCCATTGATAGACCATTTTCAATGTTTCTTTAGCAACTTCAGTATTGCTTGGAATAATATCCTGTTTGAATTAAGATTGCCCAAATCGGGTCTTACGATTTATAATTATAATATTTATTTGCGTTAAACCAAATCATAGTACATAATAGGTTGTGAAGATGGCTGATGTAGTGAGAAGTGATCATTTCACAGACTCATAATAATAAAGCAAAATATGAATCATCAATCGACCATATGGATTAAACTTAATATTTGACATACATAATATAGTAACTTCTGAGTCCTCATATTTTGCGTCGATACATTCATTACTTCGGCAGTTATTAGGGTATTTATGTTGAGCCCCTCCTCCCTTCGACCGATTACGCTGAAATTTAATAGGTGCCGTCCTAACGCGGTTTTGAATGTAAATATAAAATTGTATATCGATACATTAATTAAATCGGCAGTTATTGGGATTTTTAGTAGAGCCCCCTAGCAACAGCGTCATCATCAGTGGCTCATCCCTGCCACACAACACAGCGGTTAGAAGACAACTGTCAGAAGTTGAAGAAGACACAGTTGTCTTGTAACCACTATGCTGTGTGGGTGGGATGAACCACTGATGATGACGCTGTTGCTTTGAAAACCTGTTCAGGTCTAAAATAAAACAGTGGGAAGACAACATCTTTTATTTCTATGAGAAATCTCATCCCACAACATCTTACAATCACATATGAGCAATAATTTGAGTTTTTGTGTAAATCCTCCACCCTAATCCCACCCCTTCCCTTCGACCGATTTGGCTGACAATCAATAGGTGCGCCCTAGATGATTCTGAATTCACATATAAAATATCGTGTTGATATATTCACTCTATCGGGAGTTATCCTTTTCACAGACACAGTTTTCGGAATCAGGAGATCGTAAAACATGAAATTCCGTTGAAAACTCGGCATCGAATTTCTGACAGATGACATGACTTCCTCTATACTTCGTATACCTAGGGAAATAAAATTTAGTCTGACCTCTAACAGATTTTATTATTGTCTGCTAGCCCTTAAGTCCTCAATTTAGTAAAAATATATAACAATTTAATTGATTAAAATAAATAATTAAAAAATATTGATTATGCACTTACATAAATTGTTCATAAATTAATAAATAAGTAGATGATTTCAATAAATAAGTTAGATAATGAATAAATTAAATATATCTGTCCGAATAAAAACTATTCAGTGAATCTCCGGCAATCTACTTCCCCCTCATGAATTAATCAATTAATTGTTTACTTTCCTTCCAAAAGTAATCGACTGTTTGGACTAAAATTTATAGTTGGCTCGCATAGGGGGCTACTGATGAGGTTTTTGAGTCGAGCCTCCCTGATCCTCCCTTCCTTTCGGCCGATTTTGTAAAAATATAATAAGTGCGGTCCTTATGAGGGATTTAAATTTAAATATAAAATTTCATTTTGATATATTTATTACATTGGCAATTATTGGAGTTTTTGAGTGGAGCCGGATATTGACATCAAGTCTGTAAATAAACAATTGATCTATTGGTGTTAGAGGGAGAGCGAGCACATAATTATTTTGTGCTGTGGATGTACATTAACGGCGATTTACCGACATTTTTTTTTTTTTTTTTTAATTTAAAATAAGACGCTATTAAGTAAATGGTAAAGATGAGACAATTTAAATTTGAACTTCTATCGTAGAATGAGGAGGAAAATTGGGTCATTTAGAAATAGTCAAGATGGAAACATTAGAAGTTTGTCAAGTTTTTGGAATGAAATATGGTTGTGGATCTGATAATGGTTGCTAATTGCAGTTGCGGAGCTCTGTAAAGAGAGGGGGAAACTTATAAGGAACATGACTCACCTAATTGCCAACACTTGAACAACATTAACACTAATGACAACCAAAACTAACTATTCGACTGGTATCCATAGCAACATCAAGTGGTACGTCGTCCACATACCGAATTCAATGGACCACTAACAAAACGATTGTTGTCGTTTAAAGTCCATTCTATGATTCCTTTTAAATATAATGTTGATAATTATTAAAGTGTTGTTTCATTAGACTCCAAACTGTACGGGTGGGATGTGCCACTGTTGTGTTGAAAGTCGGTTCTCGTTGGGATATATGTATGCGTCAGAATTGAACAACACATACAAACCTTCACGGTCGCCAACATCATTTACATTCAGGGTTTCTAAATTCTCATACAAAATTTTGTGCCGATAAATTCATTACATCGGCAGTTATTAGGGTCTCCTCCCCTCAACCCCTCTTCTCTTCAGCAGATATCCCTGAAATTTGATAGTTTATGTCCTCATTGGGTCTAGGCTTTAAATATGAGATTTCATGTCAGTAAGTTCATTACATCGGCAGTTATTGAGGTTTTTGTGTTGAGCACCCCCCCCCCCTCCTCTGCCCCTTTTCTTCTGCCAATTTTGCTGAAAATTAATAAGTGTTGTCCTTATGGGGTTTTTAATTCTCATAGGAAATTTTGTATTTTGTGCCGATAAATTCATTACATCGGCAGTTATTAAGGTCTCCTCCCCTGAACCCCTCTTCCCTTTAGCAGATATCGCTGAAATTTGATAGGTTATATCCTCATTGGGTCTAGACTTTAAATATGAAATTTCATGTCAGTGCATTCATTACCTACATCGGCAGTTATTGGGGGTTTTGAGTTAAATTGATGCCTCCTTTCCTTCTGTCGATTCTGCTGACAATAGCAATTATTTTTTTTTCGAATTTAGAATTTAGAGGTTCGAAAACATGAAATTCCGTTGAAAATCCTGAATCGAATTTTTGACCGACTTCATAACTTCCCCTATACGTTGTATACTTTTCCGACAACTGTACTCCGCCTATACAAGATTGAATGTTTGCCCTCGCTGTATTTAAAGTCCTTTCATCTCATCTTATTATTCTTCTCTTATACCTCGACCGTATCAGAAGAATGTGCCAACTTGAGTATATGGGACAGGGTGTTTACGACCTCTGGCAGAAGCACACGCTGAAGAAGACAGCACTTGAAGATAGAAAGCAGAGTACTTGATGTGAAAAATGATCCAAACTAAGAGGAGAGGGGAGGAGCTTCTTAAGTCTGAGAATGACTTATTATCAGAGAGATGCTTCCTCCAAGACAAATACCCCGACCAGGAAACGACACTTCTATTAGCCTTTGTCTGCGTGTCTCTCTGTCAGTGCATTATTCCCGGAGTATCTTCCTTACCTCAAAACCACTTGACATTTCTCTATCATGAAATGTCTTGGGAAATCCTAAATACCCGACAACATCAAGTAGTCTTCTAGTCTTCTTAATAATACTCCTCTCTCTCATTGCATTTTCTAAAGTCTATCCTCTTACATAAAGATGTTATATATATAAATAAATATATATGTATATATATATATATATATATATATATTTATTTATTTCTAGAACACACATATATATTTATTAATATATATTATACATATTGTATAATAATATTATATATTATATATTAATAAAGCTGAACGGGATTTTTTTTGTGTTTCGGCATTAATTTTAAATTTTAACATTTTTTCCATTTTACTATTTTTAATAATCAGTTCACATCGTCTTCACCCTTCGTCGAAAATATACCTGCCCTCCAGTGTCCCTTAACAAAAATCCCATCCCTTTAAAAAACGAAGTGCTCTATCTAGGCTTCATACTCGACAGACGACTAACTTGGAATCCCCACACGAGACTAAAAAGGCAAGAAATGAACAGACGTTATAAACTTCTACTAAGACTACTAGACAAAAGATCCAAACTAACTTTGACAGCAAAACGACTTATATATAACGCAATACTCAAACCTATGTGGACTTACGGACTTGAACTCTGGGGTTCTGTCAAGGCTTCTAATCTCCAGCGCATCCAATCCCTTCAATCCAAAATCCTTTGAACAATAGCCGCATTGGCTATGGAGCATTTCCTTATTACGTCTCCAACAAAACTCTTCACACTGACCTTAACGTACCTTTCATCACTGAAGTCGCTAAATGCAAATATAAAAAAATTATTTTCCCTTCTTAGTTCCCACAATAATTCTCAACCAGAAACGATGATAGTTAACAATTGACAGATTTAGATACATTGGGAGTGCTGTTGTGTACACCTAGGGATCTAAGCATCGAACGCTCTTATCTCTTCCCTGTTAGCTCTACAGCGAGAGACCGAAATTTTGTCTACCCAGGTTTACTTACATACACGACTCATTAACGAGTACCTGAAATTCGTAGAGGCCCTGGATCATCGCCACGTTCCCTTCCGAAGGACGACGTGCTCAAGGTTTTTACCTCTCAGATTAAATACCTATAAGCCTCAGCTAGATTTTGATCGCCCGATTTTGACCCTGGTTTATCAGGAACACCCAAATCCATCGGGAACTGGAAGTTGCTCCTTTTGCAGCCCAAATCGAAAAACTCACCCGAAGCTTCCATCTAGGTCTGCCAGCATGCTCTGGTGCGGTCCACTATAGTCTCGACCTGCCTGTAGCTCGCGGGCTGCAGCCGAGGCTGTACCAAGACTTTTTATTTTAATTATAATTTTCATGTTTATTTGTCAATTTGTGTAAAGTACATGTTTAGTACTGGTCCAAATAAAAATGTTTTTCTTCTTTCTAATGTATACATACTTATGACGTATCCTAGTACCATGTATTGGTTTAACGGAAATAGAATTATTATTATTATTATTATTATTGTCATCAGGACGACACGTAGATTTTTGGAATCTGGGATAGGAAAGTACGAAATTCCTGTGAAAACTAATCATCGAATTCTTGTCCGACTACATAACTTCCCCTATACTACGGGGGAGTTAAAACCTTGGTGGAGATTCCACCCCCTCCCCTTTTTGCTGTTTCCCGGCTATATACGGAGCCCATTTGGCATATCATGTTGAAAGTTAAAGTTGGAAAATGGTTTTTCCTCGACTGGGGTCGTGCGGTCTCAAACCTACTCATGCCCGGGCCTACTCATGCCCGGGCTGTTGTCGAGTGGGTTTGTGGATGTTATTTATATGAAAAGTTAGTGTTTTGTGAGTTTTGAAAAGCCTGCTGCTCCACACACCCAACCTTCTGCATCCCTCTCAACACGACCAACCCTCGCCATAATTCTCCAAACATGGCTTAGTCACTTCACTCCGACTCTAACTTCAACAGCTAATAGGGGATGTTATGCAATCTGTCAAAAATTCGATACTGAGTTTTCAACGGAATGTCATGTTTTATTGACCTCCTGATTATAAAAATGAAAAATAAAATTGTCGGTGAATCACCAAAACCAGTCGACCGTTTTCATATCATGTCTCATACTAAATTTTATGTCGATACATTCATTAAATCGGAAGTAATTAAGGTTTTTGAATTGCGCTCACTCCCCTGAACCCCCCCCCCCCTTCCCTTCAGCCAATATCGCTGAAGTTTGACAGATAATTTCCTCGTTGAATTTTGACTTTAAATGTGAAATTTCATGTCGATATATTCATTACATCGGCAGTTATTAGTGGTTTTGAGTTGAGTCCCCCTGTGATCCCATCATTTTGCCGATTGTGAAGTTATTATGAGGTTTTGGCCACACAAATAAAAGGTTTTTTTTTTATATATTCATTCTAACGGCAGTTATTAGAGGTTTTAAGTTAAGCCTCCCCCCGTAATCGCCCCCTCTTTGGTTAATGGCTGAAAAACAATAGGTGTAGAGCTGCCGGATTAAGACTATTCGATGCCCTAAGTATTCTGAGCTTATGGTGCCCCCGCCTCACTTGATATGAATGACGTCTTACTTATGTTGGCAAGTTCAATACTAAAGCTCGATTAAAAAAAAACGAAGACAAAATTAATTAAGCGAAAAAATAACAAAAATCAATTTTTTCAAAATTAATTTATTAAAACACTAAATTTCTCTTTCGTCCAAATACGCCATTTGTTCATCATATACGTGCACTTCTTCTTCCTCAGTATCATCCATAATCAGAATTTGATATTTGGTCTTCCATCCGAAGTTTACGACAGGGTACGAAAAACATTATGTGACCTATAAATGTTTTTATATTAGTTCAATTTTTAATTTAAAATTATAGCAGATTCACGAAAAAATAAAAATAAAATTGAGAAATAATTAACTATTTTAAAAAATAACTATTTCAAAAAAAGCATTGCGGACTTGGTGCCCCCGTGACGTGAAACAATTCTTATCTTATACTGACCAAGAACTAAACAAATAAAGTAATAAAGGTCATAAAAAAAAATCATAATATAGATCTGTAACATTTGTGCTCTTAAGTGTTTATTTCTTATATATATTGGTTAGACAGACTTTATAATAATAAAAATGCCTTTACCAACATTTGCAAGAGTCCATATTACCTAAAATACTGTCCAAATCTCACCTACGTCTCACTCTTTTCAAAGGTTTAACAGGTCAAACACTGGGTTTAACACTTTTCAAATTTTGAACCAACATATCTCTGGTAGTTTTACAGGTATAAAGATTTCTTTTGCGGGTAGTACTTTTGAATTGTGTTAATTGTTAATGGGCTTAAAAGGAAACCCTTTCCTTCCGTTGGCAATTTAAGCCCTATTACATTAAATTTTTCATATTTTTTTACACCACTGCATACCACTCGTTGAGACGTACAACTTTCATTCTTTGTAAAATTTTGCTAGCACTAATCGTTTCCGATTTATTTCGATTGTGGCCCGTTTATCTGCGACACCCTGTATAAAACAATATTATTAGACTAATACATGGAAAAATAACAAATAAATAAATACAAATAAATAACAAATATAAATAAAATTAATAATAATATTAAGATTTAGAGATGTATTTCAAGGGTCACTCTCTGCAAACTAACTTAGTTCATAACTAGACCTGACGATGGTATAAGGCCGAAACCGGTAGTTATATATATTTATATCTTTAGTGGAATAGACAATGTTTCAAAAATAAGTTTGTTTTATTTATTTATTACAAGTTTCCACAATATGTCCGCGTTCCTCAACTTAGAAGTTGTTATGGTTTTTAGACAAATTAAGCAAAGGTAAATGAAGGTTCGTCACAAGGGTTGAGGATTCAGATCACTATGTATATGTAAGTCAATTAAGTAATGATCTCTAATCCAAACAGTAAATCGATTTTGGTAGGATGCGATCGATTAATTCGTGTTGGGGAAGTACATTTCCAGTGAAAAAAAACCTAACTTGATGTTTCTTCATTCAACGTTGTCTGCTTAAAATACTTAAGGTCTATCTTGAGGGGCTCTTCACTGTAGGAACTCATGTAGAAACTGATAAAATGTATGATAAAACGAATTTTGAAAAGAGGTAATGATAAAGAGGTAAAAAGTAGAGTAGAAGGGAGGTAAAGAGGCTGTGGTAAACTAACGAGCGGCTCGGAAGGTAAAGTACGTGTTCTGATTAATATGCAGTACGTTCTCTGTCTAATTTGTTGACCTGTCAGACCAGTGAAAAACCACTGGAGAACTGGAGTCAGTGTCAAAAATAAATACATAAGTCATTAAAGAATATAGAAGTACATACACTGACGGATCTGTTATAATGCTAAAGACTTATTAATCGATATATTCATTACATCGAGAGTTATTGTAGTTTTTGTGTTGTCCCCTTCCCTTAGATCGATTTGGTTGGAATTCTATAGGTGTCGTCCTTATGGGGTTTTAGATATACAAACAAAATTTCATGTCGATACATTCATTCTATCAAGAGTTATCGTATTCACAGACACAAACGTCTAAAAATGTGTTTCAAATCGACATTTCAGGACCGTTTTCAGCATGTAACTCGAAAACCGGACGACGTGCGAAAAATCGTATTTCACATAAAATTTTTCTCTTTGTTTTTACTATAACTTTTACTCGTAATGATTTTTGATTAGGTCATAAACTTAAGCGGTATATTGAAAAATGTAAGGTGTAATCTATACTTAAATCCATGTCTGGTTGTCAATTCATTCTATCTGAAGTTATCGTGTTCCCAGACGCAAGGAAATTTTATTTTTATTTTTCTAATTTCAGGTCGAAATTCCAGTGAAATTTATATAACTTCGGTTATACTTTCGTAAATCTGATGGGGCATGTTAAATTAAGAAAAAAATGTACTTCCCCAGAATAATTAATCAATTAATTTTCGCTTCCATCCCAAAAGTAATCGATAGTTTGCGCTAATATTCTATAGTTGCCTTACATAGAGGATCCTACATCATTTTAATAAATTTTGTGTCGATAAATGCATTACGTCGTTAGTTATTGGGGTTTTGTGTTGATCCCCCTCCCCTGAAACCCCCATCGTCCGGTTCGGCTGAAAATTAATGTGTATTTTTTTTTTTTTTTTTTTTTAGAAAAACGTGAAATTCCATAACATCCCCTATACTTTGTATAGATGGGGCAGTCAAAAAAAATCTTTAATTTTTTTAGTACAATTTTAATTTTTGTCCAACATGAAACGAAAGGAGGAGGTTATTCATTGAAGTGGGGTTGTGGTTTTGAATGTGGACGGACCACATTTCACTGTCATGAATATGTGGATAAGGGTAATGCGAGAGTTAATTCGGACAGCTCGAGCCGGGATGAAAGTTACCCGCCCCCTCCCCCTCCCACCCCTGTAATTCACTCAGGATAAAAACCCGGTACATGTCAGCCTTTCCTCTTTTCCCTTTTTTTCCCCATTTTTTTCCCCCTCTGTTTTTCCCTCTGTTTTTCTCTCTTGTTTTTACTTTTCTGTCCTGTTTTGGGTTCTCCTTTACCTCACAACAGTCTTTTCTTTTTACCAAAAGTAATTATATGGAAGACCATTCAATTGAATTGAAAAACAAAAAATAAAAAATATATAAACTACTCGGGAACAAAAACCACAAAACGTTTAGGCCAATAATATCTTGTTATAAGTAAAACCTAAATCAAGCGTTTGGGGCTGGAAGGCCACTTCTGAGGATGAGAGCATCTGTTGAGTACAGTTGCAGATGTCTTCTGCGAGCCTCATCTGTTAAAGCCACAGACTGATTCTCCTTCGAACCCCTTTCGGGAAGTAATATAGACAAATTCTCGTCTGATCCTTTGTCGAGTGCAGTTGCAAACGGATTCTCTTGCAAGCCTTTGTGTATTGAAGCCACAAACTGATTCTCCTTCAAACCTCTTTCGGGAAGTAATATAGACAAATTCTCATCTCATCCTTTATCGAGTGCAGTTGCAAACGGATTCTCTTGCAAGCCTTTGTGTATTAAAGCCACAAACTGATTCTCCTTCGAACCTCTTTCGGGAAGTAATATAGACAAATTCTCATCTGAGTCTTTGTCGAGTGCATTTGAAGACTGATTCTCTTGCAAGCCTTTGTATATTAAAGCCACAAACTGATTCTCCTTCAAACCTCTTTCGGGAAGTAATATAGACAAATTCTCGTCTGATCCTTTGTCGAGTGCAGTTGAAGACTGATTCTCTTGCAAGCCTTTGTGTATTAAAGCCACAAACTGATTCTCCTTCGAACCTCTTTCGGGAAGTAATATAGACAGATTCTCATCTGAGTCTTTGTCGAGTGCAGTTGAAGACTGATTCTCTTGCAAGCCTTTGTATATTAAAGCCACAAACTGATTCTCCTTCAAACCTCTTTCGGGAAGGACTGCCTACAGATTCTCTTGTGAGTTTCTGTCGAGTACAGTTGCAAAAGACTCTCTTGCAAGCCTCCCTCTTTTAAGGCCAGAGACTGATTCTCCTGCGAGCCTCTGTCGGGAAGGACTGCCTACAGATTCTCTTGTGAGTCTCTGTCGAGTACAGCTGCAGACAGACTCTCTTGCAAGCCTCCGTCTTTTAAGGCCGCAGACTGATTCTCCTGCGAGCTTCTGCCGGGAAAGACTGCCTACATATTCTCTTGTAAGTCTCTGTCGAGTACAGTTGCAGACAGACTCTCTTGCAAGCCTCCGTCTTTTAAGGCCGCAGACTGATTCTCCTGCGAGCTTCTGCCGGGAAAGACTGCCTACATATTCTCTTGTAAGTCTCTGTCGAGTAAAGTTGCAGACCGACTCTCTTGCAAGCCTCCGTCTTTTAAGGCCACAGACTGATTCTCCTGCGAGCCTCTACTGCCTACATATTCTCTTGTAAGTCTCTGTCGAGTACGGCCACAGACAGATTCTTCTGCGAGCGATTCTCCGGAAGGACTATCGACAGATTCTGCAAACTGATTCTCTTGCAAGCTTCCGTTTCGGAAGACTACCGACAGATTCATATAGGAAGTAGATACTATCAAACTATACATATGTATATATTGTGTACTACCCATAATTCTTCTTCCATTGACTTATAATAGATAGAGTGTATAAAAGACTAAAATATAAAAAAACTGGGGCTATCTGATAGTGGCCACCCATTCTTTGGTCACAGTTAAAAGAGGGTCGTGGTAATGAACTGAAGCCCACAAGACAATGAGTTATCTTCAACAGAAGGCTTCACTTGTTCCATTTCTAAACCAATTAGATTCACTCTTTTGTTGTTTTCCATTCTCCTTCATATCTCTCTTCCTAGTCTTTCCGCTCTTCCCCGTCCCTCGTCACTCTTTCGATAATCTCACGTTTTCACTTTACTCAAAAAGTTTTTAATTACGATACCATTTTGAGAAGAAAAAAATGAAAACTTTTTAAGCGGCTATTTAGATAGTATCTGCTTATTTTGTTGGAGGACCCTAAAGAGGATTCTTTATTATAAAATGTGTTAAAAGGGATGAGGACGGGAAGCCTTGGAAAAGCCTCTTGGAAAAGCCTCTAATGTCGGACACTTTAAACATCCCACAACACAGATTAAGGTTCTGGTTTCCTGAGACCCAGCTTATACAAGCGAAAGCCATCCTTTGCGACCAGAAAAACTGAGACAATGAGGGAAGTTATCGGTCATAAATTTCATGCTCACTTTTCAGCAGAATTTCAATTTATTCGACCCCGTCTTTGTGTGAAACACCAATCAATTAACTTGTAAAACCAAACAGCTGTTAGGAAAATCAATAGTTGAATTACATGAAGTCTTTTGACTCCTCATATTAGTCGACACGTATCCTCTTTGGCCGATTTGGTTGGAAATCGATGTCGTTTTTTGGGAGGATTTGGATACACTTATAAAATTTCATTTTGTTACATTCATTCTATCGGGAGTTATCATATTCACAAAAATACAGAAATAAAGAATTTTTTTTAATTTTTGGAATCAGAAAACAAATTTCTGTGAAAATTCAAGAAATTTCAGACGGATTATATAACTTCACCTATACTTGCTGGGGAAATAAAATTTCATTCGGGGTGCAACTTTTTCCCTCACATTTCACCCCTTCAACCCTTCACGCCATTTCGAAAACTAAAAATGAAAAAAAATATATATTCTCATTCTTCTCATGGTTAACTTTCATTTGAAACCCCAATCAATCATACCCCTCAAAAGAAAAAAAAACAATGTTAAAACCTTTCTATTCAAATTGTACCCCTAGGATAAAGATAAAATTCATCGAGAATACATTAATCCTATTCGCTATCTGCGTCGATATAATAGAAAAATTGATTTTAAAAAAATCCATATTGAGTACCACGTTGAGCACGCCGTCCTTCGGATGGGACATTAAGCTATGGTCTCGAGCCTGTACGAGGTGAATAAACCTGGCTAGGTAAAATTTCGGACTCCCAGAGTAGAGTCGGGCTCATGTCCACCAGAGCGACGAAAGAGCGCTCTGGTAGTAGGTGATATGACTTGGTAGTCAAAGCCCGGGCATGAGTCATAATAACTAACTAGAGTACCGGTTTCGGTGCAAAGTTCACAGCGAAGGCGTATACTGAACGTATATATGTATATTTGAATAAGTAATAAAGATGTATCAGTCCAACATGTCGACATGAGCTGTGAATGCTCGTAAATTCTAGACTAATTTGGTTTATGTATGTTCAGATTTACCACCTGATGATGTCAGGTTGACGAAACGAGTTGTGGTAAAAAAATAAATACCTACATGTTGGACTGATACATCTGTATTACTTATTTAACTCATTGACTCATGCCCGGGCTTTAACTACGAGGTCATATCGCCTACTACCAGATCGCTCTTTCGTCACTCCGGTGGACATGAGCCCGACTCTACTGTGGGAGTCCTAAATTTTGCCTACCCTAAATTTTTATTCATCTAGGGCAGGGGTCTTTAACGAGTATCTGACGTCGTACACGGACCATCGCTTAACGTCCCATCCGAAGGGCGGCGTGCTCAAGTTTATTTTACCTCCCAGATAAAATAAACTAAGGGACTCCGGTCGGGTTACGAACCCACGTTCTTGAGCTCAGAAGGCAACACGCATACCACTGAGCTACCTACCGGAAAAAGTATATATAATATATATATATTATATATAATTTATATATATATATAGGTAATATATATATATATATATATATATATAATTTTTCTAAAATTCGACAATATAAATATTAAACGAAGTATAGGAGAAGTTGCGTCTTCTGGGCAGTAAACTCCAATTTCCAATAAAATATAATAAACATTTAAATTAATATATTTTATTAAAGTAAACAAAAATATGAAAGCGGAAGAATGAGGTGCGCAATAAGAGCTGCGCAGTTGCATCTTATCTTCTGACCTTTCCATACTATATATATAATTGAGATGATTTGTGTTGGCAGGTGGCTTGGATACACATAGACCGTCAGATGATACTAACCATTCACAGACATGTGATAGCTCGGGTCTCCAGATTTAGTGTGTCACATGACAATCAGAAAACATGGCTCCTCAACGTGAATCAGGTTCAGCAGGAGGATCGAGGCTATTACATGTGTCAGGTTAATACCAACCCCATGATCAGTCAAGTGGGCTATCTACAGGTAGTCGGTAAGTAAACTTCACATATATTATTACCTACTGAATCATTTATTTCTTCAAAAAATAAATTAGAAATTAAAAAAAAAAAAAAAAACGACACGAAAAATAAATTTTTAAAAAGGAACAAATAAGTTCCGAAACAACTAATTTCTTATGCTATAATAAGATGTGGGACGAGATTTCTCATAGAAATAAAATAGATTGTTTTCCCACTGTTTTATTTTAGACTAGAACCGGTATTCAACGCAACAGCGTCATCATCAGTGGTTCTTTTTTTTCCGGTTTCCATCCAGTATTATCCCTACTGGAAGGGAATATATTTAACTGCATGCACCATTTGTATATTACATGCTTTAACATAACTTAATTTTGAATTTTACATACAATAATTTAGATAAACAATAAAATTATAGTTCATCAAAATTAATCTTCTGTACAAAGTTTAAAAATTCTTTATAAAAACGTCGCACTAAAATAATTGTTGACAAAGGCCAACTTTCTAACCACCACGAATCTCACTAGAGAACTTCTTAGAGCCTCCAGTATTTCACAGTTGTAGATTAAATGATGAACTGTCTGCTCCTGGGTGCCGCAGTGGCAAAGAGGCGAATCGATGATTTTGAACCTGTGGAGGTAGTGCCTCATCTTGCCGTGTCCACTCAGGAGCATGGTCATCTTGGCTGGCAACGGTTTATCCTTCTTCATCGCCAACCTGTCCTCTACAGTCGGGAAGAAGCTCCTTGTAACCGCACTTTTATTCGTCCGCCCCCATTGCTCCTTCCATTTCAAGATGGACGTCCATCTCGACTTCGCCGTTCTTTACCGTCATCAGTGGTTCATCCGACCCACACAGCACAGCGGTTAAAGTAACGCCAGTTGTCCTTTAACCGCTGGGTTGTGTGGGTGGGATGAACTACTGATGATGACGCTGTTGCGTTGAAAATCTGTTCTGGTCTAAAATAAAACAGTGAGAAGACGTATTTTATTTCTAAGAAGAGATTATGATGATAAATAAATAAAAACGTATGTTTTTTTACAAATATTTCACAAAAGATATATAAAATATATGGGAGTACTTTTGGTATTGCTATCATCTCCAGTCAAGACTTAACTATAAAATGGAATTTCAACAAGTTTACAATCCAAACTGTCCCTTTTCAGCCCTCACACGGGGTGTTTTCCCTGTCCCTCCTGTACAGTAAAGTCTTAAAAACATGGACAAAACATTACAAATAAAACTTCGTATATATATATATGAAATAAATCAAAAATAACAATAATAAATAAAAATGCATTTCAAATTTCTGACCCATAACATAAATTTTCCGTTACAGACCCTCAAACATGGGAGCGATTAAGAAATTACGACAATGAAGGGTCGTTTATTCAATATATTTAGTTTAATATACCGTACTGATTGGTATAATAAATATTTGATCTTTTTTTGAAATACAAACATCCATCTTTGAAATAAAAATAAAAAAAATAAAATAAAAATAAATAAATGGAAATTAAATTCTGTGGAATATTCCAAGAATGCCGGAGATTTAATATTTCATAACCTTTTTCTTTTCAAATATTTTTATATATGGGATTTTCCTCTAGGACGGGATCTGGTAGAGTTTCTGCTTATTTTCTTTCCTCCATCACCTTTTTTTTTTTTTTTTTGCTTGAAAAACCAATGAGATAACAAGAGAGTTTCAGAGTGTGGTTCATAAAAGGCATATGTGGGGGGGGGGGGGGGGGGGGGGGCACATGTTACCGCATCTTCAGGGCTCGGGTAGAGCTCAAAGGTAGCTCAAGATCGCAACCCAGCGGATGGGGGCGTAAAGCGATGGTCCCGAGCCTGTACCGATGTAAGCTACTCGTTAAAGGACATTTAGGACTCCCTAGTAGAGTCGGGCTAATGTCCACCAGAGTGACGAAAGAGCGCTCTGGTAGTAGGCGATATGACCTCGTATTTAAAGCCCGGGCATGAGTCATAAAACCTAACCTATATAGCTGAAAATAATTAATATGTTCAAACTACTTTACGTTCTTTGGCTCCATCAGATATCATTCTTAATTTTTATAATTTTTCATGTAAACTACCAAAAAAAAAAGTATAATTCGTTGCGATACAATTTTGAAATATATCATAGGGTTTACTTTTCATTGTTTGAGGCGCTATAAATTTTTTGATATAATAATAATAAATAATAATAATAATTTTTATTTTTTAAAGGGATCACCCCTATACAATGGAGTCAGTGACCATTACTTTTACAATATTGTCATTAACATTTCCAAAATTATATATTGGTCAGCTGGACAAAATAACATAAATAAATAAGGTATAAATAAAATAAGTACTATACTATGGAAGTTAATAATAAGTTATAATAAGAAGTTATAATAAGTTAATAGTAATATACTATGGAAGTTAAATACATTATTCATTAACAATGAATGATCTTAGTTTCAGAGCGCTGATTATATAATGAAAAATGTTTGAGATATCATTCTTATTATGGGCCAGAAGTAATGTATGAAAGTTGGATCGGTCTATACTGATATTCTGAGGTATTAACATAATAATTACACATATAAAGGAATACACATATAAAACAGTAATGACACATATAAAGGAACCTTTAACTAACTAAATGAGGGCGCCGGTAGCTCAGTGGTATGCGTGCTTGACTTCTGAGCTCAATGTCGTGGGTTCGTAGCCCGACCGAGGCCCTCAGTTTATTTTATCTGGGAGGTAAAATAAACTTAAGCACGCCGTCCTTCGGATGGGACGTTAAGCGATGGTCCCGAGCCTGTACGATGTCAGGTACTCGTTAAAGACCCCTGCCCTAGATGAATAAAAATTTAGGGCAGGCAAAATTTAGGACTCCCATAGTAGAGTCGGGCTTATGTCCACCAGAGTGACGAAAGAGCGCTCTGGTAGTAGGCGATATGACCTCGTAGTTAAAGCCCGGGCATGAGTCATAAAAAACCTAACTAAATAAATTAAAAAAATATATAAATAAAATAAGTAATTACAAATGAATACCTAATAATAATGTTACATGAGGCGCTATAACTTTTTTGATATCGATGTTATCTCAAATTTTAGGATTTCTAAGTGATTGGGAGTTTAATGGACACTTTTTCGGCTAAATGAAGAAAACGTCTAAAAATATGTGATTTTTTACATGTACTTCAAAAACTGAACGACGAAGATTTTTGATTAGGTCATACACATAAACGGTATCTTATAAAATGTACTTTGGCTTCGGAAGAAAGGTGTTTCCATTTTCGTCCGATTTCGGTCAAAATCTATTCAGATCAATGCTAGTACATGTGACCTCTTCATTCCAAATTTTCAAAGCTATAAAGCTTTTTGGGGTTGAGCGCTCACAACTTTCCAATCAAGTATAGACAACTTCGCGAAACGTGAAAATCTGTTGAAACCTCGAATTCGGATTTTCGCACGATTACAATACTTCCTTATACTGTAGGTATAATAAAGTAATAATTATTTACAATTATTGATTAATATTAGAATAGCACTTTATTAGATAGGTTATGAAAATTTTATTTAATCATGTGGCTCCAGTCACAAATGAAAGACTCTGAGTAAAGTCGAATTTTCAAGAGTCAGTTCAAAGGTAGCCACCCAACTAATTCATGAAGGCTTTAGACTGGGATCTTTTAATAAACCAAGCTCCTGTTTGAATAGAAAACTGGACCGAATTAAACCCATGGGGGGCTTCCAACCTTTCTCTCGTATTTTTTTTTTTCAACCCTTTGCTATTTTATTCATGTTTTGATGCTGAAAAAGAGAATGTCTGCATCCTGTAGTCATTTCTTTATTTATTTCAATGAACAACTATAGGTAATGCAGAGCTGCCATAGACAGTAACTGGAGTCTGCGCAATGAGTACTAGGAGTCCGGGCTTCAATGGACTTATCCAGATGTATACTTAATTTAAATAATATGACAATGAATTAAGTAGTAAGAATTGAATATTTTATAGGTTGTAAAATATGAATGTAATTTGGATTTTCACAATTTATATTATGATATAGCCGGCTTTTGAGGTTGCCCTAATCTTCAAGCCATCTCTCATTTTGAGAAAATAAATGATAATATAAAACAAAACTGTCCAACAAATAAAGTCTTCAGTGATTTAATGTAGGTACTTCAGCAGAACAAACATATCAATTAACTTTTAGCTCCCCTTTCAAAAACCATCCAAAAACCATTTGCGCTAATATTCAACAACAGTTGACTGATATAGGGGCACGTAAATCTTCTTACTAAATTTCATGTCGATACATTCATTACAACGGCAGTTATTGGGTTTTTGAGTTGAGCCCCCCACTGATCCCCCCTTCCTCACGGCAGATTCTACTGAAAATTACTAAGTTTCGTCCTTTTGTGGTTTTGAATTCACATACGAAATTTTGTTTATATATTCTACCATACCACAGGCTCGACCCACGGCTACTCCCTCCCACAGGCTCGACCCACGGCTACTCCCTCCCACAGGCTCGACCCACGGCTACTCCCTCCCACAGGCTCGGACCCACGGCTACTCCCTCCCACAGGCTCGATCCACGGCTCCTCCCTCCCACAGGCTCGACCCACGGCTACTCCCTCCCACAGGCTCGACCCACGGCTACTCCCTCCCACAGGCTCGACCCACGGCTACTCCCTCCCACAGGCTCGACCCACGGCTACTCCCTCCCACGGGCTCGACCCACGGCTACTCCCTCCCACAGGCTCGACCCACGGCTACTCCCTCCCACAGGCTCGACCCACGGCTACTCCCTCCCACAGGCTCGACCCACGACTACCCCCTACCACAGGCTCGGACCCACGGCTACCCCCTCCCACAGGCTCGACCCACGGCTACTCCCTCCCACAGGCTCGACCCACGGCTACTCCCTCCCACAGGC
Organism: Aradus depressus; assembly: GCA_963662175.1. Classification (NCBI taxonomy): domain Eukaryota; kingdom Metazoa; phylum Arthropoda; class Insecta; order Hemiptera; family Aradidae; genus Aradus; species Aradus depressus. The sequence continues at coordinate 4,846,969 of OY759226.1, read as the reverse complement.
TCCACCCACGGCTACTCCCTCCCACAGGCTCGATCCACGGCTCCTCCCTCCCACAGGCTCGACCCACGACTACCCCCTACCACAGGCTCGACCCACGGCTACTCCCTCCCTCAGGCTCGACCCACGGCTACTCCCTCCCACAGGCTCGACCCACGACTACCCCCTACCACAGGCTCGACCCACGGCTACTCCCTCCCTCAGGCTCGACCCACGGCTACCCCCACCTTGTTTGTTAAGTTTGCCCAGCTCCAGGTCACAGAGAGGCTCAACTTAAAATCCGTCTTTCTGAAAATTCACAAACCCTAGTAACAGAGACGTTTCAGGAAAGCAATTATTCTGTTTTTGTGAATGTCTTTACGGAGAAGCTCGTGTGCATTCCACCAGGTTTAGTAGAGAGATTTTAGGAATCCAGGAAGCATTCCTTTCGGTGATGGTTCACCTCTTCTTTAATCGACGTGGAATGGAGTCTCACGCCGGTTTTCCAACAAAGTTACTAAACCCGACGATACGGGATTTGACAATGGTTTTTGAGCCTTCGCATCTTTCTCGACAGTACTAGAGTAAATCTCGATGTAACGAAAAAGTGTTACTATGTGATAAGATGTTGTGGGACGAGATTTCTCATAGAAATAAAATACTGTTATATTTTAGATCAGAACCGGTTTTCGACGCAACAGCGTCATCATCAGTGGTTCATCAGGGTATATGAGAACGACACGAAGTTTTATATTTGTAGCCAGAATCCTCTAAGAACGACACCTATGGATTAGCAAATTAGCTTTAAAAAAGCCTTATATAATTTATGAATGGCCCCTTAACGCAAAATTTCGACTGGCTTTAAGTTTTAAAGGGGGAGCGAAAATTTAATTGATTAATCCGTTCTGGAGAAGTACATTGCCGGTGATTTACCGACCACTTTTTTTTTTTAATAGTTTTTATTACAGCTTTGTAAGTTTTTATTTCAAGCTTGTCGCCTAAGCTCCTCGTTAGGGGAGTTTCATGGGACTTTACGGCTACCAGGGAACTTTTGAGCAGTACCTACATAGTAAACCATTTTTCGTCGTTGGTCTCTTTCTCAATGAGCAGATCTTTTAGTTTTTGTTACATTGCATTTTATATACTACTGTACAAATAGTATAAGAAAGTATTGTAATCGTGCGAAAATCTGAGATCGAGTTTTCAATAGAATTTCATGTTTCAAGGTATGACTCATGCCCGGGCTTTAACTACGAGGTCATATCGCCTGCTACCAGAGCGCTCTTTCGTCACTCTGGTGGACATGAGCCCGACTCTACTGTGGGAGTCCTAAATTTTGCCTACCCTAAATTTTTATTCATCTAAGGCAGGGGTCTTTAACGAGTACCTGACATCGTACAGGCTCGGGACCATCGCTTAACGTCCCATCCGAAGGACGGCGTACTTAAGTTTATTTGACCACCCAGATAAAATAAACTAAGGGCCTCGGTCGGGTGGGATATTTCAAAGTAATGTTTAAATTACATCGCATAGCAACGGATTATACCGTATATTTACCTTATTGATAGTGAGGGCGCCGGTAGCTCAGCGGTATGCGTGCTTGACTTCTGAACTCAAGAACGTCGGTTCGTAACCCGACCGAGGCCCTTAGTTTATTTTATCTGGGAGGTAAAATAAACTTAAGCACGCCGTCCTTCGGATGGGACGTTAAGCGATGGTCCCAAGCCTGTACGATGTCAGGTACTCGTTAAAGACCCCTACCCTAGGTAAATAAAAACTTAGGGTAGGCAAAATTTAGGACTCTCACAGTAGAGTCGGGCTCATGTCCACCAGAGTGACGAAAGAGCGCTCTGGTAACATTTGATATAACCTCGTAGTTAAAGCATGAGTCATATTACCTATTTGACTATATTGATATGGTCATTATTTGACGTATAATTACGTTGATCAATGAAAACCTCTGACGTCAACACATTACCTTCATATACCCCAGAATGAAATGTTTTTGGAATGAGATAGAGGGAGAAAGGATGATCTGTAAAATTGGGGTTGGTATAAATCCCAATTAATACAAAAAAAGTAGTATTCTCCATATGTATTTGACTGAATAAATAAAAAATAAAGAAAAAGGTTTCCGTTTGTGTAGCATATGTTGGTGAAGAGAAGGGTCGGAAATAACAGAAGGAGTGGGGGGGGGGGGGGGGGGGGGGGGGGGAGATTCATCATGAATAAAATACACTCTGGAAGGGGGGGGGGGGGGGGGGGGGGAAGAGAAATACCAAGGAGGGGGCCACCGAAAAACAGGGAAAAGAGGGGCGACTGGGGGCTTTTAGGGAGGGCTTTTATTCAAGTTTCAGTGATTGGTGCTACGAAAGATACATGCCATCATTAGCAATTCTAACTTGAACCAATTCATCCTGGCCGCTGTTGTTATTCTTTAATGGAGGATGTGAAACATTCAAATCTACAATATTAATTTTATCGGTAACAATAAAATCACTGACGATGTACTTCCCCAGAACGAATTAATCATCAATTAACTTTTCGCTCCCACTCCAAAACCAGTCGACCGTTTGTGCTTATATTTAACAGTTGTCTTACATAGGGAGGGGCTACTAAATTTTGTGTATACAGGGTGTATCGCAAGCAGATGACAATACTCGGGGGGGGGGGGGGGGGGGGGGGGGGGTGAATGCCCCACTCAAGTACACTATAAAACCGGGGTAATAAAAATCCGTTTCAACTTAATGTAGAAAAAAATGAGATTTTTAATAACTACAATTTTTAACATTTTTTAAATGTCCGTAAATATCACTTTTTGGTTAAGGTAAAGTAAAATCTGACTGTCGTAATCTACGTTAAATTTCGAAATAGGTGACATGTTTTTTGGCATGAAAATCGAAAAGATTAAAATAGGAGGCTAACGTTTATTTCAAAATGAACACCAGTTTAAATTTTTTGCCAAAAATTAAAAATCTCATTTTTTTCTTCACTAAGTTGAAACGGATTTTTATTACCCAGGTTTCTTAGTGTACTTGAGTGGGGCATTCACCCCTCCCCGAGTATTGTCATCTGCTTGCGATACATCCTGTATAAATTCATTACAACGGCAGTTATTATGGTTTTTGAATTGAGCACTCTCATCTGAACCGTTCATTCTGCTGATTTTGCTGAAAATTAATAGTTACTGTCCACATGGGATTTTGAATTTACACATGAAATTTTATGTAGATGTATTGATTACAACTTTTTTTTTTTCATTTTTGATACCAGGGTTGCGGAAAACATGAAATTCCGGTGATAACTCAATTTCGAATTTCTTACCGGGAAGTATAAATCAACTTGAAACAGTTCATGGCTGCGCGGTTTACACTCCATACCCATACGAGTGTTAACACAATAACTGCCGAAAGATAAGAGGGGGGGATCGGAGGGATAAGTCATTTCAAAAGGCATAATTACTGCCGATGTAATGGAAGACAATCCAGCCCTGAGCGTTGCAAGGACATTGTCCAGGAATAGATTGTGGAGAAATGGCAACAGTGGTGGTCATGATCATCGGAGGCCGACCAACCTATGCATATTTCCCGGAAATCAAGGTACGTCTGGACTCTACATGGATACTGCCTCTTTAAGAAGAAGAACAACCCAAACTGTTCGTGCAGCAGAGTCGAGACTGCAGATTATATGGTTCTCGAATATCCGTTATACGACAGGCTTAGTGTGGAGTTGATACGCGGGACCAGTACCTGTGACTCGACCTACCGTGACGGAAACCGGCTACCCAGTCTTCAGCCGATTTGCCGCTTCCTGTCGGAGAAAGAAGAAAGCATTATGACCCTGCGCCGGGGACGACTGCATACAGGCCGGTGGTCGCCACCCGACGCCTCACCGTACTACAGCCAGCGAGCGCCCCACATTTATCCCAAGCTCTCTCGGCGCACCAAGGAAATTAAGGTGGCCTCGGAGTGACCGCCGATCGACATAGACAATTATTTTATTTTTTACATATAATTAACTTGTTAGGCCCTCTTTTCCCCGACGATTCGGCGAACGGATGTCGTGACCTTCACTGGAGGTCGGCAACCCCCCCCCCTCAAAGAAAAAAAAATAAATAAATAAAACATTAAGGCGTAGTCAAAGTCCACGCCGTCGATTTTCCGTGAAAACGTCGGGATAAAATCATTTTTAATTTTCTTTTCGATGCTGCCGTAGCTCTTGCATTTGCTCGGCACTAGCCTTTTTAGGTTTTTTAAATTCCTTTTGATGCGATCTTTCCTCTGATTTGCGTTTTCTATAATTCTGCGCATATTAACGATTCATATGAGACGTCATATTTAATTTTTTTGCAATATTCAATTTAATACCGATTTTTACATATATATTGGCGAAGATTTTTATTGTTTCACTTTGAGTCCTAGTAGTGCTCTTCAAGCTCTTTACAATGACCCCCGAATCAACGTCCTATCTAAACGCGTTATCACGCTACACTAAATTTCTAATTTTACACAAAGCTAATTCGCAACCATCATCTGCCGGCGCCCACACTAGCCCGATAATGTCACAGGCAAAACAAACCCTGCACAACAAACACGTACAGACATGCTCTATCCATTGTGACCTCAAGCGTTGTTATCGCATTATTAGTCTCGTAGTTATTATCGATTGAAATCTGACGGTATTTTGTAACACAAGAAAGTTTGACCGGCTATCACTGTGCTTAACGAGCGAATGACGTTTTCCGTTAAAACACTATGTAAGTCAACTATTAATTTTTAGCACAAACATTAAAGAAAGAACAAAAACTTAATTGCTTAATTCATTCTGGAGAAGTACAATGGCTGTAAACCCATTGTTGTAGTTTTGTATACTTTGTTTATCTACTTAGTTATTGTGACTCATGCCCGGGCTTTAACTACGAGATCATATCGCCTACTACCAGAGTGCTCATTGTCGCTTTGGTAAACAGTCAGGCTCATGACTGTACAATGAGAGTCCTAAATGTTGTCTACCTAGAGGAGGGGGGTCTTTAACGAGTACCTGTCAGTACTGTTCGCATTCGTATGTATATGTCACAGTCAAAGTGTGAATTCCAGTGAATGTATACATTAACTAGTCAATGTATACATTAACTAGCCGTTTTAGTGAAAGTATCAATTGATTATAAAAATGAACACTATTGCTAGAGAATGTATACATAGTGTTCCTTAGTGAAAGTATAAATAAATGAGAAAAAAAGGTTTTTGTAAAAAAAAAAAAACTAAAACTAAACTTCAAAATTTATTTTACAATATAAATATCTAGGAAAGATGCAACAATAACATAAAATATAAACATTTGTAAACAATATTAAAATGAATCTTTTGAATAAAAGCTAATTTTAATTATAAGCTAGAACCTGTACTACTTCAAATATAGGAACGACGGGAGGGGCAGATATATCGTCCCGCCGGCGGAACGCCGGCAAATACGCCCCCAACTTTTGTAATATTTCTATTTATGTTATTAATGCTAGCTATTTATACTTTCACTAAGGCATAGACGTAAGTATATACATCCATGTACACTTTGACTAGAGAATTCAGTCAATGTATACATTGACTAGTTAATGTATACATTCACTGGAATTCATACTTTGACTGCAACATATACATATAAAACCACTGTGAACTAGTTTACTTTTTTACCGACGGCTCAAAGAGCAAAAAAAGTTATTTTTTACCTTCCAATGTCTGTTTCTTTCGATTTGCTCGTACGAGTTGAGTGAACTCACTGTTATATACTCTTTCAGTGCTCTCGAATTTTTCGTTTGTGTTATTTGTGCTGGAGGTGTTTTTTACAGTTGAAAGATTAAAAAATTTCAAAACTCGAAAAAAAAAAAAAAATCAAATAAAAGCCAGCTAAAAACAATTTAGAAGTTACTTTCAACTGGAAACCAAACAAATCCAGATTGAATACCGGCATGAACGAAATTTTGATTTTCCCCTCTTACTAAAAAGTGTTCAAATCAATTGATGGTATTTTATGGAACTATTAAAATAATGAAGTAATTTGCTATTCGGTCAAAAAAACGACTTCTTTCTTTTTTTCTTTTTTCGTTTAGTTGAATAATTATTATCTCACAGAAATAAAAGACGTTGTCTTTCCACTGTTTTATTTTTACTGTTGTAATAATGTTGGCCGCAACATTATTACAACAGTAAAAAAAAGCTATCAAGAGGTCTTGATTGATAGTTGATATCTTGATTGGCGTGAGAGAGGAAGGCTACCCAGCGGTAGCTCCTCAGGGCGAAATTAGAAACAATGAATATTATGGGGATATTATGATTTTGTTTCAACAAGTGGGCGGTTGTAATTTGGGATTATAGTAAGTCACGATTCCACATCCTCTTCAATCTCCTGGGAGGATGGTGTGGCAAGTGTGGTGAAGAAAGTGAGCGGATGTATGGATTTGGTTGTGAATGCAATTTGCTATGGAAACGTCTGTAAAGATTCTGAATTGTGTCGTGTACTGTGTTTATCATGACGTCATTGTGAAGTGTTCTGTTACTTACGTATGGTGGGCATTGTGTAATGAGTCTGAGTGTCTTTGACTGGAAAACCTGGATACGTTAAAGGTTAGATATTTTAGCCGAACCGTAAATTTTTGAGCCATACATCCAGAGTGGCTTTAGTAGGAATGTGTAGCAGTTACGCTTTTGTGTTAAGAGTAATTTTGAATGTCTGTGCAGATTACATATGTTAATTCAAAACACCATAAGGACGACACATTAATATTCAGCCATATCGACCGAAGGGAAGGGGGCTCACTTCAAAAATTCTAATAACTGCCGATGTAATGAATACATCGGCACAAAATTTATGATGATTTAGGAGCCCGAATGTAAGTCAACTGTTTAACTACAGTAGAACCTCTTTAAGTCGAACCTCGAAAAGTCGAAAACCTCCAAAACTCGAAAAAAGTTTTGTTCCTTTCCCTTCAAGCCCCAAAACCTCCATTACTCGAAATCTCAACCATCTATTAGTCGAAATAATCAGTGAGTCCCTACAAGCCATTTTGGTACATACTTTCCCACTATAACTCGAAAAAATAAATTGGACCTCTGTATCTCGAACATAGCAATGTTTTATTTTACAACCTTTACAACTCGATTATTTGAAACTTATTACCTCTATAGCTCGAAGAAAAATAAGTTACCGACTTTAAGAATTTGCCGACAATGTACACCATTGTTTCTTAGAAAAAACAATTTAGGAGTATACAATAAATAGGATTATCTAAAGTAAAAAATAATTACTGACTTTTTTTAATACCTACATATACTACGTATTTTTTATTTTAAGGATGTTTTGAAATAATGTTGATTTATCATATAGGTATATAAAGCTGTAAATGTCTGTGCGTTGTACCGCTATAACTCACGAACGGCTTGATGGATTTGATTAATTTTTTTTTTATTTGTTCGTCATCGTCTGTGGAAGGTTATAGGCGTATTAGTACTTCAATATCTGGTCCATCCCAGCATCCACCCACGCAATCTTTGTAACTCAAAAACCACTGCAATGATTAATGAGGAATCTTTTTGAATAGATAAGTTTTATCTACCGGAAGGTTAAGGTCTATTTTTTAATCAACCCCTGGTCCATCCCAGCATCCACTCACGCAATCTTTGTAACTCGAAAACCATTGCAACGATTAATGAGAAATCTTTTTGAATAAATTAGTTTTAGCTCCAGGATGGTTGAAGTCTATGTTTTAATTAACCTGGTGGTCACAAGCGTTCTCAAGTACGCACTGGCTAGGACGTCCACTGATGCTAAGTATTCACTAGCTGTGGTTTCCGCAGTTGAATGGCGCGTACTAGCCATGGTGCCCAGGGGTCCTAAAAACTTACTAGCTGGGATGTCTGCCGTTGAAGGACTATAAGCGTTATTCCGTATGAATAATTGAAAATTATAACATCATGAATGTACTATTGAAGAATTGAAATGGATTCGAACGAGAGATATTAGGAGAAAAGTCAAAGTTCCCCGGGCAACGCCGGGTATTACTGCTAGTAATAAATATAAATATGTTTGTTACCTCTGTAACTTGAATTTTGCTTTATTTCACCGCTCTAACTCAAAATTAGTTAGAATGAATCTTAACCTCTACAAGTCGAATCAAAATCAGCCTGTCGAAATCCTCCATAAGTCGAAAATTCTATAACTCGAATTTATTGGAGTCTCCCTTGATGTTCGACTTATAGAGGTTCTACTGTAGTAAGATTTTGGGGGGGGGGGGGGGGCGAAAAATTAATTATTTTTTTAAATTTCTGTGAAAACTGATTATAAACTTTCTCTATACTTGTGGGGAAGTAAAACAAACAATAGCCAATGAGAAACTCATTATTTACATTAAAAGGGAACTGTTTCTTTCTGTTGCTTTGTAGTTACTCTGTGACAAGGGGTTGTGACAAAAGGCCTCTCTGTAAGTTCTGGCCCTCGGCCAGAAAGAGGCCCTTCCCAGAGAACAAAGTTTGGACATTGTCCTCACTTTGTTTCATGTTCCCTTCTTCCCTAGGGAACATGTTCCCTCGCCCTCGCTGCACCCATGACACCCATCAGGACTCTTACATCCCCCTCTGGATGTCCTTAACTCTTTCCTTGGAATGGTTTTACAACTATGGTCCAAGTCCTTCTCCTTCCAAATGGTTCTTTTTTCGTTATACATTTTACTAAATAACACTTTTAATTGGATGTCCTCAGCGGGGCGTTTTGGGAAGGGTGCACTATTGAGATTACCACTATACTATGCCAAGGATAAGGTGCAAGTGCGCAACTTTCCTCGCGCATCCATCTATTATCTCCTGTACAGGTTTGTATATTTTTTACTTCCTCAGCTTCCAACGGTAATTGTTACACAATTAACAATAATTAGCATACGAGATAGATTCCCTGACTAAAACAGTCGATAAAACAACTGTTGAGGAACGGAGGTCCGTAGCCACTAATTGGAAAATTGACTTCAAATTGGATCTGACAAGTTATTTGGTGTAAACCAGTCCATCTGGAATTGAGGCTTGCTCTTTAGTCTACTTATCATCCTCAGTTGCACTTAATTTATCCAAATCAATTTTAAATCATTCATGAGATTAATTATGAAATTCATAATGGGAAACACTATTATGTACTTCCCCAGAATCCTATAATGTAGGGTGTTTTTTTTTCGATGTATAGAACTTTAAAATGAAATAAAACACATAAAAATCGTGGCAGTGGCCATGGTAATGGCTTTATTGGAAAGATAATTTTATGCCATTAGTGTTTAAATATGATTTCTGGCATATGGCCGCCGCGGCTGGCTCGAAAAAAGCGCAATCTGGAAGTCCAATTTTCGAGCAACTGAGGCCGTATATCGGCAATAACGCGGCGAATGTTGGCTTCCAAGTCGTCCATCGCCTCTGGTTTATCGGCGTAGATTAGCGCCTTCACAAATCCCCACAGAAAATAATCCAAAGGTGTTAAATGACACGATCTTGGAGGCCAATTCACAGGTCCATTACGGGTAATTATGCATTCATCGAATGTTTCCTTCAAGCGTGCGCTGTGTGGCATGTTGCGCCGTCTTGTTGAAACCACACCTCTTCCACATTAATGCCATTCAATTGGGAAAAGAAAAAGTTTGTAATCATGGCTCGATAGCGGTCTCCATTGACTGTTACGTTCTGATCGGCATCATTTTTGAAGAAATATGGACCAATGATTCCACCAGCTCATAAAGCACACCAAACAGTGACTTTTTGTGGATGTAACGGCGCCTCAAAAATGGCTTGTGGATTTTCTTCACTCCAAATGCGGCCATTCAACCAAAAATGAGCATCATCGCTGAACAAAATTTTGTGGTGAAAATGAGGATCAAGAGCAATCTCTTTTTCGGCCCATTCACCGAACGTACGACGCAAAGGATGGTCAAGCGGCTTCACTTGTTTCACGAGCTGAATCTTGTAAGCTCATAAATCAACATCTTTCCGCAAAATCTTCCATAAAGTGGATGGAGACAGCTCTAATTGCTGTGCGAATCTACTCATTAGGGTCCTCCTCAACACTACGCTCTACAGCAGCCATGGCTTCTACGGTGCGAATTGAACGACGTCTCTGTGGATGCGCATTATCAATTAGAGTATGCGTGGTGCGAAAACGATCCATGGTTATTCGAATTAATTTCTCGGATGGACGATTATGTCGACCGTAAAATGGACGTATCACACGGTAAGTTTCGCAAACTGAACCACGATTTTGGAAATAAATTTGCACAATTTAGAAGCGTTGTTCTGAGGTAAGTCTATTCATGATGAAATGGCAAACCAAACTGAGTATAAGTGACATTCGGGTTACCCGATAAGACCACTGTAAGACAGTTTAATCCTATTGGAAAAACAAACCTCTAAAAAAAACACCCCATATTTCGCATATAAAATTTCGTATCGATACAAAATTGAGTATGAGAATTCAGAAGTCACTATCGAAGTCAAATATTGAGTTTTAGCACAACGTTCGATTGGCTTTAAAGTGAGGAATTGATTAATTCGTGATGGGGTGATCTACTGACGCTGAGGGGGGGGGTCAGGGAGTTTAGAAAATTTGATCTTCTAGGGATAACTCGACATCAAATTTCTGATCAATTACATAATTTTCTCTGTACTTCGTTCAGCTAAAGAAGTAAAAAAATATATATAAAAAAAAGAAGTGACATAAAGTACACTTGTGATGTTTGCTACCGGCTAATTTCGACCTCTTTAAACATTCCTGTCTGTCAGTTGGGGGTGGTTATGTTTTCCAAGCTCCAAGCCCGAGGGGGGGTAGGTGCTACGTGTAGTGAATATATGCCTACCAGAAGGGGGTCCTGGGGCATACTATGGGAAAAAGTGCTATTACGTGTCAGTTGCCTGGGGGCAGTAGGTCCCCTATGCTCCATAACCCACAGTCTGCAACCCGCATCATTAATTTATTTACTGTTTCTGTCTGGATATGAGGTCAGTTGTTCGCAGCACAGACATGCAATGGATTTTTAAGGAATTGAATACTAATTTTTTTTTATTATTTATAACCAGGAGGATCAGGTTTCGAAATATTTTTTATTTTCTCAGCTCAGGAGCCAAAGTGTCGATTGGCTTTGGAGAGAGAGCGAAAACATAATTGATTAATTCGTGCTGGGGAAGTACATAGCCGGTGATTTAGAAAGTATGAAAACTCCGAATATCTAATCGATTATGATATTAAACATTTTTGCAAAGAGATAATAAACTATAAAGAAAACACGAATGCTACCATCTTCAGCCCCGACTTAACAAAATTTGTTACTAAATGGAAGTTCAACTATTTTTACAATCCAAATAGTAGGTAGGTACCCTTACTCAGCCCCCCATGGGGGTTTCCTATCCCTCCTGTATCGTTAATTCTTCAAATATGTGAAACATCAAGCTTTACGAAAGTACTCCCATATATTACATCTTGTGAAATAGACAATATAAAAAACATTCGTGTTTTCTTGTTATTTGTGGTCCGTTTCAGATAAACTGTGTATATAGAAAGCTGTTGTATGTTTCAGTGCCTCCGAACATCCTAGACGAACAGAGCACGCCGTCCTCTGTGGCTGTCCGTGAGAATCAGAATGTCACATTGACTTGCAAAGCAGATGGACTTCCCCCACCCAAACTGTCCTGGAGACGTGAGGACGGACAGCCCATTAGCATGGACAGGAAGATCAAAGACAGGAAAGGTAAACACTTATCCCTTATCCTACCCTATACATGTTAGGGGCGGCTCCAGAACAATTTCAATGGGGGGGGGGGGGGGGGGGGGGGGGGGGGGGGGGGGGGGGGGGGGGGCATTAGCAAGCGTTGGGGAGGGCAGGCTATAGTATAGCGTTGGTAGGGGGGGGGGGGGGGGCGGTTAATTTATTTAAAGTAATTCCACTATAGCTAACTATAGCAACAGCAGCTCAGAAGTAGCATACTTGTATATTCGATGGTCATGGTGATTCACGACGACTTTTTACTTTACGTGGTTACGTGGTATAGGTGAAGTTATATAATGACATAGAAATTTGATGTTAAGTTTTTTCCGAGCCCCGATTCAAAAATGAAAATAAAAAGTCTGCATTTCTATTAACACAACTCTCTATAGATGATATATCATCACGAAATTATAGTGTATCCAGAGCCCTATTAGGACGACTCCATCGTAGTTTTTAATTTTATATTATATTTGTTCTCTTATTCTATGCTATTCATTTTACCTGCGAACCCAGTATGATCATTTATACCTTTCGATCTTTTGTATAGGTTGTAGAATTTAAAAAAAAAAAAAAAAACCTTTGGTTAGATTTGACATTTTTGAAAATATAGGAAAACAAGATGGCATCTCATTATTAACTTGATAAGATATCCAATTGAAATAATTATAATTGAATTTTTTTTTAAATACATGCACTTTCTTCAAAATTGGACGTCTTGAACTTTCGATATTTTTTTACAGCCCTTTTTGTAAACTACTGTAGAAATCATAATTTAGTAGAAGACTAGCTATAATTTCTACAGGACTTATAGGGATCCGTATAGGGGAAGTTATGAAATCGGTCAAAAATTCGATGCGGAGTTATCAACGGAACTTCATTTTTTCCGACCTCTCCGAAACTCAAATAACTGCCGAAGTAATGAATATATCAACACAAAACTTTAAATGTAAATCCAAACCTCCATAATGACGATACCGGCAGACTAACTCCAATACATAAACATCTCTTTATTTATTTATAAGATAGATAATACATCCCATAACAAGGAGTTTGTCCATAGTTTACAATACAAATTATCTACATAAATAAATAAAGAGATGTTTATGTATTGGAGTTACTCTGTCGGTATCGTCATTATGAGGTTTGGATTTACATTCAAAGTTTTGTGTTGATACATTCATTACTTCGGCAGTTATTAGAGTTTCTGAGTCAAACCTCCCTTTTCTGACTCACATTTTCACATCAGAAAGGATAATTTTTTCCCATTTTACCATTGAGTTCTTAGCAAAGAGGTTACAGTCTTCATAAAATGATTTAGATATAAAGTTCAATTAAATTGATCATTATTTTATTTATTCATAAGATAGATAATACATCCCGTAACAAGAAGTTTGTCCATAGTTTACTATACAAATATATAAAGAGATGTTTAATTTAACTTTATATCTAAATCATTTTATGAAGAGAATATAACCTCTTTGCTAAGAACTCTATGGTTAAATGGCAAAACGTTATCCTTTCTCTAACAGAAAGTTTGTCATATCTGTTAGTACAAGAGAAGATTGACAATACAAACAAAATAAAGTCAATTTAACAACCAAAAACAAAAAAAGTAACAGGGGGGGGGGAGAAAAAAAATAATCCAAATTTTGTAATTGAATTCAGAAAAAAGTGAAATTGGATTTGTGGACATTTTTATTAATAATCTGATCACGAACAAAGAAAAAAATATTTGTAAAACTTCGATGGGAGCTTCTTTGTTTAAGAAAAAGTATATTATTCCTTATTTGTATTTTTATTTATTAGTATTTGGCGTAAATTTAAGAGGGGCCAAAATCAGGAAAACACAATATATAAAAATGTTTTAAAAATTCACACGAAAAGGGAAAAAAAAGAAAAAAGTATGTTAGTTATGTTGTTCATGCGCGGCTTTCAACTACGAGGTCATAGTTCCTACTACCAGAGCAAGCTTTCGTCGCTCTGGTGGACATGAGCCAAACTACTATGAAAAGGTTGTCGATCCTAATTTTTTTTTTTCACCTGGGGTCTTTACGAGTACTATCTGACGTACAGGCTTTTAACCATCGCTTAATGTCTCATCCGAAGGACGCCGTGCTCTGAGCTACCTACGCCTTCGAATGTGTAAGTGATGTGATAATTATAGGACTTTCTTTTACCAACCACATTTTCTGGAGATCACTCTCTCTTCTCCTCCTCACTCTCCTTTCCTCTCCTCACTCTCCCTTCCCCTCCTCACTCTCTTTCCCCCTCCTCACTCTCCCTTCCCCTCCTCACTCTCCCTTCCTCTCCTCACTCTCCCTTCCACTCCTCACTCTCCCTTCCTCTCCTCACTCTCCCTTCCCCTCCTCTCTCCCTTCCCCTCCACACTCTCCCTTCCCCTCCACACTCTCCCTTCCCCTCCTCACTCCCCTCCCCTCCATACTCTCCCTTTTCCTCCACACTCTCCCTTCCCCTTCACACTCTCCCTTCCCCTCCTCATTCCCTTCCTCTCCTCACTCTCCCTTCCCCTCCTCACTCTCTCTTCCCCTCTCCCTTTTCAGATTAATTTCATACTGGCATTACTGAGTATAAAAAAGTCACACTCAGAATTTCGATGTACAATGAAACAAAGAGAAGTGCTGACGCCAACACATTACTTTCATATACCCAGTAATGCCAGTAAGAAATAAATTTGAGAGGGGAGACGGAGAGTGATCTGTGCAAAAGTAGTAGGTATAAGTCCTGTAATGACCATCACATATGTTACTTCCCTAGCGACACGAAGTATAGAAGATATTGTGTAATCGGTCATTCTGTGGGGAGCATTCAACCGAATTTCATGTTTTCCGACCTCAGGATTCTGTCTGTCTGTGAACACGACACGAAATTTTATAAGTGACTCTAGAACCCTCGAGAAAAAGAGATTTTGAGCCAAATCGACCAAAAGGAGGGGGGTTTAGGGGAGAAGCTTAACACAAAAACTCTAATAACTACCGACATAATGAATTAATCGACACAAAATTTTCATATGTTAATTCAAAACTTCATTAGGACGACACTTATTAATTTTGAGCAGTATCGGCAGAAGGGAAGGGGGACTCAGAAGGAACTCAACTCAAAAACCTAATAACTGCCGATGTGATGGATTTATCGATATAAAATTTAGTATGAGAATTTAGAAGCCCCTATGTAAGACAACTTTGTTGAATATTAGTGCTAACGGTTGACTGGTTTTGGGGGGGGGGGAGCAAAATTTTAGTTATTTAATTCGTTCTGGGGAAGAACATTGCTGATGATTCACCGACGACTTTTTAAACCTAATTTTCCCGTTTTTCTCTATGTAAAAATTACCAAGTTAAGTTAAGAAAGAAAATAGAACTGGAGTGATTTCCATTATGATCCTAGATACATTTCCCAAGATATCTTTTACGTTCACTTACCCCCTCCTCCCTTCTATTTAATTAAATTTACGCCAAAGAATACTAAATAAGAATACTAATGAGCAGCAATTTCCTTTTTCTTAAACATAAAAACTACGATTTTCCTCAAAGTTTCCCGAATATTCTTTTTCTTAATACGTGATCAGTTTGTTAAATGAAATTGGATCCAATCTCATTTTATCTGAATTCAATTATAAAATTTTGATTCTTTTTTCCCCCTCTTACTTGCTTTTAGGATCCAAAAAAAAAAGACTTAATTTACAAAAATATGCCGTGCATGTCCCACGAAATTGGGGAATTAAACCACGAAAATGTAATCTGTCAGAAATTCAATGTAAAGCTTTCACCGGAATTTCATGATTTCAAAATTCTTAAATTCAAAAATGAGAATAAAAATGTTTCCCTTCCCCTCCAAAACCAGTCAACCGTTTGTACTAATAACACAACCCCACGAAAAAAAAAAAGGTCATGTCCACTGAACTAGACCCCCATATCTATATGTTTTCGAGGTCACTGAATCCGAATTCGACGTCCGTTTCACCCCATCAGGTCTATGGACACCGTAAACCACCCCCCCCCCCCCCCCTTTTCCACTTATTTCTAACGTTTCTCAGCATTGCCTCGGGTGTCCTCTGCTCTTCTTCTTCATTTATTCGAAAGTGAGACGTGGGGAGGTTAGGGGGTTAACATCCGATCAGAAATGCACCCCTCGGCCTACCAAATTATAAGACTTTGTCAGTCAGAAAAGAATAGGGATGAAAGTATCCTTTTTTTTGGGGAGGATGGAGTGTTAAGCAACAGAAAATCTTTACAGTGTACTGTGGAGCTGGTTACTTAGGTTGTGTGGAGAGAGGGGTTAAGTTTTACAGTGAGTACCCCCTTGAGGAGTTGTTACGTTGTTAAGGAGCAAGAGGTCGCCATTGTACTTCCCCACTCTAACTAGAGTTAGACTCGTTATAAAGGTTGAGAATGGGGGGGGGGGGGGGGGGGGCCCACCTCTAGAGCCTCCCTGGACCCCCAAATGAACTTGGACAGTGCCTCCCCACCTCCAGGATAACAAGTCGTCGGGGGACCCCACTTTCCTCCCGTCCTCCCGTCCTTTCCCAATTAGCCCAAGAGACTAAAAAAAAATCACATATATATATTCAAGCGGGTTTTACTCAGAGAGAAAGTAAAATGAAAAAAAAAAGTGTCAGTAAATCACCAGCAGTATACTTCCCCAGTGCGAATGAACAGTTTTTGCTCTCCATCTGTTACAGAACTTTTTTGACGTGAAAACGTCTATTCGCTCGTTAAGCACAGTGATAGCCGGTCAAACTTTCTTGTGTTACAAAATACCGTCAGATTTCAATCGATAATAACTACGAGACGATAACAACGGTTGAGGTCACAATGAATAGAGCATGTCTGTACGTGTTTGTTGTGCCTATGACGTTATCGGGCTAGTGTGGGCGCCGGTGGATGATTGTTGCGAATTAGCGTTGTATAAAATTACAAATTAGTGTAGCGTGATAACGCGTAAAGATTCGGGTGTCATTGTAAAGAGCTTGAGGAGCACTACGAGGACTCAAAGTGAAACAATAAAAATATTCGCCGAAATATATGTAAAAATCTGTATTAAATTGAAAATTGCAAAAAAATTAAAGATGTCGTCTCATATGAATCGTAGATATGCACGGAATTATAGAAACACAAATCAGAGGAAAGCTCGCATCAAAAGGAATTGAAAAAATCTAAAAAGTCAAGTGCCGAGCAAATGCAAGAGCTACGACAGCATCGAAAAGAAAGTGAACAATTATTTTATCCCGTTGTTTTCACGGAAACTCTACGGCGTGGACCTTCACTACGCTTTAATGTTTTTTTTTTTTCATTATCGGCACACAATTTATAATGAGGATTTAGGAGCCCTTATGTAAGTAAACTATTCAATATTAGTGCAAACGATCGACTGTTTTTTTTTTTTTTTGGGGTGGGGGGGAGCGAAAAGTTAATTTAATAGTTCGTTCTGGGGAAGTACATAGCCGAAGATGTTTTTGTTATTTCTCACTAAATATCAATTTAAACATGAAAATATTGATAAATGTTGGATTTCTTAGTATTTCCGAGTACTTAATAGTAACGCTGGAGACATCCTACAATATCGATTGTGTAATCATGTTAAGTAAACTGCTTAGTTGCCAACTTGGGGACTTAACTTGAACTAGAATGGAAGATAACATTACAAACTTATACCCGATGTTGAGTTAGCGTCTCCTGATATCACTATCATCTACATTATGTCGGACTGGATAACTTTATAATAATTTATATATATATACAGGGTGTAACAAGTCGAGAGGGCGATACTTAGGGATCATATAGTAAATTTAATTCTGAACAAAAAAGTTCCAATAAACATAGGTCCGCAAATGCTTTGTTTAAAAGTTATAATAAAAAACTGCAGGGCAAAGAAAGAAATACCTGCAATTGGTATAAGGGTTTAGGGTCTGAATAGGGTTCAAAGTTCAATACCATTCATGTAGCCTCATCTGTCCATAAGATGTTGTTACCAAAGTGATGATTGGATGCTAAACGACGAAGATACCAGTTACAGAATTGCATCCTTGCTTCACCATCACCCTGTACTAAATACTGTACTGAATTAAAATGATAGGGGTACATACGTTCGCTCCTTAGGGTTCTTTACACTTCCATATGCGAAACCTGCATTTGAAGCCCGGTTCGACGTGGGCTTGTCGTCGGATTTACTTCAAAAGCTCTGATGATATTTTCACTTTGATTTACATTGACTCGTGGATTAATTATTCTGGTAGGCAGCTCTGTAACACGGCCAGTTTCTCTTATTCGTTGATAAGTAGCCTGGAAAACCCTTCGATGGGGGATCCGTCGAAGAGGGAAACGTCTTCGGTACTCAACAGCTGCATCACTGTTCCCGTTACAAAAACCGTACACAAATAGAATATCTGCATATTCCGCATTCTTGAACATTCGCGGCATTTTATGCAAAACTGATTCACAATAAATGAGATTAGTTGCATTGAAATAGAACCCAACATTCATAAACATGAATGGTATTGAACTTTGAACCCTTTTCAGACCCTAAACCCTTATACCAATTGCAGGTATTTCTTTCTTTGCCCTGCAGTTTTTTTATTATAACTTGAACATTAAACAAAGCATTTGCTGACCTATGTTTATAGGAACTTTTTTGTTCAGAATTAAATTTACTATAAGATCCCCAAGTATCGCCCTCTCGACTTGTTACACCCTTTATAGTGGTATGCGTGCTTACCTTCTGAGCTCAAGAACATGGGTTCGAAACCCGACCGAGGCTCTTAGTTTATTTTATCTGGGAGGTAAAATAAACTTAATAATAATAATTTTATTTCCGTTAAACCAATACATGGTAATAGGATACGTCAAATGAATTTATACATTAAGATAGCTTATAAATTAGATTTATAACTACTTGAGTCTAACACATCTATGATTAGTAGTATCAAAAAGACCATTAAAAAAAGTAAAGTGAAATTAATAAAAACTGTACAAATAAATAGGTACTTAAAAATATATGAGTATTTTAAAAAAAAAATTAATACAAGATACGTTCATAATAAGTAGACACATTTTTCAATTTAATAAAAATTAAGGTAACTATTTTTTTTAAAAAACTGCAGAAGTGTCTTTCTCCCCCAACGATGTTTCGGGACGTTCTTACGTCCCAATATGCGAGATATAGAAAAGAAAGAAAATAATGTAACTGCAACAATATATAAAAAATAATATATATCAATTATCAATGAATGTATAAAAATGTCTAAATAAATAAAAAAATATAAATGAATAAATAAAACAATAACGTACATTGGACTGAACTTTAAGGTGCGGAGGAACTCTGTCCAAAATATAAAAATGAAAGCTTTATATCAAGTAATGATTTTGGATATGAAACACGATTCTTTTTGAACAGTGAGAATAAAATTCCGTTTCCGTGTAAAAAAAGGTTTCCTCTAACATGAACATTTTTAGTTGAAATTTAAATTTTTTTTATTGTCTTCAAGAAGTGGGGAAGGGCATTAAATAAATTAATTCCTTTATGAGTTATACTTTTTTCAAAAAGAGAAGAGCAATGTTTAGTTATTCGAAAGTCTTCTTTCTTCCTGGTATCGTAATCATGACTAGTATTGTTGCGAGGGAAAATATTTCTATTTTTCCTAATAACCATTAATGTTTCAAATATAAACAGCGATGGCAAAGGCAGGATTTTAAGTTGTTTAAATATTTCTCTGCAGCTTGTTCTTTGAGTAGTATTGTTTATAATTCTTAATGCTTTTTTCTGAAGTCGAATAGGTGAATAAAAAAAGCAAAATTTAGGACTCCCACAGTAGAGTCGGGCTCATGTCCACCATAGTGACGAAAGAGCGCTCTGGTAGTAGGCGATATGACCTCGTAGTTAAAGCCCGGGCATGAGTCATAAAACCTAACCTAACCTATATATATATATAATTATGAAGTTATTCAGTCCGACATAATGTAGATGATAGATATATATATATATATATATATATATATATATATATATATATATATATATATATATATATATATATATATATATATATATGAAAATCTTCATTGCCCCTGTTATGTGTAAAAGTAATATTAACAATCATTTTAAATGTGAAAAAAAACAATGTATATAAAAAAATAAGAAAATGAGAAAGAAGAAAGGAAAGAAAAATAAAAGAGAAAGAGTTGATGAGACAAAAGAAAGAAAAAAAGAAAAAAGAAACGCAAAAAAAAATTGAACTAGGTAAGAAATAAAATTACTTTAGTCGGTTTTTCCTAACGACGTCGTATTAAATCAGCGACGGGCAGTTATCTTCATGGAGGCTCCAGAAATGGACCTTCCTGGAGTATCCTCCTTTGTGCCTACTTACACCAAACTTGGTTATTACAAGAAAAGTACCTAAACTTCAACCCCCTTTTCATTCAGTTTTCTCCAAGATTTCTTTCTACTTTTCACCCCCTTTTTACACCCTTATTCTCTCTAATGTCAGTCGTCCTATTCAAATTCAAATAGCTAATCTAGTTTTATGTTTCTATATTAGGCTGTTTTACTTTTAATTTTAAGAAAAAATTATTGTAACATTTTTTTTTTCGTATGGTTAAATAATGAATGCCTGTATAATTTCTGTCGGATCAGATAATGGGAGAAGTTGTCTCAATAGCAATACATTTAATAAGAAGATGGCTGATGTAGTGAGAAATGATTATTTCACGTTGTCAAATAAGATGTAGTCTGACCTCTCACAGATTTTTTATTTGTATTAGCTAGACGGCTTTCGAGGTTATCTTCATCATGAGGCAGTCTGATAAAATAAAAATTTTAGTAAATAAAACCATCTAAAAACTTTAAAATTTCATGGATGGGGACAGATAAGTTATTCCTGTCCCCCCTCTGAGTCACAGCTCAAGAGTCACAACAGGAATAACTTATCTGTCCCCATCCACAAAATTTAAAATTTTTTAATGGTTTTATTTATTTATTTTTATTATAAATTTTTTTAATTTTTATTTACTAAATATTTTAATTTTCATTCAAATTTCAAAAGATTTTATTTTATCAGACTGCTTGATGAAGAGGGCAACTTCGAAAGCCGGCTAGCTAATACAAATAAAAAATCTGTGAGAGGTCAGACTACATCTCGTGTGGACTTCTAAATCCTCATACAACATTTTGTGTCGATATATTCATTACATTAACAGTTATTAGGGTTTTTATGTTGATTCCCTTCCAGTGGCGGATACAAGTAGGGGGGGTAAAAGCAGAATTACGCCCCCACCCCTAGCGCAGAGGCTCATAAGTCAGTTTCGTTAAGGATAAAGAAATATGCACGTTAAATTGGGAAAGATGTGCAGTCTTTAATTACATCATTCGTTTACAGACTCAGACTGTTACTCAAACTGTCAACAAAATGTTACCCCCCCCCCCCCCCCCCCCCCCTGTATATATTTAAATCGATAGGTACTTTGATTGCAACGAAAATCGATACATTGATTACAACGTCAGTTGTTGAAGTTTTTGTGTTAATCTATTGTTACTTCCCCAGTAATACGAAGTATAGGGGAAGTTATAGAACCGGTCAGAAAATCTATATGTCTATGTGTGTCTGTGAACACGATAATTCCCGATAGGATGAATGTATCGACACGTTATTTTTTATTTGACACGTAGATTTTCAGCTAAATCGGCTCAAAGAGAAGGGGGCGATTAGGGGGGCTTAACAGAAAAACTCTAATAACTGCCGTTGAAATGAATGTATTGACACGAAAATTCATATGTTAATTCAAGGCTATATAAAGTTGACAACTATTAATTTTCCGCGAAATCTGTCGAAGGGGGGCTCGGCTCATATACCCCAAATAACTGCCGATGTTGAGGAGGCGCCAAGGCTGAGGTCGGCCCAAAGCTAAGGAGGCGCCATGGCTCAGGTCGGTCCTAAAGCTGAGGAGGCGTCAAGGCTGAGGTCGGCCCTAAAGCTGAGGCTTGCAAGTTACCAATATGTTTGTGGAATTAGACAATATAAGTGTTCAAAGTGTTTGGCCAATATGCACGGAACATCAGGCCGAGGTAAAAAAAAAAAAAAAAAAGTGTTCGAAAAAGTGTTTTACCTATCTATCATTTTATTTTATTGAAACTTAATTGACTAATTCTTGCTGGGGATGTACGTAATTGATGACTTTTTGTATCTGGAACTTGTGACCCCCTGTATATAAATAAAAATGTTATGTATTCGTTATATATACTACTAATGACTATTATTTCATTTATTCCAGTGGCAGTAGTGGAGGGGGAACAGCTGAATCTCACCAGGATAACGAGGAATGACATGGGGGCTTATCTGTGCATCGCATCAAACAGCGTTCCGCCGTCTGTCAGCAAGAGGATCATCGTCGACGTAGAATGTAAGTGTCTATTGTAGTCTCTAACGAGGAATGACATGGAAGCTTATCTGTGCATCGCATCAAACAGCGTTCCGCCGTCTGTCAGCAAGAGGATCATCGTCGACGTAGAATGTAAGTGTCTATTGTAGTCTCTAACGAGGAATGACATGGGAGCTTATCTGTGCATCACAACAAACAGCGTTCCGCCATCTGTCAGCAAGAGAATCATCGTCGACGTAGAATGTAAGTGTCTATTGTAGTCTCTAACGAGGAATGACATGGAAGCTTATCTGTGCATCGCATCAAACAGCGTTCCGCCGTCTGTCAGCAAGAGGATCATCGTCGACGTAAAATGTAAGTGTCTATTGTAGTCTCTAACGAGGAATGACATGGGAGCTTATCTGTGCATCACAACAAACAGCGTTCCGCCATCTGTCAGCAAGAGGATCATCGTCGACGTAGAATGTAAGTGTCTATTGTAGTCTCTAACGAGGAATGACATGGGAGCTTATCTGTGCATCGCATCAAACAGCGTTCCGCCGTCTGTATGCAAGAGGATCATCGTCGACGTAGAATGTAAGTGTCTATTGTAGTCACTAACGAGGAAAGACATGAGAACTTATCTGTGCATCGCATCAAACAGCGTTCCGCCGTCTGTCAGCAAGAGGATCATCGTCGACGTAGAATGTAAGTGCCTATTGTAGTCTCTAACATGTTACCTGAGCATTTTAATACTAAGCAGGTTAGTCAAGGATGCTACCTGTAAACCTTCTTCCATTCATATTGGGATGTTATATGGCATGTTTTTTTGAAGCGGGCTTATAGGAATGCTACATGGAATACTATCATGAAACTTTGAACAACCAATGCCTTTTAAATACAATTTTAGTACCTGATATGTCCTACTACTATCGTATACTACAGAGCGTTCTCAGATCGTAAATATTACTTGCCAACCCAGGTTTAATTGCATACCCATAGAACATTATTTGTAATAGATAAATAATAATAAAATTAATAAATAATATTCGTTTCTAAATTTACCAAATATTATCTATAATTAAAACTAAGATTCAGAAATGAATATATGTGCAAATATTATTACAAAAAATGTAATCTTCCCATGACTGAATCATATGATTTACAATTTAGTGACCGGTTGCCATTATTTGAATTTATAAATTTCTTATAATTATCAATAATATGAGTATAGGTAAATTATCTGAAACTGTCACAGAACCTGTTGACGAAACTTTACCAAAACCGAAACGAAAATACATACCGAAATTTTGGAGAAAACTTCATGAGGTCCGTGAAATTGGACTAAGGTATCTTCGAAATTATGATGTTTTTAATATAGAAGAGAATAAAAATTGGTTAATTTTCCATCCTTTTAGCACTTTTCGTATAATTTGGGAAATTGTCATGATGGTGTATTATATATATTTTTTTTTTTCTTTTTCTCTTAGAGTTTCATTTGCCGACTCTGTTGCAACTACAAGTTTGATGCTTCATCAATTAACCCTTGATCTAATAGGTTTGTGCGATGTGTTTGTGAATTTTTTCAGTGGTTCTTATGATAAAAATAAACATACAGTTATTATGGACCAAAGATCGGTACAAATGAACTATTTGAAAGGGTATTTTGTTATAGATTTAATTTCATCAATACCCTACTTTACGTTTTGGTATAATTTGGGTTTTGGAATCAATAGTAAATACCGTTATATTACCAAATTTTTTTATTCTCTCAAATTGTTACGTCTTAGAACATTACTAACTTATTTATTGAACACTTGGAGGATGTGTAACAATCGCTGGGTTACGTACCATATCATTGTTCTTTGTTTATCAATTTCACTTGTACTTCATTGGTCAACATGTTTCATGTTTTTTTTCATGCGTCACATAGTCCAACACCCTGACTATATAGAAGTTCCAGGTACGAATTCTCAAACGTTGTACATAAGAACAAATCATGAAGTTATGGATATCCTAGTTACATATGTTGTCGAAACAGAACCACTTCCAACAACTGAGGGACTTTTTATAACGGCATTATCAACTTTTGGATTTTTTTTTTTGATAATTTTTGCTGGTTATATCCTTGTTCTTGCTGATATTAACTATCGATCTGATATTGGATTTCTTGAAATTTTGACTGAAGTTGATGTTTATATGGAAGCCATTGACATTCCAGATGAGAATAGACCTCGCCTCAGATATTATTATAAGCACTATTTTCTCTCAACGTACACCAATGAACGTACATTATTATCTCTAGCGCCGCCCCATATAAAAAATAAATATTTTGAGCCATTAGTTGCAAAAATTCAAACGCATGTAGCAGTTTTTGAAGGTTTAAGCAAAAGGTTATTATTAAAATTGGCCAGAAGAATGAAGAGAGAAATATTTTTCCCACAATTTCTAATTATTCGTTTTGGAGTTGTTAATCATTTTATGTATTTTTTATTATTCGGCTCAGTCAGTCTCTACTCAAAAGATGGTATTAAACTGTGCAGATTACAGGACAATGCATATTTTGGTGAATCGCATCTTTTGTTGGAGGAAAAGGTCTCATTTTATACTGCAAAAACGTGCGAAATGTGTGTCATATATTCGTTACGAAAACAAGATTTTGAAAAAGCTCTCGGAAGGCATAATAAAGCAAAAAGTATGATTCGAGAGCGAATTCAAGAAAGAGCAGATGCATTTTCTCAGCTGATGTTAGATCTTCAGTACAAAGGCCACGCATGGACGTAGACTTCTCCTCACGAAAAATTTTGTTTTCAAATTTTATCAAATTTATCTTAAATCATTTTTTAAAATCATTTGTAGTATATATATATATGTATGTATTATATGTATGGTATTATGTTGTCTTGCTCATGCCCAGCAGAGCGACAAAAGAGCGCTTCTAGTTAAAGCCCAGCCATGAGTGTCAATGAGTAATTGTATATAACTGTGCGTTAATGACACCTTAGCACTTTCACTTGTCCGTTAGACTTTAACGTTATGGTTTGTCACTAGTGGTGGAGTAAAGTCGATGGAAGATAGCGGCAAGAAGAGTATGTGTTCTGCCATTTTCTTCTAGGCGAAGAGATTCCTGTGCAGTTAATGGATGTCCATGTAAATCTTATTGTTCGAATTACCGTCTGAACTAGTCTCTAGTCGTTCTTGACTGCCCTCTCTCATGTCATCATCTTGGTCGTCCTCGTCCTTTGCTCCTTACCATCTGACCCCGATCCCGAGTTCAACTCTGTTATGACACTGTTCTAAATTGAATAATTGAAAATATCAATTGAAAGAGGGTCAGATTAGGAGATGGAAGATAATAGTAGATCTCATGATGGGGGAAAAGTCTTTGTTGGGTGAAGAGCGAGAGAGTGGCTATTTAGTGGTCTGATGTCTGGTGGCAGTGAAGAGAAGAGGAATACAGAGATAGGGGAATCCATGTGAGTTCAATCTCTAACGGGGGGTCCGTTGAAGGGGCAGGGCGTGGGACTAACAACCACAACGATCAAGATTGTTGCGGAGGCCCAGGTTCTACAAGGACCGTAGCGCTAGGGAAAATAAAATAAAGTGAGTTGAGTGGGCAGACGACCAGAGGTCTGATTAGATAGCAGTCTATCGAAAAGTTAACATTAAAAATACAAATTGAGAGAGAGAGAGAGAGAGACAGAGAGGGAAATTCCGAGCTGGAATTCCAGAGCTCATCCGTCTCACCACCTCCCTGTTTCATTACCACTCAGTCTCTCTTTGCCACCGTTCTGTAATACTCATTCCTGTGTCTTCCTGGTAATAGACAGCTACCAAAGAGTTAATGCATCAGTGACCATCCTTAGCCACCGTAACACTGTCATCCTCCTTATCTCAGCTATCTTCATCATTACCACTCATTCTCTCTTTGCCACCGTTCTGTAATACTCATTCCTGTGTCTTCCTGGTAATGGACAGCTACCAAAGATTTAATGCATCACTGACCATCCTTAGCCACAGTAACACAGTCATCCTCCCTGTCTCAGCTGTCTTCATCATTACCATTCCCCTCCTCATCTCTCTTTCACAGATACTTGACTTGTAGATCTCATTCTATAAATGTACTCATTTCTTTATTCCTGGTATTAGGTAGCTACCGAGAGGAACTAACAGGTATTTCATCCTTAGCCACTGTAACAGTGGATCTGTAGTATCGTTGAAACTCTATGAGCGTAGAATGTGAAGGTGAAAAATGTATGGGGTTATGGGTGGCTAAGAGTAGATCGCCTTTGGATATTGATCAGAAATTCTTTCATGTGGAGGCTAACATAAGATTCACAAGTGAGGTATTCCGATCATCTTCATCATTAGCTTCAACAGTCTTCTACGCTCATTTCTTGCTTATTGACAGATAAGGAGAAAGACAGTGTTGCGGTGGCTGAGGATGAGAGGCGCCGCTAATAAAGAGAAGCGAAAAGAGGTGTGATAATGATGAAAATAATGGAGATAAGGAGTATGGCTGAGGATGGATGATCTCTGAAAGGACATAGATGAGAGATCCGTTAACTTCTCGACAGACTGCTATCTAATCAGACCTCTGGTCATCTGTCCTCCCCCCATTAGGGATTGGACTCCAATGGACCACTTCTCTCTCTCAATACACTCTCCATCTCCACCGCCATCAGACATCAGACCACAAAATGGCGGCCGCTCTCTCTCCCTCCTCCCATCAAAGTCCTTTCCCTCATCAGGAGATCAACCATCTCCCATCTTCTATCCCTTATCCTTTCACTTTTCAGATATATCTTTCAAAACTTAGGCATTTTAAAAAGTGCTTTTTTGATATTTATAGGTAATTTTTATGTGTTTTAAGTTAAGTCTTAAGTTTAATAATAATAAATATATTTCCGTTAAACCAATACATGGTAATAGGATACGTCAAAAGAATTTATACATTAAGATAGCTTATAAACTAGATTTATAACTACTTGAGTCTAACACATCTATGATTAGTAGTGTAGAACCTCTATAAGTCGAACATCAAGGGAGACGCCAAAAAATTCGAGTTATAGAGATTTCGACTTATGGAGGATTTCGACTAGAGAGGTAAAATAAATAAAAATTCAAGTTACAGAGGTAACAAACATATTTACATTTATTATAAATCAACATTATTTCAAAACATCCTTAAAATAAAAAATACGTAGTTGATACTTTGAAGGTATTAAAAAGTCAGTAATTTTTTTTGTTGCTTGAGATAATTGGTAATCCTATTTATTGTATATCTACTCCTAAATTGTTTTCTAAGAAACGATGGTGTACATTGTCGGCAAATTCTTAAAGTCGGTAACTTATTTTTCTTCGAGCTATAGAGGTAATAAGTTTCAAATAATCGAGTTGTAAAGGTTGTAAAATAAAACATTGCTATGTTCGAGATACAGAGGTCGAATTTATTTTTTCGAGTTATAGAGGGAAAATATGTACCAAAATTGCTTGTAGAGACTCACTGATTATTTCGACTAATAGAGGGTTGAGATTTCGAGTAATGGAGGTTTTGGGGCTTGAAGGGAAAGGGACAAAACTTTTTTTTCGAGTTTTGGAGGTTTTCGACTTATCGAGGTTCGACTTAAAGAGGTTCTACTGTAATAACAAAACTATTAAAAAAAGTAAAATGAAATTAATAAAAAATGAACAAATAAATACTTAAAAATATATGAGTACATGAAAAAAATTAATACAAGATAAATATATAAGTCACGGTTCCACCTCCTCTTCAAAGTAGTAGATTTTAAATTCAAAAACTTACATAAGATCAAATTCTTTACCCCCCTCCCCTATAGTAAGAATTAGTAATATTGAGCTAATCCCCCCCCCCCCTAAATGCCTTACGTAATTTATGAATGGCCCCTAATGAGCTGGCCCATGGAGGTAAGACTGCACAGAGCTAAACTCATCGCCAAGACTGCACAGAGCTAAACTCATCGCCAAGACTGCACAGAGCTAAACTCATCGCCAAGACTGCACAGAGCTAAACTCATCGCCAAGACTGCACAGAGCTAAACTCATCGCCAAGACTGCACAGAGCTAAACTCATCGCCAAGACTGCACAGAGCTAAACTCATCGCCAATGCATACCTGATAGTTATTGCTACTTCCTGTCGCTATATCCTGGAGCAACATAGTAAAGAAGTCCTCGTTGAATCACCAGCAACGTACATCCCCAGCACGAATTATTTAAGTTTTTGCTCTCCCTCCAAAACCATTTGGGCTGAAAACCAATAACTGACTTATAGAAGCTTCTGAATCCTCATCATCGGCAGTTCTTGAGTTGAGCCTCCCTCCTTTGATTATTTGGAATTACTTTTCAGAAATTTCTTGGAATTACGGACACACACAAAAATCTTTCTTCTCAGCTTCTCAGGAGCTGAACTCTCTCAATGCATTCCTTACAACCTGTTAAAGCAACTTGTCTCTATATAGCTGCAGGACCTGTTCCAAAAAGAAACTAATACTTTAAAGGAACATATCGTTCCAGTGACTGACAGATACATGTTCCTCAAATAACAGATCATCTCTAACTACATTCCTAATCTAAATTTAAATTAACAACTAAACTCCACAAGAATGGATCTGAATTTCCTAAAAACATCTAACACTAGGTGTGCAATACATTCTGCTGTTTGCAAAAACTGAGCTGAGTCAGGCATATCTGTATAAACAACTCAGTTAATGTTTTAATAATTATCAGTAACTTCTCACCTTGTATGTTCTTTATGAATATATTAATACCTACTTTAAATAGATTTCAATTGAATTCAATGGATTTTTTCTAGCCTTTTTGTAGACAACAGCTGTTTTTGTACAAAATTCTTTTGTGTGTTGAAGAATATTTTTATCGAAAAAAAGTCGAAGTTTGTACGTTTTTTTTTTTAAATTTTATTTTGAATGGCCTCATGAACGAAGCATATCAGCCATGACTCCAATTTTAAGAAAAGGTTGTCAAATGAAGGGGCACTTTATGGAGGTGATGAGGGTATCATATGGGATCTGAGAGGAACCGACGGGCCGAGAAGAGGGCAGGGAAATGTAAAACTATATCAAAATATTGTTACTATTAATAAATTTGTATAAGTGTTCATAGTGACCAGAAGAAGGGACCTGCAATTGTCCCGAAATATTGTCCAACGAAGAAAAAAAGAAGACACCTCTGGAGGAAAAAATGCCGGAAACAACAAAAAATTTGTATAAGACATCAAATATGAGAGGGATTTTTGAATATCTTAAAATTTGTTGCAAACCAATGGGTAAGGGTAAATTATTGGTAAGAATAATTTCGAAAAGGGGGTCATGGAAATTGTTGGTGAGAGGGCAAGCGAGGATGACATGATTGGAATCAGCTGTATATTGGGGATCACAGGTACAACTTGGTGATTCCAGGAGATGGATTTTAAACAGATGGGAAAGAAGTCTGGTATGGTTAAATCTAAGTCTGCATAGGGTTGTGAAGTAGGATCGCGGTTTGGAGAGGTGAGTGAACCAGGGTTTAGTGGGTATCTGGGGCTGAATTGCTCCATAAAATGCCCCTTTATTTAACAAAGAACGAGTATAATCCTTCTGCCAGTGACGAAGGTTGTACTTCTTGATATGGGCTACAATGTCTTCGTGACTGAGGAAGTTTATGAGAGATCGGCCCGAGGTTGAGGCCTCCTTGGCCAGCCTGTCCACCGCCTCATTATATTTTATGTTGCTGTGACCTTTGATCCAAATAAGAAAGACATGTATCTGGTGCCGATGTAGCTCAGTTAATCGGTGAGAAATATCCTGTAGAAGTGGATCGTTACATCTGGAATCCTTGTGCTTTAGTGACTTGAGGACACTCTGGCTATCAGAGTAGATTACAACATGGGTGGCGAGACGCGCAACATATTTCAAGTTTGTACGTTAGAACACTGAAAAAAACGGCTCAAAAAAGTGGTGTCCGATGGTTAACAGAAAAGGGCTTCGCCCGGATTTTTACATTTGAAATCGAAAAATTCTATTTTGCGCGAGAATTTTGTCTCTCAATTGATTTTAATGGGGATTTCATTTTTCGGTGATTATTCCTCCGTGCTATGTTCGATTTCAGATTTTTTTTAGTAGTAAACCATCGTCACCGTGTCCACTACCATCGCGGCAAATTTCAATGTGATCGGTAAAGGGGTTTAGGAGGAGTACAACGAAATACATGAGTCGCCTAAGAAAGAGCTTCGTAAACTCAGCTCAATAAATGCTGTCTGCTGTCTTGATGGAGAACATGTGTAATTTTCGCCATTATATTCAGCAAATTGTATACAAACTCGTTACAAACAAATTCAACTTTTTGTATATTCTTTGTATGGTGAGTAAGGCTCATGTTGTTGAAACGCCTAACTTGCTCTTTCAGAAGGCAAGCAAGTATAAAATGAAGTTAGTTTAAACTTTTACTACGTTGAGGGAGCTTTCAAAGCCTTTCAAACCAGCAATAATGACCATATTATTTTCTCCTCTTGAAAGGAACATTAAATTAAATGGTTATTAAATACTGAATCAATAAAAGTTTCATTATTTACGAAAGAAATTTTTTTTACGTGGTCATAAAAAATTTTATAGGCAATTCTTAACTAAAATATATTCTAATAACTGCCGATATAATGAATGACACCTATTTAACTATCAGCTGTATCGATCAGGGATAAATTAACTTTAAATGAATGTATATTTACAAATAACTAAGAATATAGAGCACGCCGTCCTTCAGGGTTCGGTACTCCTAAATTTTAATCGTGCAGGCTCGGGACCATAGCTTAACCTCCCATCCTAAGGACGGCGAGCTGAATGCTCAGTGGGCTAGGGACCGCACCTTTGAGCTACTGGCGCACTTTCCCATAGTAGAGTCAGGCTCAACTAGAACGACTAAATCGTGCTCTGGTAGTAGGCGATACTCTTTAAGTTAAAGCCTGGGCATGAGTCACAATAAATAAATAACTGTATCGACACGATTTTTTTTTTAATTATGCAAATTAATATTTACAGAAAACAAGAAGAATAAATGATGTCATCAGTCGGGTATCTCCTGCTAGAAGAGGGGGGGGGGAGCAGTCAGCTTTGACAGTGCAGTTGCTATTAGTAATTAAATGGTAATTTAGAAAATAAATAGATAAATTAAAATAGTAATAATATATGTAGTACTAAAAAAATAATAATGGTAATAATAATAAAAATAAAGAATGTTCTCATAATATAAAAATGAGAGGATAGAAAAATAAATGATATAAATAAAAAATAGAAATAGAATCATATAATAATAATAAGGATAACCAACATATCTGTTATAGAAAATAACATTGATGGTAATAATAATAACAATAAAGAATATTCACATAATATAAACCAAACTTTGTACAAATATATTCAATCATTTACTCAAACTTGAAATTTTTTATGAGTAAGGCTGTTTGATTTGTGAAATAATATTTACATGTATATGTTACTGTAAAGATAAAGAAGGGCGCCGGTAGCTCAGTGGTATGCGTGCTTGTCTTCTGAGCTCAATAACGTGGGTTCGAAACCCGACCGAGGCTCTTAGTTTATTTTATCTGGGAGGTACTCGTTAAAGACCCCTACCCTAGATGAATAAAAATTTAGGGTAGGTAAAATTTAGGACTCCCACAGTAGAGTCGGGCTCATGTCCACCAGAGTGACGAAGGAGCGCTCTGGTAGTAGGCGATATGACCTCGTAGTTAAAGCCCGGGCATGAGTCATAAAACCTAACCTAACCTAACCTAAAATGAAAAAAAAAAAAATTATATAAATAAATAATGACAATAAAAATAGAATTATATAATAAT
This sequence comes from Aradus depressus, assembly GCA_963662175.1. Taxonomy (NCBI): domain Eukaryota; kingdom Metazoa; phylum Arthropoda; class Insecta; order Hemiptera; family Aradidae; genus Aradus; species Aradus depressus. The sequence continues at coordinate 4,814,981 of OY759226.1, read as the reverse complement.
AACAATAATAATAAGGATAACCAACATATCTGTTATAGAAAATAACATTGATGAACACATAAACTCTCATCAGATGTTTATGAGTATGAAAATGTAAGTAACCTAATACTTATAAATATCAATAGATCGAACAACAAGAGAGATATGTCTCTGAAGACCCCCATTGATTCTCAGCTAAATTGGCTCAAAAGAAAAAGAGTTTATTGGGAGAGTGAAACTTAGTTGATTAAAAATGATTGGAGCTGGGGACGTACAAGGGGTGGAGATGTCTCTTGTGTACGTCACCATGATAGCTGCCTATAGAAGGAATATACCAAAGAGAAATTTTATTTATGGATTGCAAACTCCCTTGAGATAGAAAGATGAAATTTGGAGCGGATTGAATGAGCTTATAAAAGAGAACTCCATCTTGAAATAAGATCAATTTGTCAAAAAGCAACGACTTATAAGACAACCTTAGAACCGATACAAGCTTTATTTTATATCATTACAACCAATCCTCCAATTTATTCAAATTTAATCATTTGTCTTCCTGAATGATTGTTGGGATTTTAACGAAAATCTTCATCGACTTATATAAATCGTGTCTTCTCACTCTTATTTAACGTTCGAACGCTTTTGTTGTAGTAGATAGAATCTTTCACTAGCGAGGTGATTTATATCATGGTTTAAAATATACTCCGATTATACGATTATATATGTATTATACGATTTCTTATTTATTTTTCTAACAACCATTATTGAGTAACGTTGCTCCTTTGATTAGTATCTAGAACTTTCATATTACAAGCCTTCTCGTGTTAAACATTGTATCTGCTCCCCTGTATGATAGTCAGTATGTAGGTGTAGAATCGTGTAGAATCTAATGGGAGGGAGTGTAAGACATGGCAACGCTGCACCCCTACTTTGTCAGACAGCCCGACTCCTCAGCTTCCATTCATTAAGAGGCTAGTCTGGTGAAGGCTAGCTATTGGGAGGGGGTGCAAGTCATGGCAACGCTGCACCCCTACTTTGTCAGACAGCCCGACTCCTCAGCTTCCATTCATTAAGAGGCTAGTCTGGTGAAGGCTAGCTATTGGGAGGGGGTGCAAGTCATGGCAACGCTGCACCCCTACTTTGTCAGACAGCCCGACTCCTCAGCTTCCATTTATTAAGAGGCTAGTCTAGGGGCATGGTGAAGGCTAGCTAATGGGAGGGAGTGCAAGACATGGCAATGCCGCACCTCTACTATGTCAGTCAGCCCGACTCCTCAGCTTCCATTCATTAAGAGGCTAGACTAGGGGCATGGTGAAGGCTAGCTATTGAGAGGGAGTGCAAGTCATGGCAATGCTGCACCCCTACTTTGTCCGACAGCCCGACTCCTCAGCTTCCATTCATTAAGAAGCTAGTCTGGTGAAGGCTAGCTAATGGGGGGGGAGTGCAAGACATGGCAATGCCGCACCCCCACTTTGTCTGACAGCCCTACTCCTCAGCTTCCATTCATTAAGAGGCTAGCACGGTGAAGGCTAGCTAATGGGAGGGGGTGCAAGTCATGGCAATGCTGCACCCCTACTTTGTCAGACAGCCCGACTCCTCAGCTTCCATTCATTAAGAGGCTAGTCTAGGCAGGAGATAGAAAAGAAGGTACCAGAAGGTGTTAATCTATGAACACTTGAACCAATAAAACATGTTAGCTGGGGTTCTTGGGATGGGGAGAAGGCGTGGTGAGCCAAAGATAACACGCTTAGAAGTCTCCCACCTTATTTCAGTTCTAGTTTCTCAGTTAATCGCTTGCTCATATAGCTAAATTTTTTGATAATTAAGAAGTATTGGTTGTTGATTAGTTTTGCGGCCTTTTAGTTAATATTACTGAGCACTATATATTGGGTTCACTGCACTTGTCTAGATTTCTTCATCTCTCTTCTTCAACTAGATTCCAGGGTTCCAGGGAAGTAGGTTCCCGCCCCCAGTTACGTGTTTTGTGACTCCCAGCTTTCAATATCCTATAATTTCTGCCTCCTGTTGAACCGAGACGTATTATACAAAATAGATCACTATTGCAGAACCAGGTTAGTGAGTTTTCTGCTATTAATGACTATTGACCAATGTTTATTTTAGCTCTAGAACCCTCCTGATCTGCAAAGCAGTATCATTGGAATTTCGGGTACGTCACCATAACTTTTCCATATAATCCTCATACAGTCCACAAATGCCCAAGAGGCTGCACTTATGCTTTATACATAAAACCGCTATCTATTTAAGTGTTTTTATACGTCACAATCACCACACACACTATACAATTAGTATCAAATTTAGAGTATTAGATAGGAGGGAGTATGCAGGAGACAAGGAGGCGGTGAATGTCTTGGCAACGCTGCACTGCCTCCCTAGCTGACATGATTCATAAGTCAGAATGTAAGTTAGGAGGGGCGTCTCGGGGCTGATGTGCACCATGAGAAGGTGGAGTGGTTCTCTTGACGTCTCTCTACTTGCCCATCCAGGTTTAATTAAATACCTATAGAACGTTATTTGTAATAGATAAATAATAATACAATTAATATAATAATATTAGTTTCTAAATTTACTAAAATATAATCGAGAATTAAAATTAAGATTCAGAAATGAATATTTATGCAAATATTATAACAAAAAATGTAATCTTCTCTTGATTGAATCATATGGTTTACAATTTAGAGATCGACTGAGTTAGCCATTATTTGAATTTATAAATTTAAATAATAGTATAAGGTTATTTAAAAATATGAGTTTAAGTAAATTATCTGAAACTGTCGCAGAACCTGTTGAAAAAACTTTACCAAAACCGAAACGAAAATGCATACCGAAATTTTGGAGAAAACTTCATGAGGTCCGTGAAATTGGACTAAGGTATCTTCGAAATTATGATGTTTTTAATATAGAAGAGAATAAAAATTGGTTAATTTTCCATCCTTTTAGCACTTTTCGTATAATTTGGGAAATTGTCATGATGGTGTATTATATATATTTTTTTTTTTTTCTCTCTTTTAGAGTTGCATTTGCCGACTCTGTTGGAACTAAAAGTTTGATGATTCAACAATTAACCCTTGATCTAATTGGTTTGTGCGATGTGTTTGTGAATTTTTTCAGTGGTTCTTATGAAAAAAATAAACATACAGTTATTATGGACCAAAGATCGGTACAAATGAACTATTTAAAAGGGTATTTTGTTATAGATTTAATTTCATCAATACCCTACTATACGTTGTGGTATAATTTGGGTGTTAGTGTCTACGCTAAATACCGTTATATTACCAAATTTTTTTATTCTCTCAAATTGTTACGTCTTGGAACATTACTAACTTATTTATTGAACACTTGGAGGATGTGTAACAATCGCTGGGTTACGTACCATATCATTGTTCTTTGTTTATCAATTTTACTTGTATTTCATTGGTCAACATGTTTTATGTTTTTTTTCATGCGTCACATAGTCCAACACTCTGACTACATAGAAGTTCCAGGTTCGAATTCTGAAGCATTGTACATAAGAACGAATCATGAAGTTATGGTTGTCCTAGTTACATATGTTGTCGAAACAGAACCACTTCCAACAACTGAGGGACTTTGTCTCACGGCATTATCAACTTTAGAATTTTTTTTTTTGATAATTTTTGCTGGTTATATTCTTGTTCTTGCTGATATTAACTATCGATCTGATATTGGATTTCTTGAAATTTTGACTGAAGTTGATGTTTATATGGAAGCCATTGACATTCCAGATGAGAATAGACCTCGCCTCAGATATTATTATAAGCACTATTTTCTCTCAACGTACACAAATGAACGTACATTATTATCTCTAGCGCCGCCCCATATAAAAAATAAATATTTTGAGCCATTAGTTGCAAAAATTCAAACTCATGTAGCAGTTTTTGAAGGCATAAGCAAAAGGTTATTATTAAAATTGGCCAGAAGAATGAAGAGAGAAATATTTTTCCCACAATTTCTAATTATCCGTTTTGGAGTTGTTAATCATTTTATGTATTTTTTATTATTCGGCTCAGTCAGTCTCTACTCAAAAGACGGTATTAAATTGTGCAGATTACAGGACAATGCATATTTTGGTGAATCGCATCTTTTGTTGGAGGAAAAGGTCTCATTTTATACTGCAAAAACGTGCGAAATGTGTGTCATATATTCGTTACGAAAACAAGATTTTGAAAAAGCTCTCGGAAGGCATAATAAAGCAAAAAGTATGATTCGAGAGCGAATTCAAGAAAGAGCAGATGCATTTTCTCAGCTGATGTTAGATCTTCAGTACAAAGGCCACGCATGGACGTAGACTTCTCATGAAACATTATGTTTTCAAATATCAAATTTAACTTAAATAATTTTTTTTATCATTTGCAGTGTTTATATATGTACGTATTATATGTATCTTGGTTGTGTGTATGTATCTTGCTGGAGACAAGGAGGCGGTGAATATCTTGGCAACGCTGCACTGCCTCCCCAGCTGACATGATTCATAAGTCAGAATGTGAGTTAGGAGTGGAGTGTCGGGGGAGATGTGCAGCCATGAGAAGGTGGAGTGGTTCACTTGACATCTCACATTCATTAAGAGGCTACGCCCTGCAAGGAGATAGAAAGAAAGGATCTAAGGAGCTAGTCTAATGATATTGCTCCCGTTCCTCCAATTATCGGCGCTACCACTTAGCTCTCGCAGCGCTGCCTACCCTCCTCAGTGGAGTCTCCTCAAGACACACAGCTCGCCCTTGCTATCAACTTAATTGAATCAGCTACTAAAAAAAAAAAAAAAAAAAAAAAAATAGGATCACAGGCAATATACCTCCCCAGCGCAAATTAAATCAACAATTTCACTCTCTCTCTCTCTGAAATTAATCAACCGTTTTGACTAAAAATCAATAGTTGACTTACATCTAATTTTTCATGATAAATTTCGTGTCGATATATTTATTACATCGGCAATCATTAAAGTTTTTGTGTTTACCCCTTCCTGATACATTCACTTTAGGCCGCCGCACAGTTGTGAAATTTATGAGTTTTGATTTTCAAAATTCGAGCCCCCACTCAATTTTTGATCAATTTGAATGAAACTAGGTGCAAAATATTTGTGAAAGCTGGCTTTTTATCAGATAACTGTGGGTTTCACAAACAAGCCATTGGCAAAAATAGCCAATATATTGAATTTGGACCACTTTAGGCCAAAATGACAACATTAGGACCACTTTTGGCTAAAATAAATATTGAATTCGTAATCAGCGACCCAAAAAAACATTCATTTAAGTTGCAAAAATCCGTTAACAAAAACTTTTTTTAAATTTTCGCGGGGTTTTGGCAGCTGTCAATTGGCATATAATACCTTGATTGAAAATACCTCTGAGCTCAAGGTCGTGGGTTCCGGCCGAGGCCCTTAGTTTATTTTATCAGGGAGGTAAAATAAACTTAAGCACGCCGTCCTTCGGACAGGACGTTAAGCGATGGTCCCGAGCCTGTACGATGTCAGGTACTCATTAAAGACCCCTACCATAGGTGAATAAAAATTTAGGGTAGGCAAAATTTAGGACTCCCACAGTAGAGTCGGGCTCATTTCCACCAGAGTGGCGAAAGAGCGCTCTGGTAGTAGGCGATATGACCTCGTAGTTAAAGCCCGGGCATGAGTCCCTCCTTCCCTCTAGGCTGATTTGGCTGAAGGTGTCTAAAATTCGATACAGAGTCTTCAACGGAAATTCATGTTTTCCAACCTCAAGATTGCAAAAATGAAAACAAAAAAAAACTATTTCTGTCTGGGTGTCTGGAGGATAACTCCCGATAGAATAAATGTAATGACACGAAATTTTATACGTATATTCAGATCCCTCCAAGAACGATACCAATTTTCAGTCAAATTGACCAAAAGGGAAGGGAAGAATTGAAAAATCCAAATAATTGTCGATTTCATGAATGTACCTACATGAAATTTTATATTTAAATTCAATATTCCATATTGATCTCTTTTATATACCTATATATATAATATAATAGCATATATATATATATATATATATAATAAGAATCATCCCCGGGAGGAGGGGGTTCAGAGAAGAAGAGGGGCTCGACTTAAATACCTTAATGACTGCCGATGTAATGAATGTATTGACACGAAATTATGTATTTATATTCAAAACTCCATGAGGGGGGCACTAATTAATTTTCAGCGAAATCGGTCGAAGGAAAGAGGGCCAGAGCTGGGCTGCTCGACTCAAATACACTAATAACTGCCGGTGAAATGAATGTATCGACACAAAATTTAAGAGGATTCAGAAACCACTAACTAAGTTAGTCAAATATTGAGGTTTTAGCCCAAAGATTTGGCTTTGGAGGGAGAGCAAAAAACGTAATTGATTAATACGAGATGGGGAAGTACATATATGGTGATTTACCAACTACTTTTTCCACTCATCTCTGTATTTATTTTCACTAATCCCTTCAACCTTACTAATGTAAACCAGTTCATAATAACTTTTTCTGAAAAGAAAACATTACATAATTTCTCTTAAAGGATTTTTCAATTTTCTTTTTTTTCAAAATACTTTGAATTCCTGAGTATATTGAAAAATCTTTATTTATTAGAAATTTTTCAGGATGATTACTTTTCGAAGCCTTACTTCAAACCTCAGTAACAAGAATTTTAATATTAAAATGGCTTCCATTATATTGTTCATATTTCTTTGATTAAAGTTAACTAAAAATTTACCTCGACTAACATTTTTTTTTTTTTTCGATACCCGGGGATTTCTCTCAACCGCAGTATGAAAAAATTGAAAAATTTTTTGCATTCTATAGACTATTAAATTAAATACAATTAATAGGATTAAATAATTAAATTCAATCAATTAGAATCAGGATTAAATAATGGATGTTCTATATTACTGAGTGGTATTTCACTTCCCCAGCTTCTCGAGGTATTGTGCAAGTTATATAACCGGTCAGAAATTTCTTGTTTTCCGACCCCCTGATTACAAAAATGGGAAAAAATGTGTGTGTGAACTGTTAGGCGCGGTGCACACTGGAGAAACAAATTTCATAATCTAAGGATCTTTTGGAGCGTTCATGGAGAGAAAACACCACATGCAGGCAGTCGAAGATGTTCCTGGGAGAGGAGTCCAGAGTTCTGAAAGATGGGATCCTGAACCTCAAAAGGAACGAGCTTAGGCAACTGACTGGAGTTCTCACAGGGCATGGCCCGTTCAATAGAGACCTACACACTGTAGGAGTCAAGGACAGTCCCACCTGTGATAGATGTGGGGAAGAAGTTCCTGGGCATCTGCTCGGGATACGCGCGAACGAGATTCCATATCTTTGGTGGAGATGTAATCGCAGAGGAGGATTTTAGAAGATTGGACTATGAGAGCATTCTGAGGTTCATTAAGGAAACTCGGAGACTGAGTACTTCATGAAGGGCTTGGTTTAGGTAGTATAAACATACAGGTAATATAATAAGGGGGAAGTCCAGTGCTTCCAAGGAAGGGATAAGAGCACTGGATGCTTAGGTCCCTAGGTGTAAAACACCAGCCCATCACAGTACTTACGTTGTAGCCCGTGAACTAAGTTCTGATCCTGTCAAATTTAAAGATTTTTTCAGAATGTCAAAGGCTCTTTTTGACAGGTTGGTGGAGTTAGTTGGCCCTCAAATAAGGAAGGACACCAACTGGAGGTTGAATTTTTGAATCGAACCTGAACTTTCCACTTCTTGTCCTTTGAACTTTGTCCTTGTTGCTGTAGTCCTTCAGATGGAAATCGTACAGACATGGATGTTTTTCAACTACTTCCGCTAACTTCACTTGAAAGGGAATGGAAACATTCGCCATATCTGGGGAAAAAACGTCCGACAAACATGCGAATTCTTTATTCAATGAAAATGAGAAGTCTTGAAACGTGAAACTGAAATCACAAGAAACCGTTTTTACAACTTGCACGAAACTGGGTTTCAAGAAACTGATGAAACTTGAGTTTCATGAAAAGCTATGTGCACGGCTCTATGCGATTTACCTTATTTTACGATCATTTTGAAACAAATGGTTACATGCAATTTCCGTTTCATGTTTCATGAAACCGATTTCATGAAACTGGTTTCTGCAGTGTGCACCGCGCGTTAAGTAGTTCAGTGTGTACAGTTGATGTGTACCTTTCGTACCTAACTCTTCTAGTTTCAGTTTCTCTTAGTGCTAATAGACTATATTTTTATTTTAACTATTTTTATTAACATTGATACATGGTAGGAGATATATTAATCATATATTTATGTAACAATTTTTATTTACAATTAAGGTTAACATTATAACGTTTTAACAACTGTTTTTATTTATTAAGTTTCGGAATTGTAGAATAGAATAACAATCATAAAACAAAAATCAACTATTTACCATTTTTATCTCCATTTTCACTTGTTTTTTTTCATTCTATTGTGTACATTTTATGTGATACACAATAAATTTTACACAATAAGTACACTTATACGATGCAGAATAAGTAAATTTAAAGCGTTGCACACTCAAAACAAAACTGCATTATTCAAACACAAACAGATAAGAAATACACGTGTTCTATTAAAGCGTCAAAAGTGAAAGGTGCGCACAAGTATGCGCATTCTGCTCAGTGGGCTTCAAGAATGTTACGATTTTTCGTTTGGGTTTTGGAGGGGGAAAACGCTGCATCTGTCTCAAAACTAAATTACACTTCAAAAATAATAACCTATTTGTATATCTCTGAACACGATAACTCTCGAAAAAATATATATATCGACACGATATTTCCAAAAAGGAGAGAAAAAATACCTGAGAGTCTGTGAACACGGTAACTGCCGATATTATTTCCCCAGTAATTGAAGTATAGAGTAATTATGTACCCAAATTCGATCAGATGTTGTGTTTTCAACGGAATTTCATGTTTTCCAACACCCCGATTCGAAAATTGGAAAAAAAATTCTATGTGTCCTGTGAACACAATAAATCGACTTTCGTCCTGTTTCAGAAAATAAGCTTTATTTACTTGACTAATCGAACTGAACCCCCTTTCTTTGGTCGCTATTGCGAAAACATTTTCACAGGTTATGTCCTCATTTTTTGTGCCCCACTCTGATTTTCTTTTCTTCTGCCTAATCTGCTGAAAATTGATAAATGTCGTCCTCATTGGGGCTTTGGTCACACATATACAATTTCGTGTCGATACATTCATTCTATCGGCAGTTATTAGAATTTTTATGTTAAGCCTCCCCCTTTCCCTTACCCAATAAGAACGACACTTATTAATTTTCAGTGGAATCGGCAGAAGGGAAGGGGAGATCAGAGGGGGGGCTCGACTCAAAAACTGCAATAACTGCCGAAGTTATGAATTTATAGATTTAGGAGCCCTTATGTCAATCAACTGTTAAATATTAGCGCAAATAGGTAATCGACGGCTTTCGAAGGGAGGGGCGAAAATTATATAATTATTAATGATTATTTTTTACAGGATCCCACTTCTGATCAATAAAATGTATTTAATGTATATTTTATACATAAAAAAGCTCCAATACAAAAGACTATATATAAGGAAATAAGTGTATATTTCCTGAATACTTGTGTATTCATAACCATGGCTGATGCAGAGAGAAGGAGAGAAGAACTACAGGGGATGCAGCAAATCCCTTCAATGGAAATATGGTCGCCATTGTCACGTGAGGGCAAAACGAAGGAACAATGGCGGATCTATCTCTGGGATAATGTTCAAATAGACCCCTAGGATAAAAAGAAAAAATATATATACATATGATTTGGCCATTACAGGACTTTCTTATACAACTACGCTTTTACATATTACTCTCTCTCCCCCTCCCTTCTATAAAATCGTTTCATACTGGCATTACTGGTTATATGGTACAGGTACTGAGTTTGTAACAGCGGTATTTTTTTGTTTATTGTACAGCGTAATTCTGAAAGTGGCTTTCTTATTTATACCAAGAAATATTTTAAGAAGGGGAGCTACAGAACAGAGCTACAACTAAAGCCACACATCTACAGATACAGCTCCACAGCTACAGCATACCTTTATACAGCTATAGCTAGAGCTACACAGCTACAGCTATAGCTACACAGCTACAGCACACCTTTATATTTACACATCTACTGCTATAGCTGCAGAGCTACAACTAAAGCCGCACATCTACAGATACAGCTTCACAGCTACATCACACGTTTATATTTACACAGCTACTGCTATAGCTACAGAGTTACAACTAATGCCGCACATCTACAGATACAGCATACCTTTATATCTACACAGCTACAGCTATAGCTACACTGCTACAGCACACCTTTATATTTACACAGATCCACAGCTATAGCATACCTTTATATCTACACAGCTACAACTATAGCTACATGGCTACAACTAAAGCCGCACATCTACAGATGCAGCTCCACAGCTACAGCATACCTTTATATCTACACAGCTACAACTAAAGCCGCACATCTGCAGATACAGCTCCACAGCTACAGCCATATCTACACAGCTACAACTAAAGCCGCACAGCTACAGCTATAGCTACACAGCTACAACTAAAGCCGCACATCTGCAGATATAGCTCCACAGCTACAGCTATATCTACACAGCTACAACTAAAGCCGCACAGCTACAGATATAGCTACACAGCTACAACTAAAGCCGCACAGCTACAGCTATAGCTACACAGCTACAACTAAAGCCGCACAGCTATATCTACACAGCTACAACTAAAGCCGCACATCTTCAGATATAGCTTCTTCAGCTCTGCCACAGCCTCCTAATTGCTTCACTTAATTAAATCCATTCCATTGCTAGATATACTCTGATTACAGGTCCTTCTCAGGTCTCTTCTCCAACTGTCTTCACCTAACTTCCCAACTTCCCCCCCAACTTCAACTTATTATAAGTCCACAGTTTTATTTAACTTTACCACTTTCAAACTCTTTCTATTATCTTTATCTCCAATTGTGTATAATTTATTTTGATTTATTATAATGTTTTTCATTTTTCATTAAGTTTTTTTTTCTCTACATTTTTCGACAACTTATTCCAGTACATATTTTAAATTACATTGTAATCGGTCAAAAATTCGATACGGAGTTTTATGTTTTGTAATATGAAATTTTTTTTTTCTCTGTCTGTATGTCTGTGTACACGACACGAAATATTATACGTGACCTAACGGCAACACATATTGTTTTCCAGACAAATCGAACCAAGGGTAGGGGTGGAACAGAGGGGATGAATTCAAAAACAATAATAACTGCCGATGTAATGAATTTATGTATATACAATGTAGTATGGGGAATAAGGAGCCCCTATGTAAGTCAACTGTTGAATATTAGCGTAAATGGGGAAGTACATTATCCGTGATTGACACATCTAAAATACTTGAAACAAGAGGACCTTGTAACCACGTTTTTACAGATCTCCCTCCCCCCCCCCCCCCCCCCTCCTCTCTATTTCATTTCATACTGGCATTGCTGTATATCAAAGTAATGTGTTGACTGTAAGCAGTTTTCCTGTGTAATTTTGAGTGGTACATTTTTAAACACAGTAATGCCATTTTGAAAAGAATTTGAAAAAGGGGGAGAGTGTCAAAACATAGCTGGTATTAGAAACTCCATTTTTTTTTTTTTTTTTTTTTTTTTGTGGAAAGTGTGAGTTAGGCGGGTATTGCACTATAAAAGTTCTTTGACAGAGATCTTTTATAAAAGTTGGATCAAATTTTTTTTTAAATTTCTTTGAGGTTAGGTTAGGTTTTATGACTCATGCCCGAGCTTTAACTACGAGGTCATATCGCCTACTACCAGAGCGCTCTTTCGTCACTCTGGTGGACATGAGACCGACTCTACTGTGGGAGTCCTAAATTTTGCCTACCCTAAATTTTTATTCATCTAGGGTAGGGGTCTGACATCGTACAGGCACGGGACCATCGCTTAACGTCCCATCCGAAGGACGGCTTGCTTAAGTTTATTTTACCTCCCAGATAAAATAAACTAAGGGCCTCGGTCGGGCTACGAACCCACGACCTTGAGCTCAGAAGTCAAGCACGCATACCACTGAGCTACCGGCGCCCCTAAAATTTCTTTTATAAAATATCTTTTATGACTACAGCATTTAATATGTAAAATATGTTATAAATCTTAGTTTTTTGTTTCAAGACAGTACTAGTAAGTTGTGTGCAAGTGACTGTTGTGTCGCAAAAATAGATGACGTTTTAATACCAATTGCCGCAGGTTTTGCGGCTGCTGCAATAGCAATAGCTGTGGCGGGAAAAAATAAACATAAGAATGTAAAGAAACGTTTGTGGGTATGACCTTGGGTTGCGCGGCGCGAGTTTATGAGCATCCATTAGAATTTACTGAAATAACTGTCCATGGAAGATACACAAAGTTACTTGAACTATTTGAGGATGAATAAAAAAACCTTCGATTACTTGCTTCTGGAGGGGGACCAATAATATCTCGGGAAATGACACATTTGCGTAACCCAATACCCCCTGAGGAACGACTTATGGTTACTCTGCGAGTTCTTGCCACAGGCGAGTGGGAGAGACAACATTTATCAAATATTGGATGAGAATGCAAACTATGATAAAAGAACTTTTATAAAAGACAAATTTTATAAAACTGGAGCTATTACATATCACATTTATCGTAAAAGTTCTTTTATAAAAGACAAATTTTATAAAACTGGAGCTATTATACTATCACATTTATCGTAAAAGTTCTTTTATAAAAGACAAATTTTATAAAACTGGAGCTATTATACTATCACATTTATCGTAAAAGTTCTTTTATAAAAGACAAATTTTATAAAACTGGAGCTATTATACTATCACATTTATCGTAAAAGTTCTTTTATAAAAGATATTTGTCAAAGAACTTTTATAGTGTACTACTCGCCTTACTGCACATTGTACCAAAATGACTGAAAAAATGAGTAATTTGTATTATTCACGGCCTATAAATGTCTTTGGTATAACTTATGTACCCTATAATGTCCTGTACTTACATTGAATACATAATATGAAACATACATTATTTTTAAAAAAATGCGTCGGTAAATCACCGACAATGAACTTTTCCAAAATGAATTAATTTTAAAACTTTATATTAAATTTTGTGTCATACACGTCTACTGAGTTCAAGATCGCGGGTTCAAAATCATCCATTAGTTCATCAGAATAACGAAAGAGCGTTCTGGTAGTAGGCGATATGACTTCGTAGTTAAAGCCCTGATATGAATCACAATAACTAACAAATATTTCAATTGTACTAAAGAATGGGGTATATAATAAAATACATAGTACAGTAAAATCCTTTTATAACGATTCCTGATGTAACGATTTTCCGGATATAACGATGTAAAACCCGTATCTAGTTTGGTTTGCTATTTAAAAGTGAAGAAATAAATCCGGATATAACGATGTTAGGTATAACGATATTCCGTATAAAACGATCTAAAACAAAAAGAAAAAGTTGTTTTTTCATTCATGTTATAACGATATAATATGTATGAACATACGCACATACATACATAATTGGGTAGAACAGTATGAGTTTTCAACGGATGAAAAAATACGAACATTATAGAAAAGGGTTTGAAACACGGTTCTTGTTTAATCTTTCCGAGCGCAATGAGTCATTCCATTTCCAAACATTCCATTTCCCCCTTGTAGAATTTTCTTCGAACTCCCTTCTTCCCTTCTAGTGCGTATATTCTTAGTTTCAGATTAGCCTTTCCTTTGCCTCCGTAGGGATCGTGACTTCGAAACTTCATAACCATGTAAGCAAAAATTTATACTTAAAAAAAAGCAAGCAAACTAAATTAACTGATTTTTTTTCGGAAAGTTAATACATATGTAATCATGTGTATACATAAAATAAAGTTCGAAAGTATGTATGCAAATTTTATGTAAGTTTTAAAAAGTAAACTGTGTAAACTTTCTCGTTATGATCATTGTAAAACACCTTTTTTTTCACTAACAAGCCCATACATTTGTAAGTAGGTTTAACAGTTTGGTTCCGGATATAACGATGTATTTTTCTTAGTCCCTTGAATATCGCTATAACCGGATTTTACTGTAGGTTAGGTTAGGTTTTATGACTCATGCCCGGGCTTTAACTACGAGGTCATATCGCCTACTACCAGAGCGCTATTTCGTCACTCTGAGCCCGACTCTACTGTGGGAGTCCTAAATTTTGCCTCCCCTAAATTTTTATTCACCTAGGGTAGGGGTCTTTAACATACAGGCTCGGGACCATCGCTTAACGTCCCATCCGAAGGACGGCGTGCTTAAGTTTATTTTACCTCCCAGATAAAATAAACTAAGGGCCTCGGTCACGGGTTACGAACCCACGTTCATGAGCTCAGAAGTCAAGCACGCATACCACTGAGCTACCGGCGCCCTCGGATTTTACTGTATATACATATAAGAAATAAGGACTATAAAACATAACATATAAATATAAAAAGCAAATAAAAATGCATATATAGTCAAAAATAAACAATATATTATATTAACTTAGCGGCGTTAACAGGGGTGAGAATTTGATGTGAGTTGATCGTTCAAACAATTCCCATCTAGTTCTATTAATGTTAGCCGTTCCTGAAACTCAATTTGTTCTTATTTTGTTTACACTCCTAGCTTTATGAAGTGTAGGGCAAGTTATAAAATCGAGTTGAGTTTTCTCAGAGCTCCACTGGTTCCAAAAAAAAAAAGAAAAAAAACTATTCAAATATCACTCTAACTCAACTAGGTAACCTCTTAAATTTAAATATTTATTGCGATATGTAACTCGCCCTCGCCTTGTCACAAACTGTCATAAAGTTCGATTTAGGTACATAATTTATGGACGGTCTCTTGTTGGCCTTTAAGGTTAACCTTATCCCCTGAATTTAGGTAAGAATATTGCGGTAAACCAGTTCATCATTTTTATTGATACATGTTACAGTTATTGTTGTGAATTAGAGTAGCTTATATAAAAGTTATTGTATAAAGGGCTTGTTAAGGGAAACTTTGAAGGGAATCGGCAACTTCAGACAGTTAAAGAGGCGGGGAGGGGAAAACGAGGCCCTTTGAGGGAGAGAGAAACAAATTTTGTTATATTTGCTCGTCTGATTTCTCTCTAAGGGTTTAAGAAGCTCAAAAGATTTACAGAGCTTTTTCAATCTTTTTAAACACTGGGCAGCTTTCATTTTGTTTTATTTTACTTCCCCATCTATATGAAGTATAGGGGAAGTTATGTAATTTATGTCTGAAATTCAAATTTAGGTTCACCAGAATTTCATGTTCTTTGACACTAAATGAAAAAATAAAAAGTCACCGGTGAATCACCGACGGAACAAATTAATCTTCCCAGAACAAATTAATCAATTAACTGATACATTCATTTCAAAGGCAGTTATTAGAGTTTTTCTGTTAAGCCTCCCCTAATCCCCCCTCTTCTTTGGCCCATTTGGCACAGGCAGCATTTTTTTTTTCATATTTTGAATCTAGAGGTCGAAAAAATCAAATTCCGTTGATAATAATAATAAATTTATTTCCGTTAAACCAATGCATGGTAATAGGGATACGTCAAAAGAATTTATACATTACGATAGCTTATAAATTAGATTTATAACTACTTGAGTCTAACACACCTATGATTAGTAGTAATAACAAAACTATTAAAAAAAGTATAATGAAATTAATAAAAACTGAACAAATAAATACTTAAAAATATATGAGTACATAAACTAAATTAATACATGATATGTTTATAATAAGTAGACACATTTTTCAATTTAATAGAAACTAAGATAACTATTTGTCAAAAAAAACTCTTTTTTTTTTTTTTTTTTTTTTACCTCTTGGCCTGATGTTCCGTGCATATTGGCCATAAAAAAAAAAACTCTTGGGAAGTGTCTTTATCCTAACGATGTTCCGGGACGTTCTCACGTCCCTTCATCAGGTCCCAATGTGCGAGATATAGAAAAGAAAACGAAAAAAATTAGTAGGTCGAACTTGTATTTTGCATTCTATTATATTATCTAAAAAAATCACTTCTATACAGTAATATTGGTTCATCTGCCTGAAGCTTAGTGAACTATAAATAGAAAACTGCATTTTTTATGGTTTATCGCAAATTGAACGTGGACGAAATATACGAAGTAGCTCGAACCTGTGTTTTGCATTCTCTTATATTTTCTAAAAAAATCACTTCTATACAGTAATGATGGTTCATCTGTCTGAAGCTAGTGAACTATAATAATAATAATAACCTATAAGTCTTAACCTATAAGTTTCTTACCGAAAGTTCATTTTATAGTTCGTATTATTGATATTTTGGTTAAATTCACTTCAACGGTAAATATGATCAATAATGTTGTAAAAATACAATGTTATTATCTAATTATGTTTTTTAGAGTTGTTTTATTGTTATTGGTTTTATTATATATTTACCTTTACATTCATTCATATGTGTCGAAATATATTACACTTTCTTCGATGATCACAACATTAAAAGTACAACATAAAAAGTCAAATGCAGTCGAAATATATTACACACTTTCTTATTGCATGAACGTGGAAATGCTCAAAAACAGCTGACATCACAGATAAAGAAGTGTGTAGTTGTGTGTGTACGCTGTGCGCGCAACCGTCCGACACACACACATCAACGAGACGCTCTGACATAGCCCCTAACGAGAGCTAAGATGTTTACACATCAATAAGAGTTTTCGCAGGTCGTCCGAAGGAGAAGAGATAGAGATCTGTAAGCATGGTCCTGATATGGCCAATTTAGACGACACAGATCCCAAAAACTTTTTTGGACAAAACAAGAGAAATTTAAGGGCAGAGTTCACTGGAGATATTGCAAATTAATAACTTATGAAGAGTCTTTGAAGATTGAGCCCTAATGAATCCGACTCCATACCCCCCCCCCTCGGCTACTCCCAAATGAACCCTTTCAGAGAGACCAACCCAAAGATAAATTATGAAATATTTACACTTTTCATACCATTTTCTTTCTTCCAGTGTGTTTTATAATTTTTTTTTATTTTATTTTTTTTTATTTTTGATTAATTTTAAACAAAAATGTTTTCTTTTAATTTGGCTTTTATGCTGTTTCAGAAAATAAGTCAGCATAAGTAAGTTTTTTTTATCTTGGGCTAGGATTTACTTAACAAATTTTTTAATTAATGGTGTTTAAAAGAATATAAACAAATAGAGGATAATATCAGGTAATCTGTTTAATCACACATATTAGGATATGTAACAGTAATATTTATTTACGTTAACATGGTAATTGGATACATGATACAATTTCGTGCATAAAAATATCTTATAAATTACTTTTTTGGAATCAGGGGTGAAATTCCGTTGAAAATTCAAAATCGAGGCTTCTTTTTAATCCCCCCTGTGATAAAAAAATTTATGTTAAATAAAAATAAATGTATAAATAATAAATATTACCACATTTACTCTAGAAATTGTAGCTGGTCTTCTACTAAATTTTGATTTCTACATTAATTTCCGAAAAGGGCCCTAAAAAAATATCGAAAGTTCAAGACGTGCAATTTTTAAGAAAGTGCATGATTTAAAAAAAAAATTTCATTTAATACATTTTTCATTTCGATTTCTTCTAAATTTACTAAAGAGATGCCATATTGTTTATCTAAATTTTGCAAAAAATGTTCAATCTAATCAAAAGGTACAAATTATCTTACTGGGTTCACAGGGAAAATTATGGCATAGAATAAGAGAACAAATATTTGTGTTTATTAACTTAAACCCACATTATAAATTTATTATTTTATTTTATTTTGTACGTTTGTACGTGACCGTACATTATAAATAATATAAAATTATCAATATTAAATAAAAAATCAAATTATTTACAATAAAAAAAATCTTAAAAACTAATTTACTTAAAACTATATCTAATGTTATTTTGGGCATATATATGTACATATAAATAAATAAAAGTACCTTTGCGCATCGATTTCACTGTTATTTCACTCCTACATGGTTCACCCCACCTTAAGCCTAAAAACACTTCTCTCTCTAGACTGTCCACCTTCACATCTCTCCTCAGACTGTCTCACCTCCACAACACAACTTAGACTGGTCCACTCTATTAGAACAGCTGGTCATTGTCTTTTGTTCTTCATTCATTGGTTGGTTTTAAAACAAAATGCGACTTCATATATTTATACAGTAATTTAGTTATTTCATTTCTAACAGCTGTTTTTTTTTATATCAATAAATATAATTAATTTTATAATATATTATTAATAATTATAATGTGTATAATTTTATACATCACCCACCCTTCATTTTGACCGATATGGCTGAAAATCAATGGGTGTCATCACTTTAGTGGGTTCTGGATACACAAGTACGTTTCATGACATTCATTGTATCGGCAGTTATCGTGTTGACATACTTACAGACATTTTTTTATTTTTGGAATCTGGAGGTCGAAAAACAAGAAACTCCGTTGAAAACTCTGAATCGAATTTAATGCATAACTTCCTCTGTACTTCGTAGAATAGAATAGAATATAATAGAATAGATGGTTTTTATTGAAAATAAGAAAATGCAATATCATACCAAGAAATTTACAAAGAAAAAAAAAACACTTAGACTATGGCCATTTTGGCCAACAGTCGGAGATGGCACCACAAATATTTGTTAAGGAATTTTCTAATTTCACAAAATCAAAGCTTTTTGTAAACCTACAATTTATCTTAATGCCATATAAAGAACCGCCCTTAGCTCTAACGAATGCAGCATCTTTTTTTCCACTCAACCAACACAGACTAAATCCAGTTAAAAAACTTTTCAAAGGACTCAAAATCTTTTTCCTCTATAAATGTTGAAATACATCAAATCCCCAACAAAATCAAAAAAACATTACCTTATCCTTATTATTATTAATCCCGGCCATATTTTAACATAAAATAAAACATAAATGATAACTATTAACACACTATTGTTTAGAAGTATTAATGTTGTTATTAGTCATATAAGTCAGTTTTTTGGATTTGTAACATGTGCCTTGCTCTTCATGGTAGGATAAATCTTAAGAATTTCCGGCTCTTTTTTTTCTGACGTAAATCCCTCCTCTTCATCCCAGAAAAATTTCTTATTTTTGTAAAGAAAATAATAATTGTTTACTAGAATTTATGCTTTCCCCTATATTTTGTATAGTGAACTATAAATAGAGTTTTTAACGGAACCAGCTGTTAATATCCTGTCCGATCTACTCCCCCATTAGAAGCCACTTCCTGCCTCAGAGTATCAGTATAGACCGGCCTCAGAGTATCAATATAGACCGATCCAACTTTCATACATTACTCCTGGCCCATAATAAGAATGACATCTCAAACATTTTCTATTATTTAATCAGCGCTCTGAAACTTAGATCATTCATTGTTAATGAATAATGTATTTCAACTTACATATTATATTGATATTCAATACCTACATCCCCACTCCATATTTACTGTCTATGTTACATTATTATTATTAAATTGTAATTACTTATTTTATTTATACTTTTTTTTATTTATTAAGTTTGTTAAAGGTTCCTTTATACAGGATGGCCCAGATAAGCGGGCCACAAGTGAAATAACTCCTAAACGGTTAGAGATATCAAAATTGTGCATAGGACTAAAGTTGTAGCACTCGCCGAAAGCTTTAATATGGCGTCCTCGAAAAGACAAAAATTACCCTTTTAATGGCTCAAACAGCCCTTCGAAGGGCGGGGTTCCCTTTTGACCCTTAAGTTTCATTACATTTTATTAGAGTACTAAAGAAACAAGGAAGAACTGTGCAAACAGATTTTTGATACGTCAAGTAGTTCTCGAAAAAAAAAAAGTTTAAAGTTGCCTGTTTTTCTTTGATATCTCTAACCGTTTAGGAGTTATTTCACTTGTGGCCCGCTTATCTGGGCCACCCTGTTATTGTTCAGCTGATCAATCTATAATTTTTTAAATGTTAATATTGTAAATTCAATGATCACTGACTATATTGCATAAGGGTGGTCCCTTTAAACAATAAAAATTATTATTTATATTTTGACGGAATTTCATGTTTTAAGGCCCCTTTGACCTTTTTTGCGATTATATTAATGTGTGTAATTTAGGTGTGTGTTTGAAGTATGGTCCGGAGCCTGTAGGGTTGGTTCCAGGGCCGGGGAAAGGGCTTGATTAGTCAAGGAGACGGTCTCAAGGGAGCCATGCCCTGCCCTCGGATATATGAGTGTAAATATTTCATTTGGTCCAAGTTGTACCGCAGGAATATATTATTTAAAGAGAAGAGACCCCCAGTCTAAGGTTGAAGGGGTGAGTTCATCTGCAGTCCAATCCTTCCACCCACATACATATACAATTAACAACAACATCTCCGTGTGTGTGTGTGTGTGTGTGTGTGCAAAATAGGCTTTCCTATTCCGGGATTACGAAATTTCGACCGAATTTTCAGTTCGAAAATCCCGTTTTTCATAAAAAAAAATTATTTAAATCAGCACCGAAAATTATTATTATCTAAATAATTATTCTAAAATAAAATTTCATGTTGATATATTTTCGTTACAACAGCAGTTATTGAGGTTTTTGACACTTAGAGAGATTTGTTTTTTTTTTCATTTCTCAAATCAGGATATCGGAAAAGATGAAATTCCGGTGAAAACTGAATTTCGAGTTGCCGATCTTGGGAAGTAAAAAGAAAACAGCTCATGCTAATTCATTATTTGGAAGAACGTGGTTGGTATACAAGTCTTGTTATGGACAGATCTGATATTTTTTAACAAAGAGCTCTTCTTGTAGGCTAGTTATTGTTGACCTGTAAAAACGTGGTTGGTATACATAGTTCCAGTTATAGCCCACATCTGACATTTTTCAATAAGGAGCTCTTTCTTGTAGGTAGTGTGATAAAAGCTTTTTTGCTACCACATTTCCTGTAGAAATTTGATATCTTTTCTTTATTTAAATTTTGATTTCTACAGTAGTTTTTCGAAAATTGCCCTAAAAAAATATTATCAATAATTTAAGACGTGCAATTTTTAAGAAAGTACACGTATACAACAAACAAATTCCATTTAACAAACTTTACACTTGGATTCACAAAGAGATACCAATTTTTTTTATAATTTTAAATAATATTAATTTCTAATCCAAGATTTTTCAAATGATACTACTACTGGGACAACAGAGAAGATGAATAGAATAGAATTTTAAGAGGATAAATATTAGGGTTATTTGCTTTATTCACACATTATACTTAAAAAACTAAACATTGAACAAAAACAGAACAAAAGAAAAAACAATAGAACAAAAATCATTAAACTAAATACTTAAAAAACTATTATTTTTTTTGTTTGTTTGGGCATATTGAAAAATATATATATATAATCAAATGTACCTTCTTTTCAAGTTTCTACCAAATATCATCTCCACTTCACCCCAGTCAACTTTCATCTAATTGTTCAACTTCATTTTTATTTAAAACATATCAATTCACAGTGCACCGTTTAAGAGCTAGCTCACCACTCGACTCCACTCAACACTATTTCACAGCTGTTTTTTATATGTTTTTTTGTTTTGTTTTTTTAAACACCTTGATATATATATATATATAATATACATTATATTATAATAAAAAAATTACCTCTTTTCTATATACATTAAAAAGAATGTTCTGTAGTTTTTACATCACAGTAGATTATCGTTGATCTGTAAAAACGTGGTGTGATAATTAAATAATATATAAATAATAATTAAATAAACAAAATTAATAATAATTAAAACAAAAATAATAAATAGTAAAAATTAGCACATTTGCTCTAGAAATTGTTGCTGGTCTTCTGCTAGATTTTGATTTCTACAGTAGTTCCCGAAAAGGGCCCTAAAAAAAATATCGAAAGTTCAAGACGTGCAATTGATTTTTTCTAAATTTACTAAAGAGATGCCATATTGTTTCCCTAAATTTGCAAAAATGTTCATTCTAATCCAAAGGTATAAATTATCTTACTTGGTTCACAGGGAAATGAATAGCATAGAATAGAGAAGAAATATTGGGTTTATTTATCTAAACCTACATTATAAATACAGTTGAAATATCAACATCAAATTTTTTTTTTTTTTTTTTTTTATTATTTATTCTACAATCTGTACAAACAATAACAATAAGCAGAAGTGATGACTAAGAAGACATGATAAAATAATAAATAATACAATAAGCAAACATATACAAAAATAATAAACAGAATACATAATAAAATGAAAGAGATAAAATAAAAAAATAAATAAAAATAAAATAAACTAAAATAACTAGTTTATTTTATTATTATTTTTTTTTTTTTATTTTATCTCTTTCATTTTATTATGTATTCTGTTTATTATTTTTGTATATGTTTGCTTATTGTATTATTTATAATTTTATCATGCCATCTTAGTCATCACTTCTGCTTATTGTTATTGTTTGTACAGATTGTAGAATAAATAATAATAAAAAAAAAAAAACATCAAATAAAAAATCAAATTACAATAAAAATCTTATAAACTAATTTCTACATCTACTTTAGTTCATTTTCTTTTTAAATATTTTGGCCATTCTTTAATTCAATGTTATTTTGTGCATATAAACATATAAATAAATAAAAGTACCTTTGCGCATCTACTTCACTGTTATTCTCACTCAGATTGGTTCACTACACCTTAACCCTAAAACAACTCTCTCTCTAGACTGTCCACTTCCACATCTCTCCTTAGACTGTTTTTCTCTATTAGAATAGCTGATCGTCGTCTTATGTTCTCCAAACATTGGTTGTTCACATTTCGTTTTAAAACAAAATGCGACTAGTCCATTTTTGTATATTTATTCACTATTTAAGTTACTTCACTCCTAACAGCTGTTTTTTATACAAATAATAATAACTGATTTTATAATATATTAATAATCTTAATGTGTGTAAATTTTTTTTTCATAAGAAAGTCAGATGGACTGGTGTTTTACACCTAGGGACCTAAGCAACCAGTGCTCTTATCCCTTCGCTAAGTCCTGTCATAACCCACATGTGATATTTTTGAATAAGGAGCTATCCGCTGGGTGTTTCGAGGTAGATGTTCCGTTTACGATGCATCGTTACGACGGTCCGACGCTGTAACTCCTCCGACTGCTTTTAACAAGGTTCAACACAATGCCCCATTTATTATTCCATTATTACCGGACTCTGAACAGGCAATAAAGACATTCTGTTTACAACAAAACCACTTCCACATCGTTTAAACAACCGTAACCTCAGTTATCCGAAAGATCCAATAGTATACTGTGTTTAATTCTATGTCAGTATTTTTTTTTTTTTTCGGGTGTACCAGACCTTTGTGGGTCTTTCACCACCCGTCCGCCGCATAGAGGGGAAATAAGTCTTTATTATATACAGTAAAACCTCGATTATCCATGTTCGCGATTAACCGTGGTGTGTAAGCAGTAAGTATAGGTTCCTAGAAACTTAGAGACAGAGTAGAGTGACAATGATGACAGTTTTGGCGCTAAAGAAGAAAACATTCAGAACCAGTTGATGTCCTCAACTTCTGCCAACAGGAAAATTTTAACTTCCATGACGTCATGAATTTGAGAAAAATTAAGACTGAAGTAAGGAAAATCATTTCAAACTCCAAAAAATAAAGAAGGATTACTTCACATTTCAAGCCCTGATAACGTTATAACATGCCAATGATGTACACACATATGTAATTCGTTAAATAAAAAGTGTCTCGATTAACCATGTTTTTCATTTATCCTTGCGACCTCTCCCCCATTACCCCGGATAATCGAGGTTCTACTGTATATTTATAAGGTTTTATTGCTGTTTTTGAAATCGGTCGAAAGGAAGGGGGGACCAGAGAAGAAGGGCTCAACTCGAAAAGGCCGTACACAAACTACGTCACACAATTTTGAGGTGTTTTTGACCCCCTCGTTTTTTCATGACCCCTCCCCCCCCCCCCCCCCCCCCATTTAAACTGAAATTTTTTTTTAAAGAAAAGTACTAAATTGTATAAAAATAATACAACATACATATTATATTCATCTGTATTCATAAATTAAATAAAAGAACAGTGATTTAAGTATTTAACATTTCGATTATTCAAGGGAGATAATCCATATCATGAAAAAGACAGGAATATTACGATTCCTCCCAAATCCGTTTTAAATATTCATCTATAGTTATGATTGGTATTTCAGATTGATCACTGTCAGAAGGTTCAGGTATTTCCCTATTACTACCTATCATGTCCTCATCGAACCACTCGGCTTCTTCTTGATCCTCGATGTTTTTTAAGGATGGCCAACATTTTTCATAAATAAAATGTATTTTATTTAAATATGATATTTTACTTTAATAACATGAATTTATTAAAATACTAACGTTAAAAAAATTTGCATGAAATTAATTTTTAGAAAATTGTCTACGCCCTTATTTTAAAGTGTAATAATAAACGTGACGTCATTTTTTTGTTTAATCCCCCCCCTCCTCACCGTCACAATCATCACATAACTTAAAAAAACCCTCCCCCCCCCCCCCCCCCCCTAGGCGTGTGACGTAGTTTGTGAACAGCCCCATATATATAATATAATGATTATATTAACATAGAATTTATTTTAAGAACTCCTGGAGTACAATTATTGGTAAATTGATTTCAGAGGAAGAGCGATAAAATGAATATTCCTCCAGAGTTTCTACCTTCACGCAGTCGACCTTTGCATTCCTCCATTTTTGACTTCCAATCTCTAAAGCATGTATGGGCACCCTTTGACATGTTGCGGGCCAAACTTTAGTATGCAAATACGTTCGCGGGCCGCGTAGATGGTTCAAAATAAAATAACGTCGGACTTTAAAGTAGTGTTCATAATTTCTAGCGATAGATAACAGACAAGAAATAATAAGACAATGTTATTATAATACAATTTATTAAAATAACAAAATGAAATGAAAAAAAATAGGTACAATATTATAATTAAATCGTGAAATTTGGAATTATTACGAACTACGAAAGTTAAGTAGCGACACCGAAATCAATGAGACACTTGAGCTTGAATTTGGAAACTAATCCATTGATGTTTGGATTAATTCCACTGATACAAAGACGTAAAGAATTTTCCAAATTATCTTCAGTGAGCCTTGTACGATGTTTTGATTTATTAACTTTCATTATTGAAAAGAACTGTTCGCATTTATAAGTACTGCCAAATGCACAAATCAATCTTCTTGCGAATTTTCTAAGCTGCGGAAAATGGTCTTCTTCGAGGTATTTTTTGTAGAAATCGCTCCAATAATTTGGAGTGAGTGTGAGGAAGTAGTGTAATATTATTTTTTTTTTTTAATTGGGTTTTTCAAAATGTCTCGCGGGCCGGACCAAATATTACAGCGGGCCTGTTGTTGCCCACATATGCTCTAAAGTGTCACATCGTAACAAGATTGTTGTTTTGCTTTTTCAGCATAGACCAAATAAAGGGTAACAATTAGTATTTGAGAAAATACCAACATAAAATGGCGCCAGCAGTAAAAATAGTATGGGGTGTTTAAATACTTTTTTTTTTCACCTGGTATATTAGGAGGGTTAATAGATGCCGATATTGTTAATGTGTCGACACGGTATTTATTATGAGGCCTCTGAAGTTGTTTTTCAACCAAATGAGTTTCAGAGGGAGAGCGAAAACTCAGTAGATTAATTCACTCTGGGGAAGTACATTGCCAGTAATTCAATTATTTATTTATTTATTTTTTCCACCCTTGAAACGTTGCCGATCCATCCCTTTTGCTATGTTCTATTTTCCTCCACTCTTGACTCTAGATTGCACCCCTAGAAGGTGATAAAACCAGAGGGATGTGGAAAATTAAATGTTTCATTTTATGGACCAGTTTCAGAATAAATCTCCAACCGCTACAGACCAGAATACTAATAGCTAATTTGGTTTTCTAGTCAACTAAATTAGCCGAGATAATAAATAATTTTTTTAAATAAATACCTGTTTCTTTATTTTTATTTCTTCATCTATACGAAGTTCAGAGAAAGTTATGCAAGTTGTCAAAAATTCGATGCTAAACCATCCCTTCCCATACCACCCTTCGTCATACCGCCCTATCAGTCTTCTTCCTCTTTGCTGGAAACTTTTTGAAAAATTATTCTATAAAAGACTCATAACTATCATAACATCCCAGCAAGTACTCCCAGATCATGAGTTCGGCTTTCGTTCACAACATTCAACAACACATCAGTTACACAGGGTTGTGGATTTCATAGCTTCTGTCTTAGAGAGAAAGTTGTATGCAGCAGGGGCCTTTCTTGACGTAAGTCAGGCTTTTGACCGAGTTTGGCACCCGGGACTTCTGTACAAATTGAGGCCTTTACTTCCTACAATCATATTTAGCACACAGATACTTCGTCGTCCGACAGCAGACTGTCTCTTCGTTGCAGCCCATCTTGGCAGGCGTGCCGCTAGAGTCTATTTCATCTCCTTTGTTATATATATTTTACACCAGACATGCCCACGTCACCACATACCTTGACAGCTACATACGCCGATGACACTGCCATCTTAGCTGCTGCTGAATCTTCCATACATGCCTCGTTCACATTACAACACCATGTTACTCAAATTGAGAACTGGTGCAACATTTGGAAAATTAAACTCAACACGGACAAATCACAACATATAACATTTACATTAAGACGAGATACATGTCCCGCCGTTTTTATCTACAACAAGCCCCTCCCTCAAACTAACACTGTAAGATATTTGGGACTTACCCTGGACAGAGGAATGACATGGAACCCTCATACAAGCCTAATAAGTAATACACTAAACAAACGATTTAAAATGCTTTATTCTCTTTTGCACAGACATTCAAAATTACCCTTAACACAAAAGCGTAACTGTTAAACATTTCTACTAAAACCACTCTGGATGTATGGCTGACAAATCTACGGTTCGGCTAAAATCTCTAACCTGAAACGTATCCAGGTTTTCCAGTCAAAGACACTCAGACTCATTACACAATGTCCACCATACGTAAGTAACAGAACACTTCACAATGACCTCATGATAAACACAGTACACGACACAATTCAGGACCTTTACAGACGTTTCCACAGCAAATTGCATTCACACCCAAATCCATACATCCACTCGGGCGCCGGTAGCTCAGTGGTGTGCGTGCTTGACTCTGAGCTCAAGGTCATGGTTTCGTAGCCCGACCGAGGCCCTTAGTTTATTTTATCTGGGAGGTAAAATAAACTTAAGCACGCCGTCCTTCGGATGGGACGTTAAGCGATGGTCCCGAGCCTGTACGATGTCAGGTATTCGTTAAAGACCCCTACCCTAGATGAATAAAAATTTAGGGTAGGCCAAATTTAGGACTCCCACAGTAGAGTCGGGCTCATGTCCACCAGAGTGACGAAATAGCGCTCTGGTAGTAGGCGATATGACCTCGTAGTTAAAGCCCGGGCATGAGTCATAAAACCTAACCCATACATCCACTCACTTTCTTCACCACACTTGTCACACAATCCTCCCAGGAGATTGAAGAGGAGGTGGACCCGTGACTTATTATAATCCCAAATTTCAACCCCCCACTTGAAACAAAATCATAATATCCCCATTCATTGTTTTTTTTTTTCGCCCAGAGGAGCTACCGCTGGGTGGCCTTCCTCTCTCACGCCAATCAAGACATCCACATTCAATGTAGTCCTCTTGGTAGCTGGTTGTTGCGTCATGGCAACAGTTGCGACCAACATTATAAAGACAAAAAAAAAAGTTTTTAACGAATGTTTAGGACAAGCTGATTCCAAATAGGTGCCGAATATGTCTATGTTTCTATGAGCGTATGAACACTATAACTCCTTAAATAAAATATATATGTGCATGCAGAATGCCATGAAGACGACAACTATTGATTTTCAGTCAAATCGCCCCAAGGAAAAGGGGGGTTTAGGGGGAGCCTTAATAGAAAAACTCTAATAACTGCCGATGTAATGAATGTATCGACATGTAATTACTTATTTAAAATCGAAACCCCATAAGGACGGCACAAATTATAATTATCATAACTTCTTCATGTGTAAATTCACAGCCTTGTAGAGACAACACCTATTGATTTTCAGTCAAATCGCCTCAAGGAAAAGGGGGGTTCAGGGGGAGCCTTAATAGAAAAACTATAATAACTACCGATGTAATGAATGTATCGACATGAAATTACTTATTTAAAATCGAAACCCCATAAGGACGGCACAAATTATAATTATCATAACTTCTTCATGTGTAAATTCACAGCCTTGTAGAGACAACACCTATTGATTTTCAGTCAAATCGCCTCAAGGAAAAGGGGGGTTTAGAGGGGAGCTTTAATACAAAAACTCTAATAACTGAATGTATCGACATGAAATTACTTTTTTAACTTCACTTCACGGTTAGAGATGATGAGTTTACAACGGAATTTCATTGATAACTTTTGATTAATGAATGTATCGCCATGATATTGAGTATGTAAATAAAAAAACTCATGAGGACGACATGTAGTAATTTTCCGCAAAATTGCCCGAAGGGAAGGGAGATGAGTTGCGGCGCTCAACTCAAATAACCAATACGCTAATAACTCCCGATGCATTGAATGTATAGACACGAATCAGCTGATGCTTTTCGGCGCAAACGGGAGGGGGAGTGAAAAACTAATTGATTAATTCACTGACGATTCGATTCCGGTGAAATTTCAACTTCGAATTTGTGACTGATTATATAATTTCGCCTATACATTGTTAACCTGTCATTGGAAGACAACTCTGAGTGTAGGGCTCTGAGCCAAATGAAGCCAATAACGGCCACTTAACACTTCTAACGAGCCATCCTTCCTCCCCTAACATCTTCTACCTCTGTTTTAGCTCTCAATTATCCGACCATTTGGGGTCCAAAAACAAGTCGGAAAAGAGAGGTTGTCTTTTGACTTTGTCCTACAAAATTATTGTTTTACTTAAGTATAGGGGAAGTTATGAAATTTGAATTTTATGTTTTCCGACCTCCAGATTCCACACATGAAAAAAAATATGTCCGTCTGTCAGTGTGTCTGTGAACACAATAACTCCGATGGAATGAATATATCGACACGTAAATTCATATACGAATTGAAAATCCCATTAGGACGACACTTATTAATTTTCAGCAGAATCGGCAGAAGGAAAGGTGGGAGATCAGAGGATGTCTCAACTCAAAAATCCCAATAACTGCCGATGTAATGAATTTATCGTCACAAAATTTTCGTATTTAGGAGTCTATGTGAGTCAAATGTTGGATATTAACGCAAATGGTCGACTGTTCTTGGACGCAGAGTGAAAAGTTAATTAATTCGTTCTGGGAATGTACATTGCCGGTGAATCTTTTATTACTAACTATAATGTGTCTCAGACTCTAAGAGGTATAACCTATCTTAATCAATACTTTTATGAAGTATCCAATTACCAGGTTACAGTTTAACGGAAATAAATACTAGTATATTAATATATATATATAAATAAATACTAGTATATTAATATATATATATATATAAATAAATACTAGTATATTAATATATATATATATATATATATATATATAAATAAATACTAGTATATTAATATATATATATATATAAATAAATACTAGTATATTAATATATATATAAATAAATACTAGTATATTAATATATATATAAATAAATACTAGTATATTAATATATATATAAATAAATACTAGTATATTAATATATATATATAAATAAATACTAGTATATTAATATATATATAAATAAATACTAGTATATTAATATATATATAAATAAATACTAGTATATTAATATATATATAAATAAATACTAGTATGTATATTGTATATTGTGAGGGGATTCAAAAACAATAGGATAGGGATAGCAAGTTTCTAAATAAATATCTGCATTAGTATAAAATTCAACATAATTTTTTTTTTATGTATATTTCTGAATAAATGTGTTTGGTATGTAGTGAGGAAACCTCGTATCCCTACCCTCAGTGAACTATACCGGTAGTCCTTTAGCTCTACACTGTACGACCGGGGTAAGCATTTTTATTTTATTTTGTCACTCTATACCCTAGTGCTTTAAGATTTGCTAGTTACTTCTCATTATTTATATTTTATATTTATTCAATCATAGATGTGCCACTGATGATAGCGCTGTCACGATGAAAAGCGGTTCTGGTTAAAAATGAAACAGTTAGAAGACAATGTTTTTTTTATTTTCTTCACACGATAAAACCTCGACTTCCCTCAATATTGTGAAGATACTGTCGACTCTTTTTTTGATGACTTCGAAAGCCGGCTAGCTTGTAATAGCTAAAATGATTTAATTGAAAAAAAAAACACAAAATTTAAATTGAGACTGATACTATCCCGAGGGTATAAATTCACATAATAGATTTGGATATAAATTGGGATGGTCCATCCATATAAGCTAGACAAGACAAATCTCCTGCTAGGGGGGGCCTTAAATAAAAAAAAACGAATGAAGAAATATAGTCCACTAAGAATTGTGGTAGGGAGAAACACAGCCTTAGAAAATAAAGTATCTGTACAGAGAAGCTGCTTAGATCACAGATGCCAGCTTTCGAGGTTGCCTTCAACGGCAGGCTGTCGTGATTTATGTCCGAATACATTTTTGCGATCTGTGTCGATATAATGGAGATAAGTAATATAGTTTCGGCTTAAGCCATCGTCAGTAAAAATTTCAAAAGTGACATTTAAGTTTTTCTAGATTACCTAAGACTACATAAAGCTATGACACCCTGTCCCCTAGGGAATTCCAGGGGGGCGGGAAAGTCGGCAGGCAATTTTCAACTAATTTGTCAATAATATAATAAAATAAAGACAATACAATAATAGATTAACAAAATATAATAATCAAACTAAAAATAGAGTAAAGAACTTCTCACCTCTGTTAACGCCTACGTTAATTTACATAGATACTTTTATTTATTTTTTTCATCACAATGAAGTTGTTAATTTTACATTTTTTCATGTTAATCTTTTGTTTATCTATATTTATTATTGTCCAGTTTTTATCCAAAGTAGCACTAATTTATTCATCTATTTATTTATTTATTTGTACATACCGATACTATATTTCATTGTTCCTGTTCTTTACTCTATATGTATT
The DNA here is from genome assembly GCA_963662175.1 of Aradus depressus. Classification (NCBI taxonomy): domain Eukaryota; kingdom Metazoa; phylum Arthropoda; class Insecta; order Hemiptera; family Aradidae; genus Aradus; species Aradus depressus. The sequence continues at coordinate 4,783,767 of OY759226.1, read as the reverse complement.
TATTCTTAGGGGACCTCGGTCCCAGAATAATAAAATTTCTTTCCATTTCATTTTCCTTTCATTCTTTAGTTTAATTTTTATATTTTTTCACTATTTTATTTTCATTGATTTATTATTTTATTATCTTTATTCTTGTTAACTCAAATATTTGTAATGTTATGTTAAGGTAAAACTCAATGGCCGGTTTGTCTGAAAATTGGTAGGATTCGTCCATATATGTCAAATATCGTCCTGAAGCATTCATTACATTCTTTGTTTTATGAGTTTTTGAGTTGAGTTTTTGAGACATAAAATTCTAGAGAAAACTCAATATCAAATTTTTGACCAATTTCATAATTTCTTATGACTGCTGGTATAGCAATAATGATGATTTACTGGATGTAAAATTTCAAATTTGAATTTTACATTTCGAGGGCGCTCAAATCGCGCACTGACCAATTATACCCCCTCCATTGGGTTTGTGATTCAGAAGAGCGCCAAATTTTGACCCTAAAACTATAGATGGCAATATCAATAGTTTAAACTATCGATGTTAAAGATAGTTTTTGAAACAATCCATGGTAATATCGAAGCAGAAGTGACATCAAGTCACTCTACGCTCATGTAGATTCACACAGGTACCATGTAAGTAATTTAAGGAAGACAAATAAACAAGATGTCGTACAATGTAAGTACCTATATATCTTTTACGAATTCCACAACGCTGAATGGTTGAAAATCAATGGCTATGTATGAAACAATGCGATTTAAGAGAATCCTGTACCTCTCGGAGTTTCTTTTCGTATGTTTTTGTTGAGCTCAAGTAAAAACGAATTCCACTTCCACTACCTCTATTCTCTTCTGTATCTGTAGTGCACAAGGAGTTCCCGTTGTAATCACTGTGATGTTTTCTCAACAAGTGATCCTTCAAATTGGAAGTGTTTCCGCAAGTTCTGTATTCGGCACTGCACAAATGACATTTAGCCAGTTTTTTTGGACCCACATCCTTATCGAAGTAACTCCACACATCGGACGACCGTTTACGACTCATTTTTCAGTTCAAAACAACAAAGCACGCTACAAGAATAGTAAATGTAACCTTCCTTCGATTCAGTGGATCCCAGAAATACAAAGTCCTTAAACTATCGATAGTATCGATAGTTTAACGCCTCAGCCAAGACATCAAGCGGATCCAATCCTTTCAATCCAAAGTCCTTAGAACCATTGTAGATGCTCCCTTTTTTGTTGCCAACCTTACACTCCATACTGACCTCAAAGTTCCTTTGTCCAAGACCTCATCAAATCCCGTTTTTCCAAGTTCCACACCAACCTCTCCTTCCACTATAATCCTCTTGCCAAATCCTTATCATCACAATCCCATCCGCATAATCCTCCAAGAAGGCTGAGGCGGCGTTGGCCTCGCGATCTACTTTAATTTGTATTTTATGTATATATATATTATTATTATTATTTTTTCTTCTTCATACGCCATTTTTAAGGGAGTGCCGGTGATGACCGGATTCTCCCCTCATGCCTCTCTATCCTTTCGACGCCCCGCCTCCTCGTCTTCCTCCACTGCTGGACAGTGGATGGTCCCGCCTCCTCCCCTCTCCACTAGTTGGAGAGTGGTATAGGCAGTATGTGGGAGTCCTACTGGTGCTGTCCTCGTCCAGTTTCTTATATATTTTTAATTATTTTTTTTAGTTATTTTTTTTATTTTTTTGTTTTATCTCTTTCATTTTATGCTTTCTGTTTATTTATTCACCATTTTATTAGGTACGTATTCTGTTTATTATTTTTGTTTATGTTTCCTTATTTTGTGATTATTCATTTCTTTTTTTTCCTTCTCATTATGTTTTAAATATTTTGTATTACTTTTAATTTTATTATGTCTTCTTATAGTCATCACTTCTGCTTATTGTTATTGTTTATACAGATTGTAGAATAAATAAAAGTAAACAGTAAAAAAAAAAAATTTAACGCCGATAGTATGGAAGCTATCTATAATATTTACATCCCTACCCCGCACCGAGAACCATATTATCTCCCCCTGCGTTAGTGGTAAAATTTATAAAGATCAGGTTAAATGACAAACAGATAAAGGATCTGGTTGGATGTAGGTCAAAAGAGAAGAAGAGATCTTCTGTTAATACTACTTATAAACACGGTGGAGGACGGGGGTGGTCCCTATCCGGAGTTCACAAGAACATTACAAACTACTTACAGCGGGCAAACAGTACACTTGGTAACCTAACTCCAGAACAAACTAGCGCTCTCCAACCTCTACACACTTCCTTCCTCACGGATTTGAACCCAGATTTGACCTCCTTTTATCAGAAAATAGCAGGTTTACCCGGCGTTGTCTAGTAACATTGTTTTTACTTTCCCAGTTTCTCGAGGTATAGGGGAAGTTATGTAATCGCTCAGTGATTAGGTCAGTCTTGTCAGAACTATTGTAGGTTAGGTTTTATGACTCTTATTATCATTATTTTTTTTAGTTATCTACAAGTTACTTTATTGTTATTGGTTAGTTAATTTATTTGTATATATTTTTTTTTGTATATTTTGCTCTTTGAGACCTGAGGAAGGAACCTGAAATATAGTCCTGAAAGAAGATTTATCTTTATCTATCTATTTATCTATCGCCATCGTGGCGCTACAACCCGGTGACGGGTCGTCCTGGCCTCCTCCACCAACAGCCGCCAATTGTCTCGATCCTGTGCGGCTGCCATCCAGTTCCTGGAATATGTTTCGGACATCTTCTGCCACACCATCTGCCCATCTCAGCTTAGGTCTTCCTCGCCGTCTTACTCCATGAATGGGCTCCATTAGCAGCTTCTTCGGCATTTCCTCAGCTTCCATCCTGGCGACATGTCCCGCCCATCTTAACCGCTCAATCTTCATGACTTGCAGGACATCTGGTTCTCTATATAGTTCGTAGAGCTCCTGGTTGGTGCGTGTGCGCCATGCATGGCCTAATTGCACTCCTCCAAATATTCTGCGCAGAACCTTCCTTTCGAACACCAATAGGCTCTGTTCGCTCATTTTCGAAGTCGTCCAGGTTTCTGAGCCATACAGAAGAACTGGGCGGATAAGGGTCTTATATAGAACGACTTTAGTCTGCCTGGATATGTGGTTGCTTCTGAAGTGCTTGCTGAGACCATAGTAGCACTTGTTTGCCGCAAAGATTCTCTTCCTTATCTCAGTTTCGTTAACATTGTCTTGTGTAACTATGGAGCCCAAGTACGTAAATTCTGATTTATCTTTAAGAAATATAAACAGTACTTATTGTATTTATTTAATATTAGAAATTTTATAAATATATTTATATATCATTTTTTTCTTGATTTTTATAATTTTTCAAAAGAACTACTAATAATAAAAGTATAAAGCTGGTTGCTATGAGTAACGATTCGAATATTACTTAGAGTCAGTTAGTTATTATGACTCATGAGGTCATATCGCCTACTACCAGAGCGCTCTTTTGTCACTCTGGTGAACATGAGCCCGACTCTACTATGGGAGTCCTAAATTTTGCCTACCCTAAATTTTTATTCACCTAGGGCAGTGGTCTTTAACGAATAGCTGACATCGTACAGGCTCGGGACTATCGCTTAACGTCCCATTCGAAGGACGGCGTACCTCCCAGATAAAATAAACTAAAGGTTTCGGTCTAGTTTCGAACCCACGTTCTTGAGCTGTGGCAAGCACGCATACCACTGAGCTACCGGCGCCCTCTAGAGAGGAACTATTGTATATCCACATACGCACACAGATACATTAATTTCTTAACATTTTCCTCTTACCTGTAGAAAAAAAAAAAAAATGTATATATATGGTACATAGTTAATGAGTTAATAGTTGTGAGTCATGCCCGGGCTTTTAACTTTGAGGTCATATCGCCTATTACCAAAGCCCGGGCATGAGTCACAATAACTAACTAGAAAAATCTACGTGTAACAATTTGTCCCTTGTTGTCGGAAAACCTTGTGTAAATGTTTCCAATCGGGGAAAGAGGGAGTGAGGAAAAAAGGTTTTTCCTGTAGGAAAATAGCTTTCCCATGAAGTCATTAGGATATTGTCCAGGATGAAACTTTAGGAGGAAGAACAGAGGTCTAACAAGAATGGGCAGCTCGTTATCCTCGTCGACAGAGCCCTCTGGGTGGAGGGTCCTCAACTCGACGGAGCCAACCAAGAAAGCGAATTAACGGAAAGCAATCAACAGGTGTGACTAATGAACGGAGACCTCGGCAAGGACGGATTAACACCGCCACGTCGTAGACTTCCAACATTGTTTGTTTGTTACACATTTTAATTTTAAAAAAAATATATATATATACAACTGCAGTTATTAGTTTTTGTGTTAGGCCTCTCCCTTATCCCCCCCCCCCCTCCATTTGGTCCATCTAGCTGAAAATCTATAGGTTTTGTCCTTATTGGATTCTGGTAGCATATAAAATATCGTGTCAATTCACTCTATCGGCAGTTATTATAGTTTTTGTGTTAAGTCTCTCCTCTAATCCTCTCCTCCTCTTTGGCCGATTTGGCTGATAATTATTCGTTAGAGGGTTCTGGAATCACATATAAAATTACGTGTCGATACACTTATCCTATCGACAGTTATCGATACACTCATTCTATCGGCAGCTATCCATACACTCATTCTACCGGCAGTTATCGATACACTCATTCTATAGGCAATTATCGATACTCTCATTATATCCGTAGTTATCGATACACAATTTATATCGGCAGTTATCGATGCATTCATTTTATCGATACACTGATTCTACCGGCAGTTATCGATACACTCATTCTGTCGGCAGTTATCGATACACTCTTTATATCGGCAGTTATCGATACTCTGATATATCCACCTCCTTGTCACCTCCTGGCGGGAACAGAAAAAGGCCTTTTGACCCGGCGCCGGGGGTGATTGACGGGCCAGGCCCGGCGACCTCGATGTAGAAGCAGCCCAACTTCACAGATCTTGAGCTCTCTCGGCGCCGCCAGGCAGCCGCAACCCAAGGGGGTCTGGGAGCGCCAGTCATCCAGCAACAGAAATCTTTTTTTTTTTGAAAAAATATAAAAAATATTTTAATCTATACCTCTTCCCCCGATGATATTGGGCCGAGTGATTTGCCGGAGCACCCGACAAAAAAAAAATCAAACCCCTATAAGGACGAAACCTAACCTTTTTTAGCGGAATCAGCCGAAGGAGAGGGGTCAGAGGGTTGTCTCAACTCGAAAATAATAATAACTGCTGATATAATTAGTTAATTTGTTCTGGGGAAGTACATAGCCGGTGATTCACGGAAGAACTGTTTGACTGAAGCAGCCTGTATATAAAACGGTGACGATAAATTTGTTGAAGCATATGCTCGGTGCAGAGTTCCAAGGATCAGAGTTGTATTCGATTACTTGGAAGTCATTCTGAACACGTTACATTTAGAATAATAGAAACTGCGGTAAGTTCATTAGTTAGTCAGGAGAAGAGACAATTAACGGAGAGGAGAAGTTCTCAGTTACACGTAAACTTGTCTGTCAGTTTACGGAGATCATTGTAGAAGGTAAGGTGGAAAGGAGATCTCAGGATCTCAAAGTCAGACAAACTCCGCCTTCTCTGGTGTTATGGCAAATATATCACTTTCCAATCGAGTTGTGTCTATGTCAAAGGAGATCTATCTGACAAGTTAAGGCCCTAAATTGACATTATATGGTACTTTTGGAAGTGATAATAAATCAAATAGTGAGTACTTCCATTGGATCTGAGTACTTCAAATTTGCAAAACAGAATGTTTAGGGCACAATTAAAGGAAGAAATTCCATGAATGTACTTCCTCAGCATGTAATCAAGTAAGTTACCGCTCTCCCTCCAACACCAATCGACCGTTTTAACCAATAAAGTCAACTATTGACACTTCTGAATCCTCATACGTATAGGGGAAGTTATGTAATCGGTCAGAAATTTGATGCGGAGTTTTCAAACATAATTTTATGTTTTCCGACCTCCTGATTCCAAAAATAACAAATTTACTGCGGGGTTTTCGAGGCCGTAGCAAAATACGCCGCTGCCGACGGCGTGCGTTGCTACTACAAGCTGAAAGAGCAGCCCTCCTCAGGATTACCTAGGGCGGGAGCCCCACCCATAGACCTAGTCTTGGATGGGGCCGTCGCCTCGACGCGGCTTACCAATAGAGGCAGACACCGACGTGGCCTTGCGTCAAGCCCTGGAAGGGGAGATGCAAGGACGGGCGAGAGCGTCTGAGGGGCATTGTCCAGGAATGGATCGTAGAAAGATGGCAACAGCGTTGGACGCGATCGACAGATGGCCGAACAACCTTCGCCTATTTCCCGGACGTCCAGACGCGCCTTGACTCTCCATTGATACAACCAGACCATTGGATGTCACACAGGTGCTATCAAATCACGGCGACTTCAGCGCCAAGCTCTTCTTCTTTAAGAGGAAGAACAGCCCTGCCTGCTCGTGTGGCGCCGTCGAGACTGCGGAACACATAGTTCTCGAATGCCCAGACAGCTACCTGGGACTGGACCTGCCGGGACTGATGACGGAGGCTGGCACTCTGGCTTTTGGTCGGTTCGTTTCCTTTATTTCCTTCCGTAATCGGACCGTACAAAAGTTGTTTTTAACAGTCGAAGCGCTGTAGAGTTGAGATTAAAATCGTATTAAAATAATGAATTAAATTTCTAAATAAAACTTCTGTCTTATAGGAAATTTATTGTTGTTTCATCATATCCAATCATATCCCGAAGTATTGCCAGAGGGTATATATATATATATATATGTTTTACTTTTTTTGTGTTCTTCTGTTACTTTAGACCGAGAGGTATATATTCTTGGGGGAAGCAAATTACTACAAACGCCTAAGACATTGCGGTAATGTCACAGCAGGTTAAGAAACTTTAGAAATAAAGGTCAAAAAAAAAATATAAAAAAAGATAGAAGAAATGTCTTAAAACTAATTAAAAGAAGTGAGACGAAGACAGAATCAAATAAGAGGACTAGAAAGAACTCATAACAGTTGGAGGACCCTTGATTAAGTTTTTACAGTTATGAAATGCAGAGGTCGAGATTAAGCCAAGTGTTCTATGTAAATGAATTAGGCAGGTCGGAGAGTCAGGTCTAGGAAGGCTCAAGTGAAATATTAAAGGTCCAACCCTCATATGTAGCTCTGGAGAGGCTAAATGTTTAAGTTGCCACTCTCCCGCCAGCCTCTCGGTTCTCTAATATACTATATTTAAAAAAAAAAAAAAAAGTGAAAAATTCGTCAGTGAATCACCGGTTATAAACCTCCCCAGATCTGATCGCCACCTTTCTTCGGCCTACTGAAAATTAATAGGGTTCCATGTCCAAAGATCAAATCCAAAATAACAAACGATAAAATATTTAATACAAAAATATCCGACGACAAAATAACAAACGATAAAATTCCTAACTACAAAATAAAAAAACGTCGAATATATTTTATAACTGGCAAATTTATTTTCTATAAACATATACAATAACTACTATCCAGCCGTATAAATAATGAATAAATAAAATAAGAAATATTACAATACATTATAATTTAATATTAGCACGATCCTAGCGTACAATTAATTGATCGATAATATTTTTAAAAAATGAATATTATAGGTGTATAAATAAGCCATGAAATAAAATAAATTCAATACCTATATCACAATACACACAATAAACTAAAATCAGCATATCGCCGATACAAATGCTAAATATCGAATGTGAAAAACACCACTTCTCAGGAGAGTGAATAAACTGTTTCATGGTTCATTCAAAATCAGTGCTTATTGTCAAACATTTTTTACCTATGTCATTATACGTGGTGTTATGCCTTATAGATGACTCTATAAGAATTTTATCGAATTATGAATCTTAATTAGTCAAAACGCACATTCGTTAGTTTGATTATCTATAATTGATGATTATTTTTCTATAATTACAACGCAAACTATCGAATGTGGCATTTGTTAGTTTGCATTGTTTAATATTTAAATATTTATATTGCAAACAATTGAATATGTCACAATCGATAGTCGGCTTTAAAACAACTCATTGTTTTTACAAAAAATTGCAACAGCAAACACACGAACATGACATATTCAACACTTTGCTATGCAGGGAATTTGATTTTGTTTCTATTCGAACTAGATCAAAAACGCGAATGTGGTACATTCGAGACTGAAACATCCCAGTTCAAAAAATTTGTTCACAATAACGAAATCAGAATAACGATTTTTTTATTGGTCACTTTGATTTTGTACATCATTACATAGTTTGGATATTCGGCTCTTTGCCAGGGTTATTCCTCCCCTTTACAACGTGAATTCAGATTCGAGAGTTCGCTACAACATTCATCCGTCCTAAAGCTATCGCTTTAGACCGAAAACGAATAATGCGTTTTTTCACATTCGATACTTTTCATTTGTATCGACGATATGAAGGGTTGAAAGCCATAGTGGTGTAAGTCAGAAAGTGTCAGGCTCACACCACTATTACTGGTATCAAAATATCTGTTCCGTTCACATGTCTGGAAGATGCTGCATTCTATCGGCTAGTAAAGTAAACTAGGACTTACTTCACTCTTCCTCTCAAGAGTCCTATAAAAATTTCGTAAAAGACGTAAGTCAAAATTATAAAAAAATTGACTTACACCAATATGGCTTTCAACCTCTATATAATCGTTGAATAGGCCTATTATTCTGACTTTGAAGGTTTTCGATTTCGTGAAGAGAAAAACAAGTCATAGGTATTAATCTAATCATAAACATTCCATTTCGAACTCATGTCATGATAATTATTTTAACGACCAATATTATTGAATCGATATTACAGAATATGATATTTTTAAATAAGATATTTTGGCTAAAATATATTGTCGTTTGATATTTTGGATTAGATATTAGACGTGATACCATTAATAGATGTCGTCCTTATGGAAATTTAAATCTAAATATAAAGTTTTATGTTCAGAATTTTCTTGGAAAATTCAGCTTTTTTCATAATAAAAAAAGTGTTTTATTTCACAACTCTTTTGATAAACTTATATATCTATATGAGATTTTAAAAAAATTACAGTTTAATAAGTTTAGGTTTTATGACTCATGCCCGGGCTTTTACTACGAGGTCATATCGCCTACTACCAGAGCGGTCTTTCGGCACTCTGGACATGAGCCCGACTCTACATTGGGAGTCCTAAATGTTGCCTACCCTAAATTTTTATTCACACAGGGTAGAGTTCTTTACCGAGTACCTGACATCGTACAGGCTCGGGACCATCGCTTAACGACCCATCCGAAGGACGGCATGCTTAAGTTTATAGCCCCCCTAATCCCTTCATTCATTGGCCGATTTGGCTCATAATCGATAGTAGTCGTCCTTATAGGGATTTTAATTTAAATATGAAATATCATGTCGATATATTTATATTCATCCCATTGAGATCGTGTTCGCAGACTCATCAAACATTGACAGACAGGACATTTTATTTTTATTTTTGGAATCAGAATGTAGGAAAACATGATATTCCGGTGAAAATTCAACATCGAATTTTTGACCGATGATATAACTTTCCCTATACTTCAGAAGCTTTAAAAAACAATGCAAATAAATGAATAAATTTAATAAATTTATACATATAAAAGCAATCTGCGAAAGCTCTCAAGCACCCAAGCATTCCTCCTTTGTCGTTAAGGCCCTCAAGCAGCCACCCAGGGTCGCAAGCACCCCTCCTGTGTTGTTAGGGTCCTCAAGCATCCAAGCACCTCTCCAGATGTTATTAAAGCGTCTATATGGATGCTTGTCGCTACAGCCCCAACCTCTTCTTATTTCTGGGAGGCACGAGTTCAATTACTTCCTGTTCCGTTGCTGCACTCCCGTTGTTGGCTTGTTCATTTCCTTCCACTCCCCTATGTCCTGGAACCCATAGGAGTTCTACTTTTGGACGATAGGTAGCAGTTATCTAACCAAATCGCGATTAGTTTATAACTTTGTACAGCAAATGATTCATATTCTATTATAATTTTATGAAAATGTTGATTTTGTGTAAATTCACTCTCAATGGGAGGGGTTTTCAACCCTCAAACCCCCAACCCTCCTTGCGTACACCCCCTAAGGTGAAATATTAAAGAGGTGAGGTGGTCTAGGTCTGATGTGAGCCACCAGCTCTGAACCTTACTTAATGTTTTAGCGGCCACTCTCCGGGCCTCCATCTAATCCAAGTTTAACTGACTTTCTGGACGCTTGGCCTCCTGGCCATCCAACATCCAATCCGCCCCCCCCCCCCCCCCCCAACCCCCTCTTCGCCCTCTTACAGATTGCCTCCTATCTCAGGCTAGTCCACAGTCAATCCCAACATCCCAACTCAAGTCTTCCATGGGAAAGTAAATGAGATCATTTAGGAAGGATTAGGGTCATTTTCCAAACATGGGGAGGCTAACCTGGAAAGAAAAATGCTGTGCACGTACAAGTTGTAAAAAGCGCATTTCCATGGTAGATATTCATAACTTCTCAGCTACATGAAGTAGAGGTAATTTAATGTTTTCCGACCATCTGATTCCAAAAATGAAAAACAAATTTCTGTCTATCTGTGTGTCGTCACGATGGCCAAACGACGTACGCATACTCTCCTTGACAGCCTCATCACTTGATGTCCCAAATATTATCAGGTCATGGTGACTTTAACTCTAGGCTATTTATTCTTCTTTAAAAGGAAGAACAATCCTACAGGACAGGATCCTGGATGTAGGGCAGCTTTCTGATTGCCCTTTGGAGACCTCCCGGACGTCGGGAGGAGACAATGGTCTTTTCCTTATAGATGTCATCCTTATGAAGTTTTGAATTTAATGAACAAGTCCACTAAACTGTCTCTTAAGGTATCCATACACGTACAGAAAATCCTCAAGGAAAAAACCTCCAGGATTTCCTTGGGGATTTCCTGTAGTCCCTCCACACACGGAGAGGACTTTCCTCAAAGAAATGGTGTTTGCGTCCACTTCTTTCAATTTTCGCGTATGCGGCCTCCTTTCTATTTCTACCATGGTAGTGTTTTGAACTCACTTGCCACGAGGAAGGATCAATCTCGTACATATGTATAAATTCTGTTCTGAGACAGGTAAAGAGAAAAGGCGGAAAAACAATTGATTTTTGTTCGGGAATCCATCACGGCTTCAAGTGACGCCGCCATACACGTTGGGGACTGTTCAGGCCGAACCTTGAGGAAATCCCGCTCGTGTATGGCTACCTTTACAGCAATGGAAGGTCCCTCAGTAAGGATGACGAAGGCGCATTGCAAAAACGTCTTGGAGGAATGAGCATTGCGTAAAAGGAACTCACGTTTACACGAACAACCAGGTTGTCGACAGTGAGAGTTGATAAAAGGAGACTGCGGGATTAGTGGTCATTTCCTTAGCCCTTCGATAGCCCTTAGCAGAACTCGGGTCTCCCAGGAGTAATAGAAGGTTGAGACTTTAGTGACAGGCATCCACGTAGGCGCTTTATTAACACCACTATTGGCAACCTATTTGGTAATAATGCGGTCCTTGCGACCCTGGGAGCTTGAGGGTAGTAATTGTGTGTAAATTTCCTTGCGCAGGGCTCATTTTCTTTTTTGGAATCTTTGGAAAACATAAAATTCTGTTTAAATTTTTGACCGATTACATAAAAATTCCTCAATACTTGTAGGGGAAATGAAAACCGAAGGACTTCGGGCGGGTTTCGAACCCAACGCGCCTTCACACTCCAAATCGATAGCTTCTTTATCGTTCTCTAAGGTTTGGTTAGTAGAGTCGTATCTTTGTTATAACAAACAGAAGAAGAAGAAGAAGAGAGAGTGAAGTGAACAGAACTGGGAAAGAGGATGAAACCAAGTCGGAACAGGGTCAATATAGGAACATCAAACATTAACCAAGTGGCAAGGGGCCTCTGTCCACTAGGACAACAGACGCACACGTCCAGATGTCTCCCTTAAATAAGACAATGTCTCAGGAGTACAGAAGGGATCTGTCTTTGGTACTGTATTGTGCTATAAAATACATGGGGGGAAGGTGTTTAAAATTCTCAGACGCAAAAAAATAATAATAATATAAATAAATAATAATATCAATGGCGAATCAATCAACTAAGTTTTCGCGCTCCCTCTGAATTTTTATAAGTACTAAAATTCATGTTGATAAATTCGTACACATTACACAAGATAGAATGCACGTATCGACACAAAATTTTTTTTTTGTTCGTTAACAACCCCATAACGACAATACCTATCGATTTTCAGCCAAGTGGGCTAAAGAAAACTGGAGATTAGGGTGATGCTTAACACAAAAACCCTACTAACTCCCGATTTTATAAATTTTCATATTTAAGGTCGAAACCCCATGAGGACTCTCCCTTATCCGGCGTTTCGAAAGCGAAATCATCAATTAATGAGAAAAAATATATCAATTATAGCATAAAAAAAAGTGTTTTTAGATGAGCTAAGGAATAAAACACGTTTGTATTTTGTTGATAACATTTATTAAATTGACAAATATGTACATACTTGTTGTTGTGCCACGGGCGGTACCTTTGTTTTTCTATTCTAGGAAACATTTCTTATAAATGTCTGATTTTCAACTATGTATTTATTATAATTTATTTATAGGATATTAGTGAAGTAATAAAATATTGTATTAGCGTTCCCTTCATTATAAATACAATGTACATATGTATGTACAATGAAAATGCATAAAAGATTCGTGAGTTATGGAATTATTATGTGCTCGTAAATACACATGTCACATATAATTGATAATCTAATAATTGAATATTAATTTTAGTTTAACAAATTTGATATTATTTTACGAGCGCCGGATAAGGGAGCGCGCCCGTTAACAGAACACCGGATAAGGGAGAGTCTACTGTACCTCATAAATTTGAGCAAACTCGGCCATAGGGAAGAGCGGGTTCAGTGGGGAGGGCTCAAATTCAAAACCCTCATAACTGCGAATGTAACTAATTTATCGATACATAATTTAGTATAATGATTTAGGAGCCCGTATTAGTATTAGTATTAAGTCAACTATTTTTTGGGCATTAGTATATAAACATTAGTATACAAACATTAGTATATAAACAGTCTTAAAGCATTAAGTTAAGGTTTGTTATAATCTACATTATTAATTGTTATTCAATTCCCAATAAATTAATACTTAGTTACTTGTTGGTAATGACAAAAGAAAATTGTTTTCTTAAGCTTTACTTTGGGCTGGAATGGAGCTTAAACTTGGAACAGGAACCAATCGAGCGAATAAAAAGGTACTTTAAACTTTCTCTCAAGCTCATCTGCTTTTAATTAATACAGGTGAATACAAAAGATTAATGAATTATTATTATATACATATACTATACGTAAATATATATCTAAGAAGCATCAAAAGTTCAAGACGTGCAATTTTGAAGAAAGTGTACGTATATTTTTAAAAAAATCTATTAACAAACTTTTCATTTGGATTTCTGAAGAGATGCCATTTTTAATTTTTTTTTCAATAATATTAAATCTAATCCAAAGGTTTTTAAATTATCTTTACAGGGCCAACAGGTAAAATGAATAGAAAAGAATTTACGAGAACAAATAGTTTGGGTTTATTTTTTTAAACCATCTACATTATAAAACTAAACATTGAAACAAACAAAAATCAAAAGAAAAACTCTTAAAAACTAAATTCTTAAAACTAATTCAATCTTTTTTCTGTTTTTTTCCTTTTTCCCACTCTTTGAACTTTAAGTTATATTTTTTTGGGCATATATTCTGTACATATAAAGAAACAACAGTACCTTCTTTGCTGATCAATTTTACCGTCAATTCACTTCTATTTAGTTCATTCACTTTAAGCCTAAACACCACTTTCTATCTTCACTCAGACCGTTTCCATTCAACCCAGGCCTCGACTCGTCTCTACACTACACTCAATAAACAGCTGATGGCATTTTTTTTTTTTTACTCATTTGTTTTAAAAGAAATGGTTTCTTTCTATTTATTTACTATTTCAGTTTCTTTTTATAGAAAAATAAATATAATTATTTTTTTTTTAATTATTATTAATAATTTAATGTGTGTATTATTTTTATACATCACACTACTAGAGCGTTCTTTCTTCCCTCTGGTGGACATGCTAGGGCTCATGTCTACTGTGGGAGTCCTAATCAGGTTTATTCACCTAGGGTTGGGGTCCTGTTTTTCAGATGGGACCTTGATCCAGGTAACTAAACCTGGGTAGGCAACATTTGAAACCGTTAGGAAAGGTTAAGAATACTGGATGCTTAGGTCCCTCGGTGTACACACCAACTCTGCCAATATATCTGAGGAGAGACTCTATAGGGTATTCAGGCTCTGCTTTGGATAAAGCAAGGTTCATGGGAGGGATGGAGGCTCCTGGGAATTTATACAAGGCTATCTGTAATGTTGTGTTGGGACGGGCAATGAATTGCTTCAGTTTATCTCCTGTCCGGGTTCTGTTCCTCAAACTAAGGCCCTAGCCTTTCCTTAGAGGCTAAACCCACCGTTATGTTCCCATCTACCATCTAGAAGAGGGGAGACCCGCCTTGAAAAGGCACACTGGTTACATTTTGAATTTTTTACATTTTTTTAAATTAGAAAATATCTGACAACGTTATACCTTGGAGTCACTAATCAGTAGTGGCCGACCGAAACAGGAGCTGAAACCGAATCTTCGGCCCCGGTCTCCGTTTCGGCCGAAACCGAAACTTATTTAGACATGTTCAAATGTCCATTGTATACTGAAATTTAGTGTATTTTTTACACATACACCTATTTACAGGCAGTTAACTAGTATTAAATGAAATAAAAAACAATAATTGAAGTATGTAACAAAAATAGTTATTTATTTATGTTACATTAACAATTTAACATGAACAAAAATAATAAACATGTTGAAGTAAAAACCTATATAAGCCCCCGCTCAATTTTTGATCAATTAAGATGAAACTAGGTGCAAAATATTTGTGAAAGCTGGCTTTTTATCAGGTAACTGCGGGTTTCACAATCAAGGTATTATAAGTCAATTGACAGCTGCCAAAACCCTGCGAAAATTTTAAAAAATTTTAATTTTTTTTGTCTGAGTTTTTGTTAACGGATTTTTACAACTTAAATGAATGTTTTTTGGGTCGCTGATTATGAATTCAATATTTATTTTAGCCAAAAGTGGTCCTAATGTTGTCATTTTGGCCTAAAGTGGTCCAAATTCAATATATTGGCTATTTTTGCCACTGGAATATAATACCTTGATTGTGAAACCCGCAGTTATCTGATAAAAAGCCACCTTTCTCAAATATTTTGCACCTAGTTTTCATCCAAATTGATCAAAAATTGAGCGGGGACTCGAATTTTGAAAATCAAAACTCATAAATTTCACAGTGTGCGCCGGTAGCTCAATGGTATTAGTGCTGGGTAAAAGAATGTATAATTTTAAGATTACGCTGTACAAAGAGACAAAATGAAATGATTTTGCGTGGTTGGTATAAGAAAGTCCGTAATGGCCACATCACATATTTTATTATTTATATAAATAATAAAAAAAAATACATTATATAAAATTTCTAATATTAAAAAATACAATAGGTACTGTTTATATTTCTTAAAGATAAATTTTCTTTCAGGACTATATTTCAGGTTCCTTCATCAGGTCTCAAAGAGCAAAATATAAACAAATAAAAAAAAATATATACAAATAAATTAACTTATAAATAACAATAAAGTAACTTGTAGAAAACTAAAAAATAATGATAATAATAAAAATATTAAACGAAAGTAATTACAATGAAATGGTATGAACACTGGTCTTCTACCAAGAAAATAAAAATGAAAATAAAAATTAAGGCTTTTATATTCGAAATACGACTTTTATATGTTTCATCTAACGTAAACATTTTTAATTGAGACTAAAATAACAATGAAATTGATGATCTAAATTGAAATTTTTCATTGTTTCTATTGTTTTTAAGAGGGGGAAAGGTCATTAAAAAATTTGATTCCTTTATTGATACATACTTTTTTGTTCAGAAAGAGAGAAACAATGTTTACTCATATGAAGTATTGTACCTTCGGAAGGAAAAATTTCTGACTCTCATAGTAGAGTTGGGACTCATGTACACCGGGGAAAAGAAAGAGCTCTTCCGGTAGTAGGCGTTATGATCTCGGTGTTAAAGCGCGACCATGAGTCACAATAACTAACTAACCGAAAGCTTCCAGATTTTAACTGAATTCAAGAAGAACATATGGACAGACTTTCCCGCAGATCAGCTACTCGTTTAAGAGGGTCCGGGGCTCATGTCCACCAGAGCGACGAAAGAGTACTCTGGTAGAAGGCGATATGACCTTGTAGTTAATTAAAGCCCAGGCATGAGTCACAATAACTAACTCCAATAACAGCAGAACGATGTAATCAAATTACTATAATTTATTAATTGGGGCACAAAACAATGAATTATTAATAAACAGAACTAAAACAATGATCATGATCCACTATTAGGCAACAGAACCCTCGGAACTGCAAGCACGCCTCTACCAGGGGTACAGAATGATACAGAATTCAATGTGCATACGATTGTGACTCATACCCAACAACGTCTTATCGCCTACTACCAGAGCACTCGTTCATTGCTCTGCTGCGCATGAGTCCGACATTACTATGGAAGTCCTACTCTTAATTTTTATTCAACTAGAGTAAGAGTCTTTAACGAGGCTCGGGACCATCGCGCAAAGGACAGCATGCTCAAAGTTTTTTTCATATCCCAGATAAAAAACCGAAGAACCTCGGCACGGTTATGAAACCCGCGAACTTGAGCTCAGTAATACATTATTACATGTATATAATGATGATATGTGCATGTATGTGTGAGAGAACACGATAACTCCCGATAAAATAAATATATCGACACTAAATTTCATTAATATATATAGAAGGGATCAGATGAGGGGGCTCAACTGTCGATATAAGGAATGTATCAGCATGCAATTTAGTATACTTACCTTACTTTCCCTGGCGCTACAGTCCTTATAGAACCTGGACCTCCGCAACAATCTTCCGCCATTCTTCTCTATCCTCGGCCTCCCGTCTCCATCTTCTCACACCCAACGTTCTGAGGTCCTCCTCCAGCCAACGTAAGAGGGGCTTACCTCTTCTTCTTTGTCCTCCCGGGTGTCTCTCCAGTATCCTCCTCGGCAATCTGTCTGGTTCCATCCTTTGTAAATGCCCCAGCCATCGCATCTGCCTCTGCTTCACTAAGGCCACCAGGTCCGGGCTCTTGTACAGGTCCCTCAGCTTCCTATTGGTCCGTATCCTCCATCTATCCTCCTCTGGAGTAGGGCCGTATATCTTCCTCAATACCTTCCTCTCCCAAATATTGAGTAAGACTTCGTCCCTCCTAGTCAGTACCCAGTTTTCACTCGCATATGTAACGACCGGTCTCAGGACTGTTTTATAAATTGCTATTTTGGCGTCTCAGGACACAATCCTCGATCCGAGCACCTTCTGCAGTAACCGGTAGCATCTATTCCCGGCCGTTATTCTCGCTTTGATGTCTTCTTTAACGTCGTTCCTTTCTGAGATAACGGCCCCCAGGTAAATTTAGTGTAGGGATTCATCAATTGATTCAACCATTCAATTGGTTTCAGAAGGAGAGTGAACATTTAATCGATTAATTTGCACTAAAGTAGTTCATTGCTGACGATACATCGACGATTTTGTTTATAACGCTTAAAGTAGATTTTGGAGAAGTTTGTTCGATGTCTTTTCTTTTCTTTCGGAAGACACTACTCCCACTATCCAATAATTCCAACAAACCCTCCTGACTAACTGGAGAATAAAATTGAGTCCATTGGCTGAGCTGAAATTAATTTTATTATATGAGATGTTTATTCCGGCAAATTAGGTTTACGTTTTGTCCATTCATGAAGATTGCGGTTGGAGGAGGGTAGTGTGATAGCCAATGAGAGGCTCACTTGATATGTTAATCTGGGCCAATCAGTGTTGCTGTTGCCGCTCAGTTAATCATCCCCCTGTTGTGTGGCTTCCCTGTAATTATCTCACCCCCTCTAATTACTTGCCACTCCTTTGATCCAATCTGCCCAAATTTTACAATGGTTTGTTTTCATACTGCTCTGCGAAACGTCAAGCCTACTATATATATAGACTCAATGCGAAGAGATATGGCAGGTATTGTTGAGGAGCACCAACATAGAGCTAAAGGCGATGTTCAAGGGGTGGCCTTCGAAGGGTAAGACTGGAACATCTTCAGAGGAGTTCTGAGGATAATATACCAGGAGAACAGAGAAGAGGAAGACAGCTTGCATAGGCTGAAGATCTTGGAGAACGACCTCAGGAGGATAGGCTCCATTGGCTGGGACATCTTAGTTCTGAGGAAAATATACTAGGACAGAGAAGTGGTGGGGTTTATCCTAGTAGAAGAGAGGCATTTCAAAAATATATATCCTAAGATAGACACCACGACTACCCCCCTTCCCCACGAAAATACAAATTGCCTCCTATAAGAGAACCCACGACTACCCCCCCAATTTAATCTAAAGCAATAACTAAATGACACAAGTAGGATTGCAAAGAAAAATTGCGGTGTGATAAATAGGAGCGTAAGAAGGAAAGGTGGGGGAGGGGGCTCAGAATAAATGTGGGGGGGGGGGGGGGGGGGGGGGGGGCAACTCCAAGTACTGACGTATTTCTGTAGGAGAATCTTTTCCTGATTGTTCTCTTTGGTGGGCCTCACTGCTAGCTCATAATTGGGCCTAGACTGGCTCCTTTTATAGCCTTCAACTCTACGGATAGACTAACCTTCCTCTCTTCACTTCTGTATGGATATATTCTGTTTGAAAAGTTCTGTTACACAAAGGATTGTATTCAACTGCCATCTTTTTTGAAATAGGCCTTAGGGGAAAAAAAAAATCTATTGAGGAAATGTATATGCAGTGGTTTCTTATGTTTTCGAATAAAAAGAAAAAAGTCATGGGTGAATCACAGGACAATGTACTTCCCCAGAACGAATTAATCAATTGACTTTTTGCTCCCCCTCCAAAACCAGTCGACCATTTGCGCTAATATTCAACAGTTGATTTACATAGGGTTTCCTAAATGCATTACATCCGCAATTATTGAAGTTTTTGGGCTGAGCTCTCCTCTGACACCTCCTTCCCTTTAACCGACAACGGAAAATTAATAGGTGTCGTCCTTATGAGGGTTTTGTATTTAAATATAAAATTTCATGACGATACATTCATTACATCGGCAGTTATTGAGGTTTTTGAGTTGAGAACCTCATAAGTAGAGAAGTGGAGCTTTAATGGTAAATCGCGGAAAAGAAAAATTTCGGAGCAAAACAGAAATGTGTCATAGCTCAGGAAAGAATAATCAGAACTTGGAGGGGGATAATTCATAAACTCCAATAACTGCCGTTGTAATGAAGGTTAGGTTTTATGACTCATGACCGGGCTTTAACTACGAGGTCATATCGCCTACTACCAGAACGCTCTTTCATCACTCATGATATGAGCCCGACTCTACTGTGGGAGTCCTAAATTTTGTCTACCCTAAATTGTTATTCATCTAGGGTAGGGGTCTTTAACGAGTACCTGACATCGTACAGACTCGGGACCATCGCTTAACGTCCCATCCGAAGGACGGTGTGCTTAAGTTTATTTCACCTCTCAGATAAAATAAACTAAGGACCTCGGTCGGGTTTTGAACCCACGATCTTCAGCTCAGAAGACAAGCACTGAGCTACCGGCGCCCTCCCGTTGTAATGAATATATTGACACAAAATCTTATATGTGGCGAGTTACAACTCAAAACCCTCAAAAACTATCGATATAATGAATCCATCGACATGAAATATTATATTTACAAGAGCGATCAGAGGGCCCTCGACTTAAAAACCCTAATGAATGCATATATCGACACAAAGTTTAGTATGAGGTTTTAGAATCCCATTTGTAAGTCTACTATCGATTTTTAATCCAAATGGTCGATTAGTTTTGGAGGTAGAGCAAAAATTTCATTGATTCTTACTATGCGTACCTACATTGCTTTGTGATTTACAGACTTTTTGGGAAAATATGAAATATCAATGAAAAATGAAATTTCTTAACGATTACGTAACTTGCCCTATACCACATACAGCTGAGGAACTAAAAACGTTCGTGTTCCTCCACAGTGTGTCTATTGAGAGGTTTAGTATAAATAACATGTTATATATTTTGGAAGTGGGGTGAAAATCGAACGAGAAAGGGAGAGATTGTGTATAGATACCATAAAGTTTTGTGGGTTTCCAGTAAGGATACGAACTTAACGGCTCCCAATCTAGAGGTATGATATACAATAGCTTTATGGGACAATGCCTGGGTAAAAAAAATAATATAATTTGCTATAAATAAGTTTATAGAAGAATTGTTTTTTAAGAATTCTCTAAATTTAACGAAGAAAAGTAATATAATAATAATGATTGAACTGAGTTTACGAAGCTCTTTCTTAGGCGACTCATGTATTTCGTTGTACTCCTCCTAAACCCCTTTACCGATCACATTGAAATTTGCCACGATGGTAGTGGACACGGGGACGATGGTTTACTACTAAAAAAAATCTGAAATCGAACATACCACGGAGGAATAATCACCGAAAAACGAAATCCCCATTGAAATCGATTGAGAGACAAAATTCTCGCGCAAAATAGAACTTTTTTTTTTACCACTTTTTTTGAGCCGTTTTTTTCAGTGTTCTAACATACAAACTTCGATAAAAATATTCACAGCTGTTGTTGTCTACAAAAAGGCTAAAAAAAATCCATTGAATTCAATTGAAATCTATTTAAAGTATTAATATATTCATAAAGAACATACAAGGTGAGAAGTTACTGATAATTATTAAAACATTAACTGAGTTTTTTATACAGATATGCCTGACTCAGCTCAGTTTTTGCAAACAGCAGAATGTATTGCACATCTAGTATTTATTATTGTTAAATCATAACATGGTAATTACATATTTCATTTTTTTTTTTTTTTTTGCCTTATCTACGATGCATATTAGCCATGACTCTTATATCCATGGCTCCGGGAGAGAGTTCTATCTACGAAATAAAATTCACTCCCGGGCGGGATTCGAACCCGCAAAGCAAGGTGAGACCCTGCGACCAAAGCCCTACGCTCTAGCCTGCACGACCACCATGGGCTCCCTATTTCACAGGTTGTAAAATAATAATGTAGTCTGACCTCTTACAGATTTTATTATTTTATGCTAGCCGGCTTTCGAGGTGTCCTCACCATCAGGCAGACTACAAAAAAACAATCAATCATTAAAAAATAAATAAAAAAAAATATGCATAAAATTATAATTGCTAAAATACAGACATAATATATATTATAGTTAGTTATTATGACTCATGCCCGGGCTTTAACTACTAGGTCGCAACCCGTAATATCAGATAGCTCTTTTGTCCCTCTGGTGGGGCCTAGCCAAAATTTTTATTCACCTAGGGTAGGGGTCTTTAACGAGTATCTGACATCGAACAGGCTCGGGACCATCGCTTAACGTCCCATAACTACGTTCGAACCCGCGATCTGGAGCTCAGTGAGCAAGTACGCAAACCACTGAGCTACCAGCGCCCTCTATACTTATTATATATTTGTAAATTGTATAATTTTGCTAGGTTGGCTTATTTATAAAATGCTGTGATTGCCTGAGGTTGCGACTCTTCAAGACTTTTCAATGAATTGTGTTTTTGAGTTCATCCCCTCCCTACTGTCTCTTTCCCCTTCCTTTTGGCCTATTTAGCTGAAAATTAATTGGTATCGGAATACACCTTTTGTATTGATATATTCATTCTATCGGTAGTTATCGTGTCCAGAGACACACACAAACTTCGGGCGATGATAACCGTTGCAGTTTTTATGACTTTTTTTTAGCACGCCATCCCATTCCCTTTGGCCTATTTAGCTGAAAATATATCGGTATCGATATATACATGTAACATCGGGAGTTATCGTGTCGAAAGACAAATGTTTTGTACTCCGAGGACAGAAAACTTGAAATTCTGCTGACAACTCAACATTGTAATTAGAAAAAATGTAATTAGAAAAAAATTTAATTTTTTTTTTGTTTAAATAGCCTCTAAAAATAATATGACGTATCTACACGAAATTTTGTATGGATCCAGGACCCTGTAATGGGAAAAACCCTGTCATTTTTAAAAGAAATCAGCCGAAAAGGAAAGTGAGCTCTTGAGTAAGTCACTAATTGATTTTCAGCTAAATGCATGGATTTGTCTCAGAGGAAGAGTGGAAACTTACTCGGCCCAGTTACTCAGCGGAGCTGTGCAATTCATATCTGATGTTTTGAAGTAGCCAGACAAAGTAATATATATATACACAGACAGAGAGATAGGGTTTGTGGGATGAGTAAACTGTGTTTCTGTGACAAGACCCGGGGTAAAAGTTGAGAGGATTTACGACTAAAGAGGTTTTTGATGTACCCATTAGCTAGTCATCCTGGAGCGTCGTCCGGACTTGCGAGACCGGAGGTTCTTTGTGGTACACACTGTGGTTCTGTCCACTAGCCCCATGAAGAGACATCCTCTGCTCTTCGTCTTGCTCTTGTCCATCCCACAACCTTATTTTTTTTTTTTTTTATTAGCAATCTATATACAATTAATATAATGAGCAAATATGGTATCTATATGCATGATTGTCTATGCCACATGTTGGGAGAGGTCAGCCAGCGCTGACACTCCCTAGAAACTAATACAATGTTTAAAATAATAAAAAAAGTTAGAATAATTATAAAATGGAAAGCTTTGTGTCGAATAAAGTGCATTTGCGGGAAGTAATGTTGCATTATTTTCTATCTAAAGAAACTGCAGCACAAACCTGCCGTTTGCTATTGTAAGTCTATTATGAACACGCTCCTTCTCAAAACACTTGCGAAAATTGGTTTAAGAGATTCAAAAACAATGAATTTGATGTCAAGGACAAGGGCAGCCAAAACAATTTAAAGACTCGGAATTGGAAGCATTACTAAACGACAATCCACGTCAGACACTTGAAGTATTGGCAGAAACATTAAATGTTGATTGATCAACAATTGGTAAACCGTTTATATGCTATGGGTTCAAAAACTTGGAAATTGGGTGCCATACGAGTTAAAAGAGAAGGACATTTAACGACAAAAAACCATTTGTGAATTGTTGCTGCAAAGGCAAAAAAGGAAGGGCTTTTTGCATCGCATTATTATGGGAGATAAAAACTGGATTTATTACGACAATCCGAATCGCAGACCAGCATGGGTGAAGTCAGGTGAACCCGGTCCACCGGCCAAAACGGAACTTCCATGGGGCAAAGATAATACCTCTGTATCTGGTGGGACCAGACGGCGTAATATATTATGAGCTGCTGCAACCATCTGAAACCATTACTGGTGACTGTTATCGACTGAAATTAATGCGTTTAAAACAAGTTCTTAACGAAAAACGACCGGAATGTCAAACCACATGTTAAAAAAATCCGTGAAAAATTACTTGCAAGGAGTAAACTGGGAAATTCTACCGCAGCCGCCTTATTGGCCAGATATTGCTCCTTCAGATTACCACATGTTCCGGTCAGAGCAGTCAGCCTTTTTCGAGCAGCACTTCAATATTTATGATGATGTTAAAAAATGGCTTGATGAATGGATTGCCTCAAAGGAGCAGGATTTCTTTTTTCTTGGGATCCATTTTTTGCCTGATAGATGGGCCAAGGTTGTAGATTCTGATGGGGTATACTTTGATTAACACAACTGTAAATTAAACATATATTATTAACCAAAAAATTCCTCATTTTTCATTCCCTTACCCAAGAGTTGACTTAAATAGCGGCTGAATTCTCATACTAAATTTTGTGTCGATACATTCACTATATCGATACAGTTTGAGTTTTTGAGTCGATCCTACTCCTCTAATCCCTTCTTCTATAGAGCCGATTTGGCTGAAAGTTATAAAGTTCCATCCTTATGTGGTTCTCGATACACATATACAATTTCGTATCAATACATTTTTCTAGTTACACAGAATGACATATTTTTTTATTTTATTTTTGGAATCAGGAGTTGGAAAACATATCCGGTGAAACAACATCAAATTTCAGACCGAATACGTCATTTCTCCCAACACTTGAGAAGTAAAAAAAGTCATCTGTGTGTCTCTGGAGACGATAACTGCCGATAGAATGAATATATCGATACAAAATGTGTATTTCGATACCAATTGATTTTCAGCTAAATAGGCCAAAGGGAAGGGGAAGGAGACAGTAGGGAGGGGTGAACTCAAAAACTCAAATGATTGAAAAATCACTGAGTGAGACACCTGTTGATGAAAAGCAATTCGGCTGAAATATCAAATTCGACGAAGAAGAAAAGAGTTTAGAGAAAGATTGAAAACCTTTTTTGATTACATACACATATTATAAGAGAGTTAAAAGACCATAACATATTTTCGCAAAAATTAGCCTTTTCAACTACATAAAACAGTCTGAATATTAGATGTACTCCTCATCCTGTGGAAAGCTGACTTAACAAAGAGATACACTGTTCTTTATCTGGAGTTGAAGAAGTTGAAGGATCTTTCAAAGAAGCTCTTCAACAAAGATGTCTCACAGAGTTACTAGAGACAGGTATATTAACTGTGAGACAGATTGTCATAATTAATTATGTCTGGAGTCTGTCCTGGAGATCCAGCTTATGGAGGTGTCTCAGAAGGACCTAGATTAGGAGGAGGACATGGCGTCTCACCTGAGTGCCCTCCAACCAAACTTTCCTACCGCTAGAGTTGGCCAACTTAGAGACGATAGGAAACGTTGGGGGTACTGTACCACTAAGAAGGAGGGTTAGCAGAGGTCGCCAATCTTCTGCTTCACCAAGTTGACGCCAGAGTTGGCCATTGTATTCTCTAATTCCGCAAAATAATATATACATATAGCGTATCGATTTCGCCATCGTCAGCATAATGTTCAAGAGTGACATTTAAGTTTGCTAGATTACCTGAGGCTGTATGTACACACATCACCTTCACCCTGCGTCGTGCAACATGTCTTCCTGTCACTCTTTATAATATACCCCTTTCCGTTGCAGAACGGGTCCGCTACTTTGGGTTATTTATTAACAGACGCCTGACATGGAATCCTCATATTAAACTTAAAAGACAAGAACTAAATCGACGATACAAACTCTTATTACGACTTTTAGACAACAGATCGAAACTTACATTAAATAATAAAAGACTCATTTACAACCAATTACTGAAGCCAATTTGGGCATATAGCTCAACTAAAACTTCGAATTCTTATAGAATCCAAAGCCTACAATGCCGTATCCTTCTTAAAATCACAAACGCTCCATTCTACGTCTCTAATGCTATCCTTCACAATGACCTGCAGATTCCCTTTGTAAGGGATGTAATTAAATCCCGCTACAGAAAATTCCACTCTACCCTTTCCTTTCACCCTAATCCTGTAGTCCGCAGACTTGCGACAAGAACCCTTCCTAATGTTCATGTTCGGAGGCTGAGGCGGCAGTGGCCTCGAGACCTATTAGTTGATTGAAGACTTAATCATCTATACACTTTTTATGCTATAGCTTTCTTTTATCATTAAACTATTTTTTTTATTTTTTTTAAATAAATATTTTAATTTTCATCTTTCTCATCCGCTGATTATTACAATATGTATATTTCTATATCCAAGACATTTTATTTATTTATATATCACATTTGCTTGTTATATATTGTATATATATGGTTGTAAATACGAAATTTAAAAAAAAAAAAAAAAAAAAAAAAAAAAAAAAAAAAAACTGAGGCTGAATTTCCAACCCCAAGAGATGCCCTATAGAGTTGTCATAACAACCAAAATTTTAATAATACCAAGTAAAAACAAGAAATTATATCCATTTTGTTTCATATACCTATTTATTTTTTAACTTAATGTTTAATCCCAGATAATTTTCACAGATTTATTCCATAGAGTGTTAATTACTTCCTCCATAGGGTTTCGCTTGGTATTTGGAGAGTCACAGCATAAGGTAACCTCAGAATTGTATAAATAAGCCACCTAGCAAACTAAAATGTTACTAAAAATAAATAAAAAGTTGTTTTTAAAAATACTGTATATTTCACAAAATATATGGAAGTACCAATGTAGAAGGAATTCGAGGTTCTGTTCAAATTCAAAATTTGGCCAACGTTTCGGAAACTATTTATTTCCTTCTTCAGGGCCTTATAATAACGAGTGGATTTGTGTGGTGAAGATGTTGAGAGTTGGTGTCCAGTATACTCATCATACCTTCACTACATACACTCACTCAAGTCGAATTCCTTCTACATTCGTCTTCTTTATTTTTTATTGTGTTTCTCTGCAGAAAATGTTAAGCATCAGTAAATGTTACTGTTGAACTTTGTGCAGACGATACAGATACAGATACACTATACGTAGTGTACAATAGATTTATTCGTCGATGTTCTATGACTCTTTTACGCCGTGTTATCATGTATTGGATAGTTTCGACGAGGCGGTTTTCTTTTATTGCTCTTAGGACGTCTTCTATAGTCATGTCGTACTCCAGCATCGCTTAAATGTGTCTTCTGTGGATCTCCAGGGCCGTTAGTACATGTACTGTATCCGAGGCACTACTCCAGGATGTGGCTTACTGTAAAGGGACAAGACAATATAAATACTAACAAGTTCTTTGTTTTTATTAGTTTTCCACTAAATACATAAAGACCAGACCGCAAAACTATATTCAGACATTAATTAATTAAATTATATTGAATTAAAAATGCAATAAACGAATAAATATAACCAATTGCTCAATATCTCTGCAAACTAATATTATGCGATCTCTTTAAAAATTAGTAAAATTACTGATATATTAATCGGTATCTTTAAAAATTAATAAAATTACTAAATATTATGCGATCTCTTTAAAAATTAGTAAAATTACTGATATATTAATCGGTATCTTTAAAAATTAATAAAATTACTAAATATTATGCGATCTCTTTAAAAATTAGTAAAATTACTGATATATTAATCGGTATCTTTAAAAATTAATAAAATTACTAAATATTATGCGATCTCTTTAAAAACTATTAAAATTACTGATATATTAATCGGTATCTTTAAAAACTAATAAAATATAAGTAAATAAATAGTTACAAAGATTCAACCGCATTGTACATCCAATATGATAACTGCAGTTAGTCATTATGACTCGGGCATTAACTACGTCACATTGCCTACTACCAGAGCGATGAAAGAGCGACTCCTGAGCCTACCCAGGTTTAGTTATCTGAGGTAGGGCCTTCAACGAGTATCTGACCTATCTCTTAACGTCTTATCTGAAGGACGGCGTGCTTAAGTTTTTTTTTTTTTTTTCTTTTAACCTATCAGATAGAATATGGTCTAGGCCGAGTTTTGAACCCGCGATCTTGAGCTCAGTAGGCTACCTCTGAGCTACTGGCGCCCTCAATGATAACTGTATAAATTTACAATACATACCAATAAACGTTTAAAATTCACTGATATTTTTTGTATTATTTCTTTGTTAAACCAATATTTTGCAGTCTTCAATTATTTATTAAAATCTTCATCACAGTACACGCACATCTTCGTCACACCAGTTCTGTTACAACAAAATCAATACATACATAAATATTATACATATATATCTACACATAAATAAACATAATTCATATTCAAACATATACATAATCTATTCGTACATACACGTTTAAAATGACGGCACCAGTAGCTCAGACACAGCATGCTTGCCTCTTGAGTCAAGATCGGTGCTTTGAAACCCGGTGGTGGCCCTTAGGTTTTTCCATGGGAAAGGGGGTGAAAAAAACTTGAGCATGCCGTCCTTCGGATAGGACATTAAAGAATAGTCCCGAGCCTGTACATTGTCAGGTACTGTTTAAAAAATCACCTGAGTGGATAATGGGGTCGGAAAAATGTAGGACCCCACTGTAGAATCGGGCTCATGCCACCAGCGCGACGAAAGAGTGCTCTGGTAGTAGGCGATATTACCTCGTAATCAAAGCCCGGGCATGAGTCATAAAATCAAACGACAATATATAAATAAAGTGTTGCCTGTACATAAGACAGACTTTTTTTTTTTTAATTTTTGGATCAAAGAAGACAATAAATTTCGTTGAAAACTCCACATCGATGAAAACTCCACATCGCTCAACGCAAAACTCTGATAATGCCGATGTATCGATAGGAAATTGAATATGGTCGATTGATTTTAAAGAGAGCAAAAACGTAATTTATTAATAATTTATTAATTTATTTATTATTTATTTTTTATTTATATATATATATATTATATATATATTTTATATTATATATATATTTTTATTTATTTATTATTTATTTATTTAGTAATTTATTTTAAAGAGAGCAAAAACGTAATTTATTCGTACTAGAGAAATACTAACACTCACCGATTTTTTGTTTTTCATTCTGGCGAAAGGAGATCCATGAATAAATTCCACTACAACTTCTCATATGGTGACTCTCCAGGGCAACGCCAAGCAACACAGCCAGTCTTCCATTACGTTTACAATTGAATCTCTCTATGGTACAGTCGTTCACAATTCTGAAATCAGAAACTGAAATTAATTTTCTATAGAAAGTTCACCCACAATTAAAAAATGATCAACATATCCTTTCAATGGCCGAATACAATCAGACCTCTTTGTTATATTCTATGTCCTTTAATTAAGAGAATGGCATTCATTTTTCAAGACATTCTAAATATTCGATAAATGAAGACGAAAGACCAAATTATGATTTAATAGTTTTATAATTACCTTGAAGGTTTTTCGAAGGAAGTTAACGCTCCATAAATATCAATGAGAAGGAAATTACAAAATTTATTGTGTAATAAGCAATGAATTTTTATTATTATTCAATAGATAATTAATTGGCCCTTCTTTCCATAACAGAAGCTCCACCCTTCCTAATTGTTTCATTGATTTTATGTTGCCCTACAAAATGTTTCATTAATTAAATTTAAATATGACTTTATTGACTTTTTATTAGGGTTTTGTTGGTCGAAAACAGCAAAAGGTAATCGCTTACAACACGCGTACGATGGCTGATTGTGAGATGCAATGAACGAATTTCCTCCCCAGCGAGGGAAGTTTTTTCATACCCTTAATTCCAAAAATGAAAAAAAAACAGTTGTAGGTGAATCACTATCTATGAACTTCCCCTGCACGAATTATCAATTACATTTTCACTCTCCGTTTGGGCCAAATATATGTGTTGATACATTGATTAAATCAGCTGTTATTAGGCTATTTCAGTCGAGCCCCATATCTCTGGTCCCTAAAAACGTAACTGATTGATTCGTGCTGAGGAAGTACATAGCCGGTGATTCACCGACGATAGCAGTTAAACAGTTTATTTGTTATTTATAACAGATATTTAAATGTAGCAGTAACAGTTAGTAGCAGATTAGGTTAGGTTTTAACTACAAGGTCATATCGCCTACTACCAGAGCGCTCTTTCGTCACTCTGGTGGACATGAGCCCGACTCTATGGAAGTCCTAAATTATGCCAACCCTAAATTTTTATTCACCTAGGGCAGGAGTCTTTTAATGACTACCTGACATCGTACAGGCTCGGGATCATCGCTTAACGTCCCATCCGAAGGACGGCGTGCTTAAGTTTATTTTACCTCCCAGATAAAATAAACTAAGGACCTCGGTCGGGTTTCAAACCCACGATCTTGAGCTCAGAAGGCAAGCACGTATACCACTGAGCTACCGGCGCCCTCCCGTTAGCATCATTACCTGCTTGGATCTAACTGTTTTACACAGGCTCCTGGAGAAACCAAAAATGACGGGACTTACCTTTCATTAAAGAAAACTTAATTTTTTGAATACTTTTCCGCTTCAAAACTCACTTCACAATTTTCTTTAGTCTTGTGAGGAAATCTCTTCAAGAAATTTTCTTGGAACAATTCTTCAATTCTTGTTTTATTTAGTCTTCTTCACTTTGGTCGTTCGGTAATTACTGTTGTTTATTCTTCAAAGAACGTAATGTGTCATAACGTAATATCACCAAGAGAACCAAGTAATATTTCTTATCAGTCTATTCATATTTTTTTTAAATTAAATATGTATCTTCATAGTTGAAAATATACTTATCTTTTCAAATAAAATTTGAAAAGATAATAGGTTTAATTTAATGTAAAACTAAACAATGTCCAGTTGAACCAAAGTATAAAAATACTGAATTTCCAGTACCACTTCCAATTCTTTTCCTTAGTTAACTTCAAGAAATAAGAAATTAATTCAAATAGGAAAAACATTTTCTACTGACCAGTTTTTTCTAGATACAATCTTCCAAGTTCCTTATTTTCTTAACACTATTTTCATAAACAGAAAATTCAATTGTTTAATTTTTCACTATTTCTTCTTCACTGTGTCAAAATAACACTCTTTCACAACACAACACTAAACAAATGAGAACTAATCCTCATTTCCATAGTAAAGTTTCATTTTTCCTGCTAATTTAAATTAGCTTTCTTTTCTTTTTCCGTCCTTTAACTTTATAACTAAACTTTCTAAAAAAAGTTTTTCTTTAAAGTTTTCACTTAGAACTACACTCCTGAATTCAAAATGGTTGAACTAGAATCGATACTTTCTTATTTTCCTTTATTGATTAGTAATCGACAATTTCTGTTCATCACAATCATTTCCAAACACAATAATAAAAAGTTGCATTTTATTTATTAGTTATTATTATTTATATTTCAGCACTGCTTTTTTGACCTGTATAAAACCTTTAAATTTAAAGATGTTTGAATTACTAAGTCTAAGTTCGTACATATTTTTATTGGGTTATGAAAAAATTTAACTTATTGTGCATTCAATGTATTTTGAATCTTTGAAGTCTCTCAAAAAAATATAGGAGTAATTGATTTATTTAAAGAATAAAAAAAAAAACAAGACTAACTCTTATTGACAGAAAGTACTAATTTTTTATAAGTTAATTTTCTCATTAATAAATGAAAAATAAAATACATTATGCAAGAATATCATAATAATTTAGTTTCAACTATTCGGCAATATTTTATAAATATTCTTTGAATTATTTAAGAAATATTGGGTAAAAAAACTGGTTTATATCTCAAATGTCGAAAAAAAAAAATCACTAAAATATTTTCTAAACTTAATATAGAATAAATGAAAATTAAATTAATATTGAGAAAAAGTTCTAATCTTGATTTTAGTATCCAGCATTTCATAGATGTTTAACAAATCTTAGTTGCTATATGGGCACGCGTGTCAGTGTGTTGTTCATAATTCACCAATTGTTCATTGTCTGTGTTTATGATAAAAAAAAACTCAAAGATTAATGTAAATATAAACACAAAAATAAGACCACAGTCCTGTACTTCTTGCTTATTCAGGTTAACACTTGTTACTAACTGCAGAATGACAAAAACCCGCTAAAAATGACCGCCAAAAATCCAATGCCTTTATTGTTATCAAATTTATTGATTTTTTATTTAAAACTTTATTTATTTCTTTTTTTCATCAATATAATTATTTATTTTTCAATTTATTCATAAAATCCTCATTCATACAATGTGTAGGGAGCCATGGTGGCCGTGCGGGCTAGAGCGTAGGGCTTTGGTCGCATGTTCTCACTATGGTTTGCGGGTTCGAATCCCGTCCGGGAGTGAGTTTTATTACGTAGATAGAACTCCCTCCCGGGGCCATGGATGTCGTAAATAACTTGATAACAACATTATATTGACATGGCTAATATGCACCGTACATAAAGCCAAAAAAAAAAAAATCTTTACAATGTATAGGTTTTATAACCCCACATCTGTCAATTTTTAAAGGTTTTGTGAAGAAAAGGCTTCATACATTAATGTACATCCGGATCTGATGTACTTTTCAGCAAGTTCGAATATAGAAAGGTTCCATTGACAAAAGTTTACAACTCTCTATTTATCGGAAAGAAGGATCATAATATGAAAGTTTTATATGACGTATCTCTTCTTTTAAACTTTGCCCAATAAGCATTTATTTTATTCTTTCTTTTTCTTCCATTTTTCCTAAATTCTTTATTTAGTAATTTATAATATCATAAATATTATACCTATTTTGAATATTTTATATATTTTTATTTCACACATTTTATTCATTTTTTTTATTTTTTTTTATTTTTTTCATTCTCTTCTCACTAGTCAAGTATTTTTCTAAAATTAATTTCATTTCTGGTGGCCAATGTGCACGGAACATCAGACCAAGAGGAAAAGAAAAAAAAAAATTCAAACCTTGTCTGGTCATCCTTCCTTCACTTTTATAATCAACCATTAATGTATTTTGCTCCGTCGATTTTTATTATATTTTTCTTATTTATGTAAATTCTTCGTTATATACATTCTCCTATTTAAATTGGTATATTTATTTTCGTTTATTTCTTTATAATTTTTTTATTTATCTGTATCTATTTATTTATCTGTATCTATTATTGTCTAGTTTTTCTCCACTCTTTATTTTTGTATTTATTTCTTTGGACGGCATACTGATACTTTATTTAATTGCTGCTGTAATGAACGTATCGTCACAGTATGAAGATTCAGAAGCCACTATGTTAGTCAAATATTTATTTTTATACTTGGTCGATTGATCGATTGGAGGAAGAGTGTAAATTTATTAATACGTTCTGGGGAAGTACATCACGGGTGATTCTCAGGAAATTTAGTTGTTCAATATTTTCCGGAGCCTAAAGCTGTTTGGGAAAAGTGGGACTTATCTGGAAGCCGAAAGGGTCGGGTTGCTTACAAATGGTAAATAGGGAAGGGGGGTCTCTATCGAATAAGCCCCCCCCCCCCCCCCCCCCAGTTCTAGAGAAGGGCTAGTTTAGCAAGAGACCAGTCTCGATGTAATATTTGAGTTGGGGCTCTCGACAACTCCCTCACACAGTCACACACAACCTCAATTCTCTTTGCATTTTAGATGACTCCAGGTGAAGTTATGCCCACTTTCTCCACTCCTAATTTCCACAGGTCCCCCCCCCCCACACACACAAAGTTTTCCTAGCATTTCTCTCCATCTTGACAAACTTGTGGACCACTACGTTCTTAAACAACTTTCCAGACGGTATACCCTTCTAACTTTCTTACAAGCGTAGCTGGATAAAACAAAAAAAAAAAAAGAGGGGTAAATTAACCTCACCCCCCCCCCCCTCCCCAGCTCGAATTTTGTGAAATTGACAAAGTTTCTGTTCTCGCTCTTTCTCTATGTCTGATTTAACTGAAGATCAGTATATGTCTTACCTATGATCTTCAGAATGCAATTATATAGTTTCGTGATACATTTTATGATGTAAAAATTACACATAATGTAATTATTAAAATATTCTAGAATTAGTTATTATTTTTTTAAAGAAAAGAATTGCTGAAGTGTTGATTTTTATGTATAAGTTTTCATAAAAAACAGCTGTTAGGACATTAATAAATTAATTAGTGAATATAAATATACAAAGATGGACCGCTTTTGTTAAAATTGAATAGAGAACAACCAATGATCGAAAGAAATGCCGGCGATCAGCTGTTTTATATAGACAAGCACAGTCAAGTGAGAGGAGTGTTAAGGGGGTCATACACGGTCAGTTTGGCTTGAACACATGGAACTGACGTGTATGGGGTAGAAATGGCATAACATCATGCCAAAAAAATGAACTGATGGTTTGATGAAATTTCATGCAATGGTGTGACACATCGAACTGACGACAAGCCTATTTGACTGTGTGCGGGGTTTGAATCAGTTCAGTTCTTCAAACTAGCCATTCTGCGCATGCTCCGGCGTTATCAATTATCAAAAGTTAAAATAATTATTTTATGTATATTTTGATTTCTTTGTTTTCAATAAATAAAATTAAGTTTTAAAAGTTTATTAATAATTATTGTTTAGTGTATGTTGTTTTTTATTGTTTTAAAAAAATAAAAAGACGAATTGATTATGTCTACTTGGAGTAAAGACTTTTTATTTGAGTTTATAGATTTATTGAGGCAAGAAAAATGTTTATGGAAGGAGTTATATCAAAAGATTACCACAATACATTAAAAAAGGACGCTTCCTATGAGTTGCTTGTAATTAAAGTTAAAGAAAGTGATGCCAAAGCAGGTAAGGAGACTGTAACAAAAAAAATTAATAGTTTGAGTTGCTGTCAGTCTTTCATGAGTGGTTATTGCATTTCTCATATTTGTGTCTTGCTTTTTTATTAAAGAAGAAACTAATGAATATAGTTGAAGATAAGTTTCTTCGTCCACTCTCAAATAATTATTCCAATCTTTTGGATGAAACCTGAGCTCCTCCAAAATATTAAATGTGAATATTTCGCCCTTTTTGAAAGCCAGTCTTTAACCCAAATTTTTCTTCGATTTCTTTTTTTGGATGCAACAATGTAAATAGCCACAGCACCATATAACACTATTTTCCTCATTACTTGACATTTTTAATTTAATTTATTATAAATTATTTAAATAAACAAATCGAAGCTCGAAATAAACTTTTATTCCAAAAAAAAAAAACAAGATGATGTCACACACTTAACTGACCGTGTATAGACAGCAGACCTATCAGTTCGATTTGATCAGTTAAAACTGACACACCGAAGTGACCGTGTATAGGAGGCCTTAGGGTTAACACAGTTCAAGTAGAGACATATACTACATGTCGTGTTAAGTGTTAATACAGTCGAGTTACAGATATGAACGAAGTTACATTATAGTGATGATATATTTATGATATAAGCGTTTAAAATTTATACGATATGTATAAAAGCGTGTTTAAAAAAAAAACATATTTTATTCACAGAATGAACTTATGTTGACATTATTTACAATATTTTTTAATATTTCTTTTTGTTAAAAACGTTCGTCACTAACTATATGAATGTCTTATTTCGGTTTTGTATCATCACTTATTTTATATTAGCCAAATGGATTAATAATTTTATATAAATTGTATCTATATTATAAAAATACGATTTATAATATACAATCATATGTTCTGCACTTATTGCATTATCAGCTGGCAGGTTGGCAATATTGTTTGGATATATTTGTATGTTTTTCCGTCGTTCCGGTACAATCGCGGTCATATCGCCTACTACCAGAGCGCTCTTTCCTCACTCTGGTGGACATGAGCCCGACTCTACTGTGGGAGTCCTAAATTTTACTTACCCTAAATTTTTATTCACCTTGGGCAGAGGGTCTTTAACGAGTAGGTTAGGTTTTATGACTCATGCCCGGGCTTTAACTACGAGGTCATATCGCCTACTACCAGAGCGCTCTTTCCTCACTCTGGTGGACATGAGCCCGACTCTACTGTGGGAGTCCTAAATTTTGCCTACCTAAATTTTTATTCATCTAGGGTAGGGGTCTTTAACGAGTACCTGACAACGTACAGGCTCGGGACCATCGCTTAACGTCCCATCCTAAGGACAGCGTGCTTAAGTTTATTTTACCTCCCAGATAAAATAAACTGAGGGCCTCGGTCGGGTTACGAACTCACGTTCTTGAGCTCAGAAGTCAAGCACGCATACCACTGAACTACCGGCGCCCTCTTTAAATTATATATATATATATATATATATATATATATATATATATATAAAGTTTTTATAAAAAGAGGGGCCACAGAAAATAGAATAATGTAGTTTTAGGAATTAGTAAGTAGCATAATTTTAGAATATAATATAATTTTTTATTTTTCAAATTTATTTTTTATTTTTTTTATAATGCAGGTTAAGTTTAAATAAACCCAATTTTTCATTCTCGACTATATGCTATTCATTTTCCCTGACTACCAAATAGGAAAATACTTTTAGATTACATTGAACATCTTTGGTGACGTTAGGCACTTTGACACTCCTAATTCCACCCCTCCTCCCTCTCCCCTCTCCCCCACACAAAGTCCCCCCCCCCCCCCCCCCCCACTCCTGTTTCCTCTTTCTCCAGTGCGCAGCACCTGTCGTCTATTTAAGTTGGTGTCCTCGACAAGACTCATATGACTGTCCTGTTGGGGTCTCTTTGCATATTAGATGACTCCAGGTGAAGTTATGCCACTTTGCCACTCCTAATTTACCCCCTCCCCCACACAAAGTTTACCCCCCTGTTTCCTCTTTCTTCAGACTTAGAACCCAAGAGTCGTTCTGAATAACTTTCCAGACCCCAGAAGTTGGCCTATTCATATATCTGTACAAGACTCTTGTCCAATTATATGTCTTTGTATAGGCTCTATAAAACAAGGATATGTTCAATTTATCTCATTAATTAAAATTGTAAATTAGCCTCAAACTTCTTTGGCTCAACTTGATGAACTTAGATGAAATTTGAGGCTTAGATTAGATAAAATTTTATATAGGGGGGTTAACCACTACAAGCATCACAGCGTTTCTACGTTCCTATTCGTTCTTGTAAAGAACGTAAAGCAACTTTTGTTTAAGATAAATTTTCTTTCTGGAAGAAATTTCGGTGCGATTACAGGCTCCTTCTTTAGTTCATATAGATCGAAATATAGTTAGTTACATTATGACTCATGCCCGGGCTTTTAACTACAAGATTATAAATTTTTATTCACCTAGGGTAGGGGTCTTTAACGAGTTCCACAGACTCGGGACCATCTCTTAACGTCCCATCCGAAGGATGGCGTGCTTAAGTTTATTTTATCTCCGAGATAAAATAAACTAACGGCAGGGTTTCGAACTCGCAATTTTGAGTTCAGTAAGCAAGAACGCATACAACTGAGCTATCGGCGCCCGAATTGCATTCATTTAGAGCTCATTGTCACTGGTGCCACTGAGGAGGTCTCTAAGCCATTGGCGCTTAAGGTGTCGTTGGGGAACTGTGGCAATATGGAGGATTACTGTGGGAACTCAGGGAGGAAAATAACTTTTGTACCTGGTTTTAGCTACTTTGATAATCAAAATATATAACAATCAGGTGAGGGCGCCGGTAGCTCAGTGGTATGCGTGCTTGACTTCTGAGTTCAAGAACGTGGGTTCGTAACCCGACCGAGGCCCTTAGTTTATTTTATCTGGGAGCTAAAATAAACTTAAGCACGCCGTCCTTCGGATGGGACGTTAAGCGATGGTCCCGAGGCTGTACGATGTCAGGTACTCGTTAAAGACCCCTGCCCTAGGTGAATATAGGGTAGGCAAAATTTAGGACTCCCACAGTAGAATAAAGTCGGGCTCATGTCCACCAGAGTGACGAAAGAGCGCTCAGGTAGTAGGCGATATGACCTCGTAGTTAAAGCCCGGGCATGAGTCATAAAACCTAACCTAACCTAACAATCAGGTTCTCGGATGTGTGTGTTTCGCCTCTTTGCACCCTAAATCAGAGGAAATTACTGGGCCGTATATTAAGACCCTACAAAGGTGGCATCTAACTAAGTGCGGCCCTTGAGGTCCACACGGCAAACTTCCCAACATGGTATCAATATCAATTGTAATAATATCACAAAACTATGCATTTTATTCGGTACAGAATTATTTATTAATTTAATTGAAGTTATTCTATACATAGGTTTTTTATTGATATGCAAATGAACATAGGTCACATAGCCTATTTATTTTTTAATGTTGCTTTGAAAACTACTACATGTAAAATTTCATGACAATCCGATAATTCGTTAATGAGGTTGAACTATTTTCATGATCAGCCTCCACTCACAGTCCCCCCTCCCGATAAGATTTTTGAGACGTCACACACCCTTTTTTTCAATTTGGCTTTTAAGAATACTATATGTTTAATTTCATTTCAATCCGATTATCCGTTAATGGGTTACCACAATTTTTATGCTTAGCCCCACTCCCCCCCCCCCCCCCCCCACAATAGCCCCTCTTAAGAATTTGGAAACACCATACACCCTGTTTTCCAACTTGGCTTCTAAGAATACTACATGTTAAATTTCATTGAAATTCGATCATTCCTTGATGATCTAGACCTATTTTTATGTTTTAGCAGTATTTTGGTTCAAACAAAAAAACGGGTGGACCGAAATTGATAAAATTCCTTTCAGATCATATTTACATTGATACGCTTCGATTGGCACCAAAACGGAGTCGATATCATTTTTCATTCGCGAGATATCGTGCAGGAAACATTGACCACGCACGTACGTACACACACAAACATACTTCTTTCCAAAAATAGTGTAAAAATACTGTAATGACCTGAAACATAAAAATATCAAGAAAATTTCGATTTCAATTTTCGAACCCATTACAATAACTTCCCTATATGCTGCAAAGTTAAAAAAGCAAAATATAAAATATTATATAAAAAAATAAATTAATTAATAAATATCAGTAAAGTAAATATGTAGTATATAACTGGAAAAATGATTAATAATAAAGAAATATTAAATAATAATAATTAGCTGAGTGGTAAGCGTGCTTGCCTTCTGAGCTCAAGGTCGTGGGTTCGTAGCCCGACCGAGGCCCTTAGTTTATTTTATCTGGGAGGTAAAATAAACTTAAGCACGCCGTCCTTCAGATGGGACGTTAAGCGATGGTCCCGAGCCTGTACGATGTCAGGTACTCGTTAAAGACCCCTGCCCTAGGTGAATATTTAGGACTCCCGCAGTAGAGTTGGGCTCATGTCTACCAGAGTGACTAAAGAGCGCTCTGCTAGTAGGCGATATGACCTCGTAGTTAAAGCTTGGGCATGAGCCATAAAACCAAACCAAATAATAATAATTAGGATTGAAATTATAGGATATTGGTGCCTCTGCCGAGAAAAAAATAAAGTATTTTTTTTCGTTTCCGAAAAGGGTTTCTCAAAGATAAACATTTTTAGATGAATTTCACTTTTTTTATATTACTTTCAAGGAATGAAGAAGGGCATTAGTTGAATTATATTTCTTTCATAAAGATAGAAACAATGTTTAGTTATTCGAAAGTCTTTTTTCTTCCTGGTATTATAATCATGACTAGTATTGTTGAGAGGGAAAATATTTATATTTTTTTTAATGACCATTAATTAATGCTGCAAATATAAACAGTGCAGTTTAATGGGGACATTTTAGTATTATTAAATCTCTCTGCAGTTCGTTATTTGTTTAATATTCATTACTTTTAGTGCACTTGTTAAAGCAATAGAGACAGAAGCTCCCCAATGCTTCAAAACGTAATTTATTAAAGAATGGAAATGTAAATAATAATCAATAAATTAAATAAACTGAATAAATATAATATGAAGAAGAAGAAGAGTTTATTATAACAGTCACATTTACAGAGGTACAGTAGAATCCCAATAATCCGGACACCGATTATCCAGATATCCGGTTAATCTGGACGGGATTTTAAAAAAAAACTAATTAAGATTTAGAAATCTAGCTAATTTAGCGAGCGGTAAGTACGAAAATAATTCAGAGAGAGGGTTTGACTATTGACCTTGAGGCGCCTATAAGATCGTACAGCAAGACGACGTCTGTCTTCTTTAAAGCAAAAAAACATTATGGACTTTTTTCAGTGAGTCTAAAAATATTATTCTTGTTTTCATTAAGTACTGTACATTGTTTTTATTTTGTAGTTCTGTTCAGAATATAACGTTTACATATTACGTTTTTAGAATTGTTATTTTTACATTACAACATTAATGTACCATGGTTTGTTTTGTACAATAAATATATTTTACAAAGGATGTTTTGTTAACCTTATCTCAGTTCGTAGGTCGAAAACATTATATTTATTTCCGTTAAACCAAAACATGGTATAGGATACGTCAAAAGAATTTATACATTAAGATAGCTTATAAATTAGATTTAATATATAGCTTATAAAGAAAAAGATGTATTTATGAGAGAAAAAAATCGCTAAAAAATTTATCAAGTGCATTTTACAGAAAATTCCGCTTAATCCGGACGGGGTCCGGTTCCATCTAGTCCTGATTAGCGGGACTCTACTGTGCAATAGAAGTAAGGTTCCTTAACCATTACCCTTATTCACTAATTCAAATCAAAAATAATCAGTTAAATTTAAAACAATGCTACTGCTTAAGAGAAAATTTTAAAAAACTCTTAAAGAAAAAAGAAAAAAAAAAAAAAATACAAAGTGTCTGAAATGAATAGAAAATAAATAATTAAACAATCAAAAACAGAGATTATAATTTAAAATAGTGAATATTTTTGTGTTTCCCTCTCTGAGTTTTCCCTATTTTCTTTACCAAAACGTTTTGATTTGTGTCACATATAAATATAATATAATTGAGGGCGCCGGTAGCTCAGTGGTATGCGTGCTAGACTTCTGAGCTCAAGAACGTGGGTTCGAAACCCAACCGAGGCCCTCAGTTTATTTTATCTGAGAGGTAAAATAAACTTAAGCACGCCGTCCTTCGGATGGGACGTTAAGCAATGGTCCCGAGCCTGTACGTTGTCAGGTACTCGTTAAAGACCCCCTGCCCTACGTGAATAAAAATTTAGGGTTAGCAAAATTTAGGACTCCCACAGTAGAGTCGGGCTCATGTCCACCAGAGTGGCGAAAGAGCGCTCTGGTAGTAGGCGATATGACCTCGTAGTTAAAGCCCGGGCATGAGTCATAAAACCTAACCTATAATATAATTAATGTTTGTAAGATGTTGAAGTAAGAAACGAACGGAACACAGTTTTTTTTATCTGTGACCAATATTTACTTGTCCAGGTTCCCTAAGAAGTAACTGACATCGCACACGCTAGTGACCGGCGCTTAACGTCCCCCTACAGCCTGACTCTACTATCGGAGTCCTAAATGCCTACCCTAAATTTTTGTTTACCTAGGGTCAACGAGTACCTGACATCATACTGGCTCTGGACCATTGCTAAAAGTTCCATCCGAAGGACGGCGTGCTTAAGGTTTTTTTCACCTCCCAGAAAAAAAAGGCCTCGGCAGGGTTTCGAACCCGCGATATTGAGCGCAGTAAGCAACCACGCTACCTCTGAGCTTCCGGCGCACTCATTCTCTCAGTAAGAGCCTCGGCTGGGTTTGAACCCGCGATTTCCTCCTCCACAGTAGACTCTTTGACCTCTATGGTTGTACCTTTCGCTTACAAGTGCAGTGCTTCACACTCGAATATGACATTGTTGGCTGTTTCTCTTCCTTCGCATAGAGACTGCAATAAGTGTGTTCTCGTCACATCCCTTTTCATCTGAGTACCTACTTAGTCGCACTATCACCCTACTTAGTCGCACTATCACCCTACTTATTCGCAATATCACCCTACTTAGTCGCAATATCACCGTACTTAGTCGCAATATCTCGTAGGTACTTTCTCTTAAGAACAAAAGTCTTAGGAGAATCAACAGCAATGTACTTCCCCAGAACGAATTAATCAATTTTCCTTTCCCTTTGAAAACCAGTCAACCTTTTGCGCTAATATTCAACAGTTCAGTTACATAGGGGCTGAGAAGTTTTCATGTTCATTGAAACACAAACAGACATTTTTATTTTATTTTTTATTTTTGGAATTAGTTCGGAAAACATGAAAATCTGGTGAAAATGTAATATTGAATTTATGATATTTAATTTTTTGTATGGACAGTTATTTGTTAAATTTTTAATGTGTTAATTAGGTATTTTGGTGTAATGGTTGCCTGCTTCGGTTTTATTATGTAATCCATTAGTAATTTGTTTCGTAATGTATATCGATTCTTCAATTTTCCGATATACGTTTATTTTTTCATACTTTAAATTCTTTGGATTATCGAAATCGTTTGTTTGTTTGTGTTTGTGACTCATGCCCAGGCTTCAACTATGACGTCCTATCGTCTACTGACATTTAACACTGTATAAAAATAAATACAACAAGCAAAATTTAATGTGCTGATAGAGAGATAATGGCAATGTCAAAATGTCAAGAGGGGGGAAATCAACCAGTGGTGACCCTCCCTAGTAACTGTTTTACTCTCATTTGTAACTAATCACTATCACTGCTGCTGCTACATTGACGCTTAAGCCGTCGTTGTGGAAGTATGGCAGAATAGAGGGCACGGACTAGAGGATTATTGTCAGAACTAAGAAAGAAAAATCATTTTTTATACTTGGATTTAGTGACTCCGGTGGCGAGGTCCGTTAAGGTCAGTGTGAAGAGTTTGGTTGGAGACGTAATAAGGAGCATTGGCCATTGTTTGAAGGATCCTTAAAAGGACTTTCTTATACCAACCACTTAAGTAAAGATTACTCTCTCTCCATCTCAAATTCATTTCAAAAAATCAGAATATCCCCCCCCCCCCCCCCCCTCCCTTCACCCTTCCTAGCGCAGAGGCTTATAAGTCAGTTTCGTTAAGTATAAATAAATATGCACACTAAATAGGGAAAGACGTCCTAGTGATGCGTGAAGGACTTCATACGATCTTGCGCACAGACTTTAATGACGTCATTCGTTTACAGACTCAGACTGTTACTCAACCTGTTACTATTATAATAATATTTCAGTCTTGATTATTAATTCATGCTCTTCGTTGAACCAGCCAAAATATTAGGCCCTTGTCCTTCATCCTTCCAAATCTTGTGAATAGGGTTTAAACATCTGTGATGTATAAAAAATACACACATTGAAATTATTAATATTAAAAAAATAATTATATTTATTTTTCTATAAAATCCAAGAAGCAACTGAATTAGTAAATAAATAATATGAATGCATTTTCTTTTAAAACAAATGAGTATAAAACAAAACACGGCCATCAGCTGTTTTTGAATTAGTGTAGAGGAGTGAATGGTGTGTGGTCTGGGTTGAGATGTGAAGGTGGACAGAGAGTTGTTGTTAGGCTTAAGATGAGATGAACTAAGTAGGAGTGAATTAACAGTAAAATTGATGCGCAAAGAAGGTAGGTACTGTTATTTATTTATAATTACAAAATATATTTGCCCAAAAATATAAAACTTTGATTTGAAGAATGGCCAAAATATAAAACAAAAAAGAATTGAAATAATTTTTAAGAATTTAGTTTTTACAATTTTTCTTTTGATTTTCGTATCAATGTTTAGTTTTTAATTTTATAATGTAGATGTAAAGAAATGAACCAAATTATTTGTTCTGGTAAATTCTATGCTATTCATTTTCCCTGTTAACCCAGTAAGATAATTTAAAAACCTTTGGATTAGATCTAATATTTTTGCAAAATTTAGAAAAACAATTGGCACCTCTTTTAGAAATCCAAATGAAAAGTTTGTTAAGTTAATTTTTTTTTAAATACGTGCACTTTCTTAAAAATTGTAAGTCTTGAATTTTTGATATTTTTTTAGGGCCCTTTTCGAAAACGACTGTAGAAATCAAAATTTAGTAAAAGACCAGAGATATAATTTTTACAGGAAATGTGGTAATGTGATTTAACTTTTATATTTATTCTTTTTCATTTTAATTATTATTATTATTTTTTGTCTTTTATTTATAAAGATGCAACTGTTGCTAGGGTGCAACAACCAGCATCTATGATGGTACGTATAGATATGTTGGCGTGAATGGCATGTGAGAGGAAGGCCACCCAGTGGTAGGTCCTCGGGACGAAAATTTATATTAATTATTAGGACAAGAGCAGAAAATAAAATAAAATAAAATAAATAAAGAAATAAAAAAATAAATAATTAAAAAGAAATTGAAAGACAATTTTGATGGAAGGGTAAGAGAGATGATAAAAGTAAAGGAAAATAATGTAAAAAAATAAAAAATGTTAAGAACGAATAGGATTTAAGGTGGCAGTAAGTCGCGGTTCCATCTTCTCTTCAACCTTCGTGGGGATTTTGTGGTAAGTGTTGTGAAGATAAAGTACGTATTTCTGGGTTTGTATGTGTGTAAAGTTTTCTAAAAAATCGTATGTAAGTAGTTTGTATTGTGTCGGGTACTGTGTGTATCATAAGATCGTTATGAAGTGTTCTGTTGTTTATGTATGGGGGGCACTGTGTTATTAGTCTGAGAATTATTATTTAAAATGTGATAATTAAAA
This sequence comes from Aradus depressus, assembly GCA_963662175.1. Classification (NCBI taxonomy): domain Eukaryota; kingdom Metazoa; phylum Arthropoda; class Insecta; order Hemiptera; family Aradidae; genus Aradus; species Aradus depressus. Next base: position 4,739,705 of record OY759226.1, on the reverse strand, counting down.
GATTAATAAATAATAATTATACACAATAAGAATTACCACATTTCCTGTAGAAATTTGATCTCTTTTCTTTATTTAAATTTTGATTTCTATAAAAGTTTTTAGAAAAGGGCTCTAAAAAAAATATTATCAATAACTTAAGACGTGCAATTTTGAAGAAAGTACACATATACAAAAAAAAACAATTCCATTTAACAAATTTCTGACTTGGATTTACAAAGAGATACCAATTTTTTAATAATTTTAAATAATATAAATTCTAATCCAAGGGTTTTCAAATGAGATTACTGGGCCAACAGGAAGATGAATAGAATAGAATTTTAAGAGGACAAATATTTTGGGTTATTTTCTTTATTTACATATTTTAATTAAAAAACTAAACATTGAACAAACAAAACAAAAAAACAACAAAAGAACAAAATCATAAAACTAAATAATTAAAACTATTTTTTTTTGTTTGGGCAAATAAAAAAAATAAATGATGAAATGTACCTTCTTGACGTCTCTAGAACACAATTTAGACCTCGACAACTCTTCGCATTTCAATTTCACCTTTAGTCAACTTTTATATAATTGTTCAACTTCACTAAAAAAAAACATCTCAACTTTAAGTGCACTGTTTCAGAGCTAGCTCCCGACTCATCTCTATTTTTTTTCACAGCTGTTTTTAGATTTCATTTTTTTTGATGTCCCTTGTTTTTTTTGTTTTTTTTTATTTATTTTTTTTATTATATTAAAGGCTTTAGCTTGACGCCATTAGCCATCGTTCTATAATAGTAGTATTAGTCATTATTCAATATTACTCAAACACTAATTCCAATACAGCTAATATAGGTTCCAACAGCTTCAAGTGTGACCGAGGGATTTGTCAGGATATCTAGATAAGTGAGAGAGGGCTTCCCCAGAAGAGAGCTTTATAGTTCTCATACAGTGCCATCTTTCAGCTGCATACTTCATACAAGACATGATGATGTGTTGCGGATCATCTCTCTGCTCACACAACTCACACACATCATCAAACCGTCTACCGATCTTATGTAGGTAAGCTCCTGACACCGCATGGTTCGTCCTCAGTCTGCACATAACTCGGATCCAATTTCTGGGGGCAGAAACTTTTCTAAGCCAGGGAACATGGCTAACTCCAGGATTATGACATCTATAAAACAGGCCAACCTGACTACTTTCATAATTTTTCTGCCAATCAAATCGCAATTTTTGCTTAAAACCCATTTTTTAAAACCTTGATATATAGGTACATAATAAAAAAAAATAACCCTTTTTTATTGTTTTCTTTTTGTTTTATTTCTTTTCATTGTGTCTTTTAATATTCATAAGAAAAAATGTTCCGTAGTCAAGGTGATTGTTTTTTACATCACAATACATTTTTTTTTTTTTTACCACACATCCTAATCTTGAACCAACGAAATTTTACCCCCCCCCCCTCCCCCCCCCCCCCCCATTGATAACAGTATCAAATGATTTTGAGAGGCAGGGAGAGGGATCTGTACAAAAGTGGTTGGTATAAGAATGTCCTGTAATGGCCGTATCACATATTTAGTTAATTCCTCCTTAAATGTAGGTCTATGTAAGACAACAATGAATCTGAAGGGAGAAGAGGGATGTTGTGGGAGACAATGCGCCAGAATATATAAGGTGATAGTGACACACACATGGTCCTTGAGGACAATGGTTCTCCCAGTTGTGGTACATAGCTCAATGTCGGAACCACACTTCACACAACGCTAATATCCCTACCAGAAGCACAACCAGCGCGCCTTCACAGATAACTCAGACATCTGTTGGCAGTTATTTCGGTATTGTGTAGTACAGAGACTCTCATTTGTACCTCTGGAGAGGTTAGGTACACATCAGCTACAGTCCAGGGTGGTACGTTTCCAGAAATTACTCAAAATTACTGTAGAACATCGATTATCCGGGGTAATGGGGGGAGAGGTCGTACGGATAAATGAAAACCACGGTTAATCGAGACACTTCTTATTTAATTACATATGTGTATACATTGTCATGTAACGTTATCAGGCAGAAGTCAAAAGTTTCCTGTTGGCAGAAGTTGAGGAGGACATTGCTTGACTTATCTGAATGTTTTCTTCTTTAGCGCCAAAACTGTCATCATTGTCACTCTACACTGTCTCTAAGTTTCTAGAAACCTATACACACTGCTTATACACCACGGTTAATCGCGAACACGATAATCGAGACATGGTTAATCGAGGTTCTAATGTGTATACATTTTCCTGGAGAACTGTAGTGTTTCACTTAAAGGACCGACGGTAGGATCTAAATTTGGTACTGTATGCGACCAGTGTACCGCTGTACAGGTTCATGGGGTACACTCTGGCCGCCATATTGTCAAACACTAAAAATCAATATTGAACAAAACCGAGTGGGTTTTTTTCAAGTTAAAGGGCCTAGAAAGACGATTGCGTCCAGAAATATCGTCATGCAAAAGACACTTCCGGAAAAAATATAAAAAAATATTTATCACAATTTAATTAAATTAAAAATTATGTTCACTGTATTTATTATTATTATTATATTTCTGTTCATATATTTTCAAGTATGTATTTGTTTATTTATTTTATTTTACTGACTTGGAACCCGGCGACTTAGACTATTGTACAGTATTTTGAATAGGCGTTCTAAATTATCTACTCGACAAAAACTGAATTCTTACACCTAACTTCTCCTACCTCTCTGGACCTATGGCTTACAAATATATGGTATAGCCAAGACTTCGAACATCAAAAGAATACAGATGTACTTCAATCCAAGACTCTCCGACTGATCTCGCAATGCCCACCATACGTTAGCAACAAAACTTGAACTTCACACTCATAGACACAACCATTAAACATTTATACCAACGTTTCTAAAACAAAATTTACTTACGATGTGTAATCGGGAAGTTTGCAAAATCTTAAATTCAAATTTACCCGACAATCCCCCAAGAAGATTAAAGAGAGTTTGCCATAGAGATCTCCTATGAAGTGATGTCATGAGGGTCCACCGCTCAGTGTTTTTCATCTCTCAAGGCTTTGTTGTCTTATTTATTTCTGTTATTTTATTTTATTTTTCAGACCAGCAGCTGGTTGTGCATTTTTTGTATAGTTGTGGCTTCAGATAAATTAATATTGTATTACTAATCACATGTGTGCCAGACTCTAAGAGTTAATTAATATCTGTTTACGTATCTAATCTATAAGCTATCTTAATGTAAACATTCTTATGTCCCATGTTATTCTTTAGGTTAGGTTTTATGACTCATGCCCGGGCTTTAACTACAAGGTCATATCGCCTACTACCAGAGCGCTCTTTCGTCAATCTGGTGGACATGTGCCCGACTCTACTGTTTGAGTCCTAAATTTTGCCTACCCTAAATTTTTATTCACCTAGGGCAGGGGTCTTGCTTACTGAGCTCAAGATCGCGGGTTCGAAACCAGGCCGAGGCCTTTAGGTTTTTTATCTGGAAGGTGAAAAATCCTTGAGCACGTCGTCTTTCAGACGAGACATTAAGCGATGGTGGCAAGCCTGTGCGATGCCAGATACTCATTAATGATCTCTACACAAGTTAACTAAACCTGAGAAGGCAAAATTTAGGACTCCCATAGTAATGTCCGGGCATGAGTCACAATAACTAACTAACCAACCCTCTACAAGATCAACATTTACAAATTAACTAATTAACCAATAAAATCTTATAAGTTGTTTTTCTTTGTTTTTGTTCAGTTTCGCCGATGATCTGGGTCCCGAACCAGCTGGTTGGAGCACCCGCAGGGACCGACGTAACGATAGAGTGCAATACAGAAGCATACCCCAAGGCTATCTCCTACTGGGTGTACGAGGGGATCATGCTTCTTCCGACGAGGAAGTACCAGACTAAGACCCAGGAGAACAGCTATCGGACCTATATGAAGTTGACGGTGAGAAACCTCACCTCTAGAGACTTCGGTAGCTACAGATGTATCTCCAAGAACTCACTCGGCGAAACGGAGGGTTCCATTCGACTATATGGTATGTATTCTGGTTAGCCAATTTTTATAAATTACTTAACGAAATCTCTGTTAGGTAGATGTATACAGGTACTAGGCTCTGGTAGCTCATAGGTAACATGCTAGCCTTCTGAGCTCAAGATCGCCGGTTCGAAACCCGACCGAAGCCCTTAGCATTTTGATCTGGGAGATTTTTAAAAAAACTAGTGCATTGTCAGGTATTCGTTAAACACACCTATCTTAAGTACCTAAGTCTGGGGTAGGCAAAATTTAGAACTCTCCCAGTAGAGTCGGGTTCATGTCCACCCAAGTGACAAAGTGCTCTGTTAGTAGGCATATTATGCCGAAAACCATCCTGTAACGTCGTTTTGAAACATATAATATATATTATATTTTATAAATATATTATATTTTTAGACGTTCCCTACCCTTGGTGAATAAACCTCGGTATGCAAAATTTAGGACTCCCACACTTTATTATTATTATTATTAGGTTAGGTTAGGTTAGGTTTTATGACTCATGCCCGGGCTTTAACTACGAGGTCATATCGCCTACTACCAGAGCGCTCTATCGTCACTCTGGTGGACATGAGCCCGACTCTATTGTGGGAGTCCTAAATTTTGCCTACCCTAAATTTTTATTCACCTAGGGCAGGGGTCTTCAACGAGTACCTGACATCGTACAGGCTCGGGACCATCGCTTAACGTCCCATCCGAGGGACGGCGTGCTTAAGTTTATTTTACCTCCCAGATAAAATAAACTAAGGGCCTCGGTCGGGCTACGAACCCACAACCTTGAGCTCAGAAGTCAAGCACGCATACCACTGAGCTACCGGCGCCCTCTTAGTATTATTATTATTATTTATTATAATTTTATGTTTTATTATTATTTTTTTGGGAGGGTACCAGTAGCTCAGACGTAGTTTTTGCTTGCCTACTCAGCTCAAGATTGCGGGCTAGAAACCCGGCCGAGACTCTTAGGATTTTTATCTGGGAGATGTAAAAAAAAACTTGTGCATTGTCAGGTTTCGTTAAACAACCTACCTTAGCTAACTACAAAATTTAAGACCCCCAGTGTAGCTTCGGGCTTATGTCCACCAGAGTGACGAAAGAGGCTCTGATAATAGGCGATATTTTTTATTTATTTATTAAGTCTTTATTTATTTATAAATAAAATACACCTATACAAATAATGGAAAATCAAAAATCTTATACCAAAGACTACCTCTTGGGCAGATGACCGTCAGAGTGTAGATGTCATAATTTACAAATAAAGAAGAAATTAAGTACATCTATCACTTAGCTTTCAAGTATACAACAACAAAATACAATTACAGTGAAACCTGTTTAACTGGGATCTCAAGGGACCTAGGATTTTTTATCACTTATAGAGCCTTTTCATTTACCCAGTTTTCCAAATAGGTTTGAAATGACAGTTGTCTTATTTATAGAGGGTCCCGCTAAGAGAGGTCGAAATGTATCATTTCTCATTTATAGAGGTGGAAATGTTAATGAAAAATGCATATTTTATGTTATTATGTTCAATTTTTATTTTTCAAAACAATACTACAAAACTTAAAAAAATATGTTGAATTGGTTTGTATTTGAGTGCTAGTAGTGTTTCTCGATAATATAAATTTGATCAAATATGTCAGGATTATCAATATTTGACTTCTCAAAATATTTATGTAAGGTTTCTAATGCTTTTTCTGCGTCACGCTTTGATACTCTTTCTGAAATCTCTTCACAACTCTCCTCTTCTTCTATTTCCACTATCATAATCCAATAATAGCTTCAATTTATCAGTGGCTGTTAATGAATTACACTTTCGTTTTGACATTTTGTGCACTTCTATTCACTTGTTTATCGTACAAAACCTTAGATAGTACTGGAAAACAAAGCACGTGTGGAAGAAATTAGAATGTTTGTAAACAAACATGACATAACGTGATGAAGTGTCGTACTTATACAGGTTATTGAGCTACAAAGTCTCAAATATAGAGGTAAACATCGAAAAAATCTAAGAAATCTAATCTCAATTAAAAAGGTTTGAAAATTCCCAGTAACAGAGGTATTTCAATGCAAAAGTGTCGGGACCTCATTGTAATTATCAATAACAGAGGTTTCTCACATATCCAGGGCCCACTTAACCAGGTTTCACTGTACAACTTGTTTTAAAACCAAATTATACCTTCGCCTAAGTACATAATAAATTTTATTTACGAACAAGAAAGGATCTTATCAATATAAATATATATCTTTGACCTTTAAAATTTAAATCAAAATAATTATCTTCTGGTTCGGTATAATAATATTAATTTCAGATATTAATTGTGAATCATAATATTTGAGCCTACTTATAATAAATGTTATAAAATGATAATAGCAATTAATACGACTTAAAAAGATATAGTAAATAATAATATAATTAAATAATAATAAGTAATATTATATATAATATTAGGAAAAATAGAATAGCATTAGATGACAATAATGATTTAAATTGTATTCTGGTTAAACTATGATATTTTTGGCTCGTCTACAATAATTAGCAAGAGAGGTCCAACATTTTCCATTCAAGTAGGTACGTCATCATTTCATCGCCGGTTAGTTGTTCTCTTGCAAACCATTTCAACCTAATATCACTGAGTCTTGGGTAAATAACGAGAAAATGGTACGTACTGTCCATTACTTGCAGACCACACATCTGACAATATTCTGTGATGTATAAAAATACACATTAAAATAATAAAGTTATAAACATTTAAAACAATTAATTATATTTATTTTTTTTTATATAAAGCAAATTTGTTTTTAAAACAAATGATTAAAAAAAAAAACACGGCCATCAGCTGTTTAATTAGAGTGTGTATAGTGTGAAGAGGTCGAGGCCTAGCTATGGCGGCGGTCTGAATAAAAATGTAGAGTGGTGTTTTAGGCTTATGTTGAAATGAACTAAATAGAGGTGTATTGTCGGAGAAACTGATCCAAAAAGAAGGTACTTTTATTTGTTTATATGTACAGAATATATGCCCAGATATATATAACTTAATTTTAGAGAATGGCCCAAAATATAAAACAAAAAGATTGAATAAGTTAAGAATTTAGTTTTTAAGATTTTTTCCTTTGATTTTTTGTTTGTTAATGTTTAGTTTTCTTTAATTAATAATGTAGATTTAATAAAATAAACCCAATATTTGTTCTCGAAAGTTCTGTTCTATTCATTTTCCTTGTTGGCTCAGTAAAAATATTTGAAAACCTTTGTATTAGATTTAATATTATTTAAAATTATCAAAAATGGCATCTCTTTAGAAGTCCAAGTGAAAAGTTTGTAAATTGCATTTTTTTTAATACGTGCACTTTCTTAAAAATTGCAAGTCTTGAAATATTGATTTTTTTTAGGGCCCTTTTCGAAAAACTACTGTAGAAATCAAAATTTAAATAAAGAAAAGAGATCAAATTTCTACAGGAAATGTGGTAATTCTTATTATTTAATTATTATTTCATTATTATTAACTATATAATATTTTTATTTATCATTTATTAAAGATTAACCAATTAAGCTTCTTCTTTTTTTTATTACCACAATTCATTATCATCATCACAGAATGGCTCCTTTTTAAGATTTATTAACCCCTGCGCGCGCTCTCATTAACCTATATATGGATAATGAGTAGGCGATATGACATCATAGTTAAATCCCATGAACCACTATAGCTAACTTCAGAATGAACATTCAGAAGGCACTAGGTTAGGTCGATTGTTCTTGGAGAGAGAGCGAAAACATATTTAGTGAAGTACAATGCCAGTGATTCACCGACCACTTTTTTTTTTATTCAGGGAGGTCAAAAACTCGGTGAAAACTCAAAATATAATTTTTGCCCGACTCTATAACCCACAACCCCTCCTATACATACGGAGCTGGGAAAGTTGAAAAAAAAAAAAGAAAAAAAAAAAGTTTCCCACATTTTCCCCCGCTGGCTTTGATTCTTTTCACATAGCTATTTTCCAAATGGGCAGAGAGAGGGAAGTTAGGCCCTCAAACAAAGCCCCGGGGCTTTCTCTGTATTTCTGGATGTGCTTAGTTTACATGGTCGTTTTATGTAAATGTGGGTCAGAAGGGGAGAAGTATACTGCGCACATGCTCATTTTTAGATAGGAGACACCTCAACTAATGCATCTTGAGGGGGCCGGTAGCTCAGTGGTATGCGTGCTTGCCTTCTGAGCTCAAGATCGTGGATTCGAAACCCGATCAAGGCCCTTAGTTTATTTTATCTGGGAGGTAAAATAAAATTAAGCACGTCGTCCTTCGGATGGAACGTTAAGCGATGATTCCGAGCCTGTACGATGTCCAACGTGAATAAAAATTCAGGGTACCTAGACAAAATCACACTCCCACAGTAGAGTCGGGCTCATGTCCACCAGAGTGACGAAGGAGCGCTCTGGTAGTAGGCGATATGACCTCTCTGTTAAAGCCCGGTAATGAGTCATAATAACTAACTCAACTAATGCATCTTTTTCTATCCTCGTTACTTCCTTATACCTATAATATAAAAAAGTATTGTAATGCTGCGAAAATCCGAAATCTAGTTTTCAACGGAATTTCATGTTTCAAGGTCCCTTGAATTTTGACCATTTTGGTTCTGAGCGCTCTACCGCAAAATTAACTATAATTACTCTAGGTTAGGTTAGGTTTAGGACTCATGCATGAGCTTTAACTACGAGGTGATATCGCCTACTACCAGAGTGCTCTTTCGTCACTCTGGTGGACTCTTTAGGGGTCTTTAACGAGTACCTGACATCGTTCAGGCCGGGACATTCAATAAACTTGAAATTTGGAATAGAGAAGTCACATGTGCTATCTTATATCTGATTAGATTTTGCCCCAAAACAAACGAAAATTGAGACTACTCTACTTTGGGGCCTCGATATATTTTCGCTGATATTTATGACCTAATCAAAACTCTTTACAAGTAAAAAATTTAGAGAAAACTAATATAAAATACAGTCTATATAAAATAAAATTTTTCGCAGGTCGTCCAGTTTGCGAGATACATGCCGAAAACCGTTCTGAAATGTCGGTTTGGAAAACAAATTTTTAGACGTTTTCTAGATTTATCCGAAAACTGTTTGTTCATTGTTAAATTTCCAGCTTATAATAAGCCCTTAGATTTCAGATAGACCAACACGACTAAAGTTATAGCGCACCAATTTTCTTAATTTTTTTTCGGTATAAGAAAGTCATTCTCATCACGCTGTACAATGAGACTAGGAAAATTGTTAATGCACTTTACTATAATATAGTTTGTTATTATGACTCATGTCCGGGCTTTAACTACGAGGTTAGATCGCCTACTACTTGAGCGCTCTTACGTCACTCTGATGGACATGAGCCCGACTCCAGTGTGAAGAGTCCTAAATTTTGTCTATCCCAGTTTAAGAAGGACGGCGTGCTCAAGTTTTTTTTCTACCTCCCACATATAATAAACTAAGGGCACATATGTATGTATATCTAATAATGCCAGTATGAAATGAATTTGAGGTGGTTGAGAAGTAGGGAAAGTGCTCTGTAAAAAAGTGGTTGTTATAATAAAGTCATACTAATTTTTTTTTTATTATTATTTTTTTGCTTTTTTGCAGAGATCCCGATGCCTTCGCAACAGCCACGAACCACAGAGATGGGAAGCAGAGCTGGAAAAGACGGTAAGAACATAGATTTGCAATGCAAAACACTAACTCCCCCATACAATCACCATTCTAACTCCAATTGTATACTAAACGACTCTTTCTCTTTGCTTTTGTATCGTTTATACACTCAACTAAGAGGTGCCCCTACAGAGCGAAGCACCCGTCTTCATATACACTTACTTAAATCAACTTTTAAGTCCCTAAATCCTAGCAACCTGTTCAATGGGCGTATCCTAAGAATGAATATATCGGGTCCTTTTAAAAGTCCTGTAATTTTTTTTAGGTAATTAAAAATTAAAGAAATTAATTTATATACAATCAACAACCTTATCCCAACGTGAGGGAAGGTCCCAAATATCTTTTTTTTTAAACGATGGATTTTTGCTGCCAAAAAACTTATTTAACTCCGATTCCAGGCTTTGCCGGTTATCAAAACATTTCTGCCAGAGGCTATTGTCCAGAGATCTGAAAAGGTGATAATCAATGGGAGATAGGTCTGGGGAATATGGCGGGTGGGGTAAAGTTTCCCATCCAATCTCTATCAATGTACCCCTGGTCAACCTTACCGTATGTGGCCGAGCATTGTCCTGAAGGTGCAAGGGTCCTCTTCTATTCACTAGTCCTGGATCGAATATTTTAAGTTTAGACTGACAGCGGTCTAATATCGTGCAGTAGACCTCTGCAGTGATGTTTTGCCCCTGACTTAGGAGGTCATAGTGCACGACGCCTTTGCCTGTCCAGAAAACAACCAATAACACCTTTTTCGGGTGAAGATCAGGTTTCGGAAATGTATTTTTAAATTGATAACACCTCCTAAAATTATTGTATAATACCCATTTTTCATCACAAGTGATTATTCTGTCTAAAAATGGATCATTTTTTAATCGAGAAGCTAGAGATGAAGATGTTGTTAATCGAATCATCTTATTGGCCACATCTGTCCTGCTTTTTTATTTTTCCCATTTGATGTAGGTATCTCCAGGCTGTTGCTTCTGAAATATCTAGTCTGTTACCAATTTCCGAACATGTTTGACGTGGATCCGACTCAACAATTAATAAATTCCCGAACTTGCTGTTCTTCGGCAACTTGAGGTCTTCCAGGACGAGCCCCATCTTCGAGCGTTTCGTCGCCTTGACGAAATTTGGAAAACCAAAATTGAGCTTTACGCTCTGAGACAGCCTTCTCACCAAACACGGAGTATATTTTTCGAGCGGCCACAGAGTTTAAACTGATGAAGTAAAATCGACCGAATTTGAATTTCAATTCAAACCATTGTAATAAATTCGTTTGAACGTCTAGCAGCGACTGGATTAAAATATTATACTGTTTTGACAGTTAGTAAACAATGCTGTTTACATTAGCAAAGGTCGCATTGAAATTAGAATCATAACAAAGACGCTTCAGTCAAAATAAACATTCCTTGATAAAAAAACGACGAACTTTTGAAAGGACCATATATATATTATTATTAATAATTGGTTAATGAATATTGTAAATAATAAAAATAAAGATACTAATTTAATGTAGACAAAGAGGAAAAATATAAAATTATTTATATAGAGAACTATATCATGGAATAGACATTAAACAGCCAAATTAATAATAATAATAATAGTGATAATTGCATAAATACTAGATTAAAATAAAAAATAATGATAAATAAACAAATATAAAAATAGAAAATAAAAAATTAAACAAAGTGGAAGTAAAACTGTAATTTTAAAATCGGGATAATAATATTGAAGAAATCTGTATTCTGGCAATTTGTATTATATTGGGACTTCTGTTACATTTATAATATTGGTAGTTATTTATTTAAAGACGTAGAAATGTGTTTTTTTTCGGTTTCTATCCAGGAACTGGAAGGGATTATATTTAACTTCATGCTCATATGTATATTGAATGCTTTAACACAACTTAATTTTGAATTTTACACACATTAATTTAGTTAGATAATCACTTTATAGTTCATCAAAATTAATCTTCTGTACAAAGTCCAAAAATTGTTTACAAAAACGTCGCACTAAAATAATTGGTGACAAAGTTCACAAGTGAATATTATATGTTCGACTGTCTGCTTCTGGGTGCCGCAGAGGCGTAGAAAAAATGGGAAAAAGGTAAAATAAAAACACTTTTATGAGTTAAAAGCTTTTAGGTTATTCCAATATTTCTGTAACTATCTTTAATTAAATGTTTAATCTAAAAATTACACCGCAAACAGAGGTTACTGACTTCACAGCTAGTTGACGACTGACTGGCAGGAGTGGGACGCGAAGAAGATGGCGGCACGTGCTCGATTCATGTCAGGGGGGGATTACGTAGGCCTTTCAACAGCTAGAAACAGCCTCCGAATCCTGCATACGAGCGAATGCAGCAAGTGCGGTCCAAACACAGCACACGCGCGCACTGAAGGGTTAATGGAGCCCGCCTCCTCTGACCCCCCCCCCCCCTCCTTGCTAAAATTAAATTTTAAATTTACATATGAAAATTTGTGTCGATAGATTCATTGCAACAGCTGTTATTAGAGTTTTTGTGTTAGGTCTCACACCCCAATCTCCCTTTTCCCCTTGACCGATTTGGCTGAAAATTAGTAGGTGTCGTCCTTATGGGGTTCTGGATAGACATATAAAATTTCAAGTTTATATATTCATTTTATCATGAGTTATTCTGTTCATTGACACACAAGATTTTTTTCCCCCATTTTTGTAATCAGGCGGTCATGAAAACCTGAAATTCAGGTGAAAACTCAAGATCGAACTTGTGGCCGATTACATAACTTGTCCTATACATCGTACAGCTGAGAAAGTAACAGCCCATTACTTTATTTTTAATTGGTTCATTATAAGATGGCTCATAAGAGCCTCATTTCAGTGAGGATATCATGACATCACATCTGTGTAACCTGAGATCGTGTATTTCTATTCTGAAAATCCCTTCATCAGAAAAACTAAATTCCCTGAATTTCGAGAATTTTTTTTTTTTTTTTTTTTTTTTTTTTTTTATGTGAGAAAAATAATAATTTAAATTATGATAATGATTTGGCGGTCGGTCGAAAGGAAGCATCGGGAACAAAAATTATTTTAAAAAATATTCATATAACCAATTTTGAAAATTCTGCAAAATAAATGACAAATTTCTTTAAAAATAGAGTACAAAAATAAATTTAGATAAACGGTCATTAGACTCGTCAGAATAGAAAAATATAAAATAATACATGAATATCAATTACAATTAAAAAATTTCATTGTTTTTATTTAAACAAATATTTATTATGACTTATGTTATTGTACAGAGGTGTGTGATTATTGCTAGTTGAAAACTTAAATACAAAAATCATGAGTTTACAAACGGAAAATATAAATACTTTTTTTTTTTTTTCTTCTTTTCTTGGCCTTAGCTTTTCACCATAGCCAGTCTATGTAATATTAAATTTAGACTTTTGCATTCACCGACCCTAAAAACTGCACAATACTACCATATATCTCAGTATTGTTTGATGCCAATAATGTGGTGTAGCAAAAAGGCTGTGTTACCAATTTTTCTGCAGTGGATAACATTGTTAATCGTTCTATTTGGTACTTGCTACAACTCATAATAATGTGCTCCAGAGTCTCGACCTCGTCACAATGCCTACACTTGGAGGTTTCGGTCAGACCTATTCTGTGAAGATACCATCCACAAATACCGTGGTTAGCTCTCAGTCGGCAAATTGACCTACAAAAGTCCTTCGTTAGATTTTCTCCATGGAACCATGGTTTGAGCTGAGCTTGTGGATTAATTTTCTTATAAAATGAGCCTTTCTCCGAAGAAGCGTACTCCTGCTGCCAATCGAACCACAATCTCTTCCTCACCTCTCCAAACAAGTCTATATAGGGAAGACAGGACTTGCCCAGGGCTGTCCCCTCTGAGACTGCTCTTCTCGCCAAACTGTCCGCCATCTCATTGCCCTTAATACCCGCATGTCCCTTCACCCAAACAAACCTAACTCTTGTTCCTTTATTCTCAAGCAAGCAGACACTTTCTATGATCTCCAATACAATGTTGTTGATATTCTTATAAGTGAAATTGCTTAGTTGCCCTAACGAGAGTTGACTATCGCTGAAAATAACCAAATATAAATACATACATCCAGATGTAAAGAATAATAATAATTAAGCTTGAATATACAAAAAATAATAATCTATATAATAAAATAGAACAAGAAAATTGGTGGGGCAGATGACACACTGCCCGGCCATGGGTAGTTTTACGTGACAAAGTCTACGGGTGGTGAGAGAAAAATAATGATTCTGTGTTTTGTGGTAAAAGAAATTATGTTGTATGTATTAAAAATAAATAATAATTAATTATTGAATTAATAATAGTATAAATAAACAATAAATTACCATATTTCCTGTAGAAATTTTATAACTGATCTTCTATTTAATTTTGATTTCTACAGTAATTTCCGAAAAGGGCCCTGAAAAAAAATATCAAAAGTTCAAGACGATTTTTAAGAAAGTGCACGTATTTAATAAAAATTATTTAATTATTAACCAACATTTCATTTGGATTTCTAAAACCATATTGTATTCTAAATTTTGCAAAAATATTAAATCTAATCCAAAGGTTTTCAAATTATGTTTCTATACTTAGAATAGAATTTACGAGAACAAATAATTGGGTTTATTTACTTAAACTACATAATACAATTAATAACTAAACATTGAAACAAAAATCAAAAGAAAAATCATACAAACTAAATTCTTAAAACTATTTCAATCTCTTTTCTGTTTTATATTTTTGCCATTCTTCACATCAAATTTATATACTTTGTGTGCGTTTATATTTTGTACTTATAAATAAATAACAGAACCTTCTTTGCGCAACAATTTTACTGTTAATTCACACCTACCTAGTTCATCACATCTTAAGCCTAAACAACAACTTTCTGTCCACCTTCACATATCAATGTGTGTATTATTTATACATCCCAGTTTATTGAAATCAATTTATTGGTTATTAACAACGGGAGTACAGCAAACATGTACAAACAATGAAGTATTGGGCGATGGAATGGTACGAGAAGTATGATATATAAGTTAGGGTCTCAGCGATAATGTGACTGACGAATGTGAGATACAGGCAAGTACGCCCCAGTTAGTGTGTTGGAGGCGCAGTCTAGGTTCAAGGTGTCCTTCTATTTTGCTTTTGCGTAGATTGTATCGTTGCTAGTCTCGTCACGTGATGAGGCAATCGCCACGTCCGCGTTTCGCTCCTGCATAGAATTGTCAACTTCTTCTTCATATAACTCCGGAATGGATTGAGATAGCTCAGTCATCCTTTCAGGTTTTCGAGCGCATTAGTGTCCTTATCGCTTAACTCGTAATTTTTAACTATTTTGGCTTGGTAATCTGCAGAGAAAATGATTATAGGTTAAAAAGGCACTATGTGTGTTCATTAGGGTGTCCGCTAATTTGAAAAAGTCCGTTTTTTCGAGGTCCCTTCCCAAAATCGTGTGTAGTTTGGTGAAGAAAAATTTTGTGAATTTTTTCAGATTTTTCAAAATGAATTTAAAGGTGGCTGTGAGAGGTCAAAGTTTTACATGCAGTTTAAATGGGGTTTTGGAGCTGTTTGAGACTTTTCAGCGTAGTTCCCGGTATTTCAATCGAAAAAACCTGAAAATATGTACATTGGGGTTTTGAAGGTCGCTGATTTCAAATTTCATGTCAAAAATGCACGTTGAAAAGTTGTAGTCGTAAAAAAAAACAGTATAAAAAACGTAAATTATCATTTTTATGGAAATATCAATCAAATATATCAATTTATATGTTTTCAAGGTCTCTAAACTCAAATTCAATGTCAGATTCAACATTTGACAATTACAGCTGTGAGAAACAGTCATTAATTTGTCAAAATTACAGATGTAAAAATCTAATTTATCTAATTAATGACTGTTTCTCACAGCTGTAATTGTCAAATGTTGAATCTGACATTGAATTTGAGTTTAGAGACCTTGAAAACATATAAATTGATATATTTGATTGATATTTCCATAAAAATGATAATTTACGTTTTTTATACCGTTTTTTTGACGACTACAACTTTTCAACGTGCATTTTTGACATGAAATTTGAAATCAGCGACCTTCAAAACCCCAATGTACATATTTTCAAGTTTTTTCGATTAAAATACCGGGAACTACGCTGAAAAGTCTCAAACAGCTCCAAAACCCTATTTAAACTGCATGTAAAACTTTGACCTCTCACAGGCAACTTTAAATTCATTTTGAAAAATCTGAAAAAATTCACAAAATTTGTTTTCACCAAACTACACACTGTTCATTATTTATGATTCTTCTGTTTTTTATTTATTTTTTTTGCGCACAAAATGGCACCAGAAATTCTCCGATTGGATGAACTGTTTCGTCATTATAGCGATTTTAAACATGCTAAACCGTTCGAAATCAGAGGTTCGCAGCGCCATGGGAAGACGTCAGAACGATAAGTTTGTGTGTGAGGCATGAAGCCTAAGGACCAAACTATACGACCGTATCTTTACATTAAACGTACTGCTCATTCTCAACGAGTAATTGCAACGGACCGGTGAGCAACATTTCGTGACACTATTGTCTAAACATCAGGGGGCTAATTTGTAAGACGTTGTCACGTCAAAAAAATAAACATATATTTATAAATGTAATACAGTAGGAATACAATATATTACAATAACAAAGAAATGAAGAAGACACATTTTATAATTAAATAAATAATAAAACAAAATAATAATAGAAAGTTATAATAATAAATAAAGAGAAAATTAAGTAATTCTCGTAAAAACAGTAATTATAATTTAAAAAAAATGAAAAAAAGAATAGGGGGAGGAGAAAATTATAATAATAATAATCACAGAAAATAAATTATATTTGTAGAAAACAATTGATGTAAGTAATAATACCAAAAGAAAGGTTATTTTGCTCTGTCGATTTTTATTAATCTATTTTATTTTATTCATATTTATAAGGTTAGGTTAGGGTTTATGACTCATGCCCGGGCTTTAACTACGAGGTCATATCGCCTACTACCAGAGCGCTCTTTCGTCACTCTGGTGGACATGAGCCCGACTCTACTGTGGGAGTCCTAAATTTTGCCTACCCTAAATTTTTTATTCACCTAGGGTAGGGGTCTTTAACGAGTACCTGACATCTTACAGGCTCGGGACCATCGCTTAACGTCCCATCCGAAGGACGGCGTGCTTAAGTTCATTTTACCTCCCATAAGTTCATCTTTTGTTTATCTATATTTATAATTGTCTAGTTTTTCTCCAATGTAGCATTAATTTATTTATCTATGTATTTATTTCTTTGCACGTCATATTGATACTTTATTTCATTGGTTTCTTTTCTTTTTGACTCTATATATTTATTCTCAGAGGGCCTCGGTCCCAGATTCAATCCTACAAACTGCCATGTTTCATGGGCTCTCCACTATGTTTGTTGGATTTGGGTACAGGTTAAATGAGAACTTCCAGTTGATCAATAGATAGATTTATTAAAACAACACCTGGTACCCCGCGTGGTAACAAAACAACTCACTTCCGCATGGTAACAAACGACTCACTTTATACCCGCGTGGTAACAATCAACTCAGTCCACCCCGCGTGGTGCCCAACTCAGTCCACCCCGCGTGGTAATAAAACAACTCACTTCCGCATGGCAACAAACGACTCACCCCACACCCGTGCGGCAACTACCAACTCAGTCCACCCCGCGTGGAGCCCAACTACTTACTGACTCATGAACCAAGACAGACCGCCAATAACAAGTGACTGAATCTGGTAGTTCAATCGTACCCTCCTCAAATCGATAGTTTCGGCGAGTTCCCGAATTCACCATCACACTCAACTCGCGACTTATCAATGTTCAATCTCTATTTCAGTCTATTCTAGTTCTCTATAATTGTAGACATAATGGTGATACCCTTACAATAAATAAATTTTGAAGGGACCTCTTATATCATAGCTACTTCTTTCGTATCGATTTCTAATTTAAAACTTAACCTTTGTTGTTAAGCCCCCTTTATAAATATGATGAAGCAGGTAACTTATGATGAGGACTGAAGTATGATGTTCCCTGAGGATGCAAGTTACGACAGAAAGACGGGAGATGAGGTCTCGTAGCTCTTTGTGCTTCTTGCTCGTTTTGATTGATTCCACCATCTTCAAAGTCAACATCACCTCACTGTAAACAATAATGTTTCCACGAAGGGGAGCCTACCTCCTCCATTTGAGAGCTTCCATTCTTGTTATGTCTCCTACTACACTAAATAATAGTATAGGCAAAGTTATGTAATCTGTCAAAAATCTATTTTTAAAATGATCCGCGTGCCCCCCCCCCCCCCCCCTGGCCAGAGCAAAAAACCAAGATAAAAATTAAATAAACTAAAAAAATAGTTTTTAGTAAAAATGGATTGCTTACAAGTTGCCAATAGGATCTTCAAATTTCCCGTGCGTCTGATTCCTAAATCAGCAATCAGCTGTTACTTAAATGTACATGTACAAAACAAGTCATATTACATTTATTTAAATATATATGAATTCCATCATTTCATTTCCTCGCTCAAAATCGTCATTTATGTTATACTTTATACTCTTAAAGCTGAATTTACATGTGCAGTAAAAATGCAAAGTGCAGCAGCAAATTCACGCTATTGGATGTGAGTCATTTAATTCTAAAAGCACAGAAACCACAGCGTACATTTGCTGCTGCTGCGCATTGCATTTTTGCTGCTCATGTACAGTCAGCTTAAGTATTACACTCAGTGGTTACCTCAGGGGGAGCTTCTAGAGGTCCGAGTCTCCCAAATTAACAACAAAAAGACTACAACACTAACCACGGAAACTGCGGGCTGTGCCCCCGGGAGTCTATAACCCCCCCCCCCCCCCCCCCTCCCCTCGTAGTCTAACCTTGCCCTCCCTGCTCAAAATCCTGGCTAAGCCCCTGCATACACTCCTGCTCAAAATTAACGCACAACCCAGTATTTCTCCATTTTCTTTCGTTTTTTTTCTTTATTAACTCAGTATTGCACCTTTTATCATTGATTTATTTAAAAAAGTGTAGAAAATTAGTCAAGTTCAAAGGTTAGCCTCACAAACTCACCTTTACCTTCTTGTTTGTCAATACTAATAATAAGGCCCACCTCCCAATCTGATGAGACGGATGGAAAGTAGGCTCCAAACTGTCAAATCTGCCATAGGAGGAAACACCAAGAACTGAACAAATCACGAGGTTACAGCATCCCAAACTGCTTCTATTTTTTTTTCTAATTTTCTTTTAATTGTCTTATATAATGAAACATTTGATTTTCTGTTCTTTATTATTCAATACATTTTATTGCAGCAATATTGTGTTGAAATTGTTAATTTTCCACTGAATTTTAAATAAACCTTCAAATAAAAATAGTAATTATAAGTTTAAAATGAAAACAACTGAAGAAAACGAAAAAAATGCTGGGCTGTGCGTTAATTTTGAGCAGGAGTTTAGTTTCGTGTTGATACATTCATCCTATCGGTATTTATCGTGTTCACAGACACACACACAATCACACGGACTTTTTTTTTATATTTGGATTCTGGAGGTTGGGAAACATGAAATGCCGTTGAAAACTCCGCATCGAATTTTTTAGAATCAGGGTATCGGAACATCGATTTTCCTAAAGAAAAATGTGTTTTTCCAAAAAAGGGGCGCTAACTTCACACTTCTGAATCTTGAAATTCCTCTTTTTCCCCAGTTTTTTGCCAGGACGCTTTTCAAAACCTATAGAGAACTCCAGAAATATCTGAATGCTTCTCAGAACTCTAAAGAAAAATGTGTTTTTCTAAAAAAGGGGCGCTGCGTGAAGTTAGCTGAAGTTAGCAGAACTCTTTAAAATTTTCATCAAGAACTCTAGAACTCTTGTCCCCAAACTCAGAACTCTAAAGAAAAATGTGTTTTTCCAAAAAAGGGGCGCTAACTTCACTCGAGCCCTCTATACTTCTCATAGTTGGGAAAGTAAAAATAAAAGATGATCGACTCCTCATTTCGATTTTTGTAGATAAATAAGATCGATTAATTTTTACTATGCAAAGAAGGAAAACCCAAATTTAAGTACCTAAATTGCCTGGGTTTAAAAAGTCCTCAACAGATATTTTTTATTCATAGGCAGACTTTTCAGAAAATATATATATTTTTTTTGTGACTTTCACAAAGCTTTTCAAACTCTCTAAAGAATAAAAAGAGACAAACTTCTTGCCTTGAACAATTAATGTTATTAAAAAACTAGAAGTTGAAAGTGAGAGAAGGAACGTCTTCTGTTTGGGGGGGGGGGGGGGGGGGGCTGGTGGTTTGACTGAAATATGTCTGGTCTTCAGGTAAAGTTTATAAATAATAGACGAGAGTGAAACTTTGACAATGTCTAAATGCTGAGGGGGGAGGGGGCTGCCTCCTGAGACGCCTCCCTCCCCCCCCCTGTAAACTTTTCGAAAAGGGGGACAATGTGGCTTTCTTATCAGCTTCCTCTGGGATATTACAAAACTAGTTGCATGATTAATGGCGGCGTCAGTAAAAGGACCACCAAAACCTCCCCTTAAATTCCTAATTTCCTGCTAATGCTTTTTTATAATTATTTCAGCATTTTTAATTTATTTATTTTTTAATTGTTAACTATTAATCCAAAATCTACTTATTTTGTATGTCAAAATCGATAATTGAGGACTTTATTACATTATTATTTTTAATAGGTACTTAAATTTTTTTTTTTTTTTTTGCAGAGATATTGTGAAACACTTAACAAAAAATTAAGAAAAATATTTAAAATTTATTTAAAAAATATTGTCTATTTCACAAAATATATGGAGAGTACTTTCAGTATGCTACCATCTTCAGCCACGACTTAACAAATACTGAAGTACAGGCTGAAGATGGTAGCAATACCAAAAGTACCCCCAGATATCCAGGGATGGGCGTATTCGTAATCGCAAATACGAATATGAATATATTCACAAAAATTATTATCTATGAATATGAATACCGTTGTATTCATATATTGGTATGAATATTCGTATTCACGGGTGTGAATACGGTTGTAATGATTTATTGAATGCAGTTGTGTTCATATATTCCTATAAATGTATAATGCTTTTAATACGATAAAAATATCGTATGCAAATTTGTGAATATGACGATCGAAAATCTAATTTTACTACTCGTTATAAACCCCTACTATTCCCCGTATTCTACGGGTAGGATTTATGCACTTCGGACCTCACTTCGGATATCCTAAGGACGTAGACAATTTTCAAACGGTTCAAAAAAAAAATGATCCGTTCAAACGTTTTGTGAAGTGTCTCATTTAATAGCAGGATGTTATTGGGAAATATAAGAAGTAAACATTCGTTTTGTTTACCGTGCGATGACTCAGGTTTGTTATTACCTACAGTTTCTGTGTATACTTAATCCCTTCACTCACTTATCCTAAAAATACATAAGTAGATTCAATTATTTTTAAAGTGTTAAGTCCGATTCTTGACTTCTTACCGATTCGAGTGCAAGTTCTTGCTAATAAACTTAAAAAAAACAGTTAAAAAATTATAACAAAAAATGAGTTGAAATTGAGACTAATTTCTTCAAGTTTTTAAATTCAATTTTTCTAAAGAAGTGTTATCTATTTTATCATGTACATGTATAAGTATTTTTATATAATTTCAAATGTAGGTATTTGTATTACATTTTTGGAACCTCTAAAATTTTTTTTTTTTGCATTTTCCCCTCCATTTGATGATTTGACACATACAGTATTTTGTAATGAAAGGGACCTCCCAAACTGGGTTTTGTGCTTTTGCCTAGGCCCGACGAGGCGTTTTTGAGATCTGGAGCTATCATACGAATTTATGAATACAACTGTATTCGAATTCACAGTTATGAATATGAATATATCTGTATTTGTAGATGTGAATGCTAATATATTCATATTCACAAGTGTGAATACTAATATATTCGTATTCATAGATAATATTTTTGTGAATATATTCGTATTCGTATTTCCGCCCATCCCTGCCCATATATTTTGAGAAATAGACAATATATATTTTTTTGAACATACTTTCTTTCTTTCTCTCTCTCTTTTAGACGGCGTCGGTAAGTCAGAGATGCTTGTCTACTGAGCTCATGATCGTGGGTTCGAAACCCAACCGAGGCCCTTTTGGTTCTTTTCGGGGGTCATGTCCATTATATATAATTATTTTTCAAACAATCAATAATTTGTTTATGGACAGGATAGAACCCGACTAGAAATGACCTCAGGCAAAGTCTTAGAATATATCAGGCCCTGTTAAGGTGATTGTAAGGCATGCCACTAAAAGTATGCCTTCTCAGGAACAAGTCAGGCTCAGAGTATTATGACCTAATGGTATGTGTAATAAAGTTCCATGAGGTCTTTCCAGCTGGGGCCGAGTATGGACCAAAGTAGGATATCCAGACCCTTTGAAATATTAAGAAGCATCAGGATTTCCTGATCAGAGCCACATTAGGACCAAAATAGTATATCCAGACCTTTAAAAATACTAAATAGCATCAGGATTTCCTGATCAGAGCCACATTAGGACCAAAATAGTATATCCAGACCTTTAAAAATACTAAATAGCATCAGGATTTCCTGATCAGAGCCACATTAGGACCAAAATAGTATATCCAGACCTTTAAAAATATAAAATAGCATGAGGCCTTACTGATTAGAACCACATTAGGACCAAAATAGTATATCCAGACCTTTAAAAATATAAAATAGCATGAGGCCTTACTGATTAGAACCACATTAGGACCAAAATAGTATATCCAGACCTTTAAAAATATAAAATAGCATGAGGCCTTACTGATTAGAACCACATTAGGACCAAAATAGTATATCCAGACCTTTAAAAATATAAAATAGCATGAGGCCTTACTGATTAGAACCACATTAGGACCAAAATAGTATATCCAGACCTTTAAAAATATAAAATAGCATGAGGCCTTACTGATTAGAACCACATTAGGACCAAAATAGTATATCCAGACCTTTAAAAATATAAAATAGCATGAGGCCTTACCGATTAGAACCGCGTTAGGACCAAAATAAGATATCCATATCCGACGATATATTTAATTTTTTACTATTAAATTTTTCTAAACAATTCCAGAGAAGGCCTGACCCTGGACTAGGGCAAACAGATTTTAAATAAAAATAATCAACTTTTTAAATAATTATTATTACAAATGTAAAAAATATACAGTTTTTAAATTATGTTGAAATGTTTATTATTATTATCAATACATCATTAATTTTAATATTTATTCCCAGAGATCTCTTTTCTTTTATTTTTATTCTTCTCAACTGGTTGATACTTGTATACTCTTTTTTATTCTTTATGTTATTATTCTTAGGGGACATATAACCCAGAATAAAGTTATTTTTCATTTAATTTCATCATATCATTTGTTAATACAGTAAGACAGGTAATGGCTAATTATAAGTTATTTATAAGTTATATAAGTTTTTAATTACTCATCTCTGTTTCGTTTAGTAATTATTAATCTATAAAATTTATGAAGAGGATTTGAGAACCACTTGTATTGTTACTTCTGTTTTAGCTATGGAGAACTGTTTTTTTTTTCAAGTGTCCAACTGTTAGGAACCCGTGGGTGATGTAGGCTGGTGAAGTGGCAAGTATTTCTGTTTCAGTGTCTCCCAATCGGCCTCCAACAACTGGACCAACATTATCCCCTTCAGAGCAATAAGTTTTAAAAAGGGTTGAACACTAGTTGTGAAAGGGTGGGGGGGGGGGGGGGGGCGAACGCGGTATGTCCCCCGGGCCCCAAAACTCGTTCTGTCAAACCAGGTTAAAAGTTGCGCCCCCCCACCATCCCATCCTCTCAAACTTACTCTACTCAACTCTACTCATCTGCCAAGCCTCCCTCGCCTCTGTCTCTATTTCATCTCCTTCATGTCTACTCACTGCTCACTACTCACAAAAGTATAAGACACAATGAGCGATGTTCAAGTTCTGCCCAGTAAAAAAAAAAACTCAGTATTTGGCCAACTTTTCGGAATATAACAAACAATAAATAAAAATAACAACAAACAAATTAGTGGTGAATCACCAGCTATGTACTTTCCCAGATCGAATTAATCAATTAACTGTTCCTAAATCCTCATATTAAATTACATCGGCAGTTATAGGGTTTTTGAATTGAGACTCTTCCCCTAAACCACCCCTTCCTTTCACCCGATATCTCCGAAATTTAACAGGTTATATTCTCATTGGGTTTTGACTTTAAATATGAAATTTCATGTCGATACATTCATTACATCGGGAGTTATTGAGAATTTTGAGTTGAACGCCCCCCTGATTTTCCCATTAAAATATTAAATTTTGTGTCAATACATTCATTGCTCCCATAACGCCCCCTTCCCTCTGGCCAATTTGGCTGAAAATCGATAAGATGTTCCAGGGACACTTATAAAATTACGTGTCGATATATTCATTCTACGGGGAGTTATCTTGTTCACAGACACACAGGGTATAATATCAGGGCATAATAATAACATGAAATTCCGTTAAAACACTGCTTCGAATTTATGACCGATTACATTATTTCCCTTATCATCGTTACTAAGACCCCCACATCATTATACTAAGCCCTACCCTAGGGTAGGCACCATTTAGGACACCCAGAGTAGAGTTGGACACATGTCCACCAGTGTGACGAAAGAGCGCTCTGGTGGTATGATCTCGCAGTTAAACCCCGGGCATATATCCATTATTTTTTTTGAGGTGAAAATGTCTATTCGCTCGTTAAGCACAGTGATAGCCAGTCAAACTTTCTTGTGTTACAAAATACCGTCAGATTTCAATCGATAATAACTACGAGACTAATAATGCGATAACAACGGTTGAGGTCACAATGGATAGAGCATGTCTGTACGTGTTTGTTGTGCAGTGTTTGTTTTGCCTGTGACGTTATCGGGCTAGTGTGGGCGCCGGCGGATGATTGTTGCGAATTAGCATTGTGTAAAATTAGAAATTAGTGTAGCGTAATAATGCGTTTAAATAGGACGTTGATTCGGGTGAAACAATAAAAATATTCGCTGAAATATATATAAAAATCGGTATTATATTGAAAATTGCAAAAAAAATTAAAGATGTCCTCTCATATGAATCGTAAATATGCGCGGAATTATAGAAAACGCAAATCAGAGGAAAGCTCGCATCAAAAGGAATTTAAAAAACTTAAAAAGTCTAGTGCCAAGCAAATGCAAGAGTTACAGCAGCATCGAAAAGAAAATGAAAAATGATTTTATCCCAACGTTTTCACGGAAAATCTACGGCGTGGATCTATGTTTTTTTTTTATTGAAACTACATTAAAATCGTTCTTTGATGGGTATACTTTAGCTTGGCTGTTAAGAGATTCGCCCCTGCCTTGCCCCGCCTGCTACGCCGCTGGTTGAGTGGTTAGATCGACTGGGCTTCCATCTGATTACCATCTGCTCCTCTTTTAGTTTATCTTTCAATAAATATTTATGTATCCCTCCTTTTGTATTTACACCCCACCCTTCTCTCTCTCTGGGCTTCTTCAAACTGCAAACTGCAAACTGCCAACTCCTAACTGCCGACTCTCCAGTTTACATTTCTTTCACGTTCTATCGAATTATATCTTCTCCTCTCCGGAGTGTGTTTTCCTCTCTCTCTCTCTCGTTACTCTTTACTCTTTACTTAAATATTGTATAGGCCTTCTCTGCTCATACTTTACGCGGTTTTTCCTCATGGTCTTTCCCCCCCTCTCCCACATGTGCAGAGAATGTAAGTAATATTGTTGTTGGAAAAAAAATAAATAAAGAAAGAAAAAAGCTTTTAAATGGAAGATCAAGTATCTTATATACATATATATTTTTTTTTACTTCCCCAGATATAGCGAAGTATAGAGGAAGTTATCTAATCAGACAGAAATTCGATGCCGAGTTTTCAATGGAATTTCATGTTTTTCAACCACCTGATTACAAAAAAGACTAAAACAAAGTCGTCGATGAATCACGAATCGCTTCACCTCCAAAACCAGTCGACCGAGTGCGCTAATATTCAGGGGCGTAGCCGAGGGGGGAGGAGGGGGGCACGTGCCCCCCCCCTGGCCAGAGCAAAAAAAACAAGATAAAAATTGAGTAAACTAAAAACGTGAACAAAAATTTGCTGGAAAACGATCGAGAACACTTCAAAGAGGAAGTTCTTTCACGATTTTCGGAGGATAAACGAAAATTGTGCTTTACTTAAATGTACATGTAAAAAACAACTCATATTACATTCGATCATTTCATTTCCTCGCTCAAAATCGTCATTTATGTTATACTTTATACTCTTAAAGCTGATTTTTCATGCGCAGTAAAAATGCAAAGCGCAGCAACAGCAAATGCTAGTTATTGGCTGTGAGTCATTTAATTCTAAAAGCACAGAAACCACAGCGTGCATTTGCTGCTGCTGCGCTTTGCATTTTTGCTGCTCATGTAAAGTCAGCTTAAGTATTACAATCAGTGGTTACCTCAGAGGAAGCTGCGGGCTGTGCCCCCGGGAGTCTATACCCCCCATCCTTGTAGCCTAACTTTGCTCCCCCCTGCACAAAATCCTGGCTACGCTCCTGCTAATATTCAATAGTTGACTTACAAAGGGGCTACTAAATCCTCAAAATTGTGTGTCGATACATACATTGGCAGTTATTAGCGTAAATAATATAAAGAAAAACGTATGTTTTTAAAAAATATTGACTATTTCAAAAAATATATAAAATATATGAGAGTACCTTGGGTATTGCTGCCATCTTCAGCCTCAGTATTTGTTAAGTTGTGGCTGAAGATGGCAGCAATACCCAAAGTATTTACTAATATTTTCAAATACTTTTTTTTTTTCCATCTTATTTATCATGTATTTGGAGTTACCCTGAATTTTAACCTTGATTTTCATTTGCTATATTATTAAGGCAGTAAGGCTTCAATAACGCGAGGCCCTGGGGGGTGGCCCGGTGTGCAGATGGTGGCCGAACTGAGGGGCTTGGGCGCCGCCACCGGGTTCTGTGGACTGATACCGTCCCAACCCTGGAGGATGTGGTCGGTGCCCATTACAAGCACAACCTCCTTATCAGGCCTCTCCAGGGCCCAAGCTCTTTGCCTCTATAGACACCCGGTTTCGTCGTTCCTTGTCCCCGGGTCCTGGACTGGGTTTCCGTCTCGCTCCCCCCTTCGCCTCCCTCGGGGATGCCCTTTTACTGATATAGTATCTAGGCACCCATGACCATTATGGTTGACATGCCTTAAAAAAAAAATACCGAAATTAGTCCCATATATTTTGAGAAATAGATAATATTTTTAAAAACTTACTTTTTTCTTTATATTGTTACTAAGTTTTTCACAATATCTCTGAAAAAATGTTAAGTAGTTCGGTTTTTGCAATATCAATATATATATATCGGTAGTTATTAAAGTTTTTGGGTTTCGGGTTAAGTTCCCCACCCCCTTAATCCCCCTAACTTCAAACTTTCACAGATACAAACACACAGACATTAGATAATATATTTTTCTGCGTTTGCGCCTAGGTGCTGCTTATGTTACCGGTTATCGTGACCACAGACGCACGGATAGTCACATTTTGGAATTCCGGACTGGTATCGAACCCGCGATCTTGAACAAGTGAAGTAATTTAAGTCTAAGGCCAAGTTAGGGTTGGGGGGGGGGGGGGGGGGGGGGGACAATTGCCAAAGTCCCCCAGAGAAGCTTTGACAACTTGTGGAGAAACACTTTAAAAACAACCCCCACCGTCCCTCCGTCCTCTCTGACCTTTGAGAGCTCACAGGTCAGAGTTCACACACATAACATCGACTGGCTCCATACCAGTCGTTCTGTACTTCTCTGTACCATTTCATCCCACATATGATCCGTTCTTGGCGTCCATGATTAATACAACTACGGATTTTCAGCGAATTCGTTGTCGGTGTCTCAATAAAACATTGAGAGGCCAAACACTCGTTAATAGAGTTTCGGTTAACACACGTGGGGCCTAGCTAGGGTTGCCATCTCAAATTTTTGAAACCTCGGACTGAAGCGGTAAAAAACCCGGACAAAACAAGGACTTATCTCATTAAAAACCAGGACAGATCAGACTCAACATTTTTTACTAAATATTTCAAAATTTATATAAATCTTTATTGTATTGAAACGTGCAAAGTTTTATTTAGAACAAACTACATCTTTTTCTTTAAATTTTGATACTTTTCTTACAAGTAATTTCTTCACAAATAATTAACAATCTTTTACTTCTAAGACAGTCTCATATTTTTCAGTGTTCCCAATTTGTCTGAGAACATCACAATTATTAAGTAAATAATCATAAAAATTATCACAACTATAGTCACTAAAATTATATTTGGTCATTGTTATCGCAGCAATAGTACTGG
The DNA here is from genome assembly GCA_963662175.1 of Aradus depressus. Taxonomy (NCBI): domain Eukaryota; kingdom Metazoa; phylum Arthropoda; class Insecta; order Hemiptera; family Aradidae; genus Aradus; species Aradus depressus. The sequence continues at coordinate 4,711,521 of OY759226.1, read as the reverse complement.
GCAACAGTTTATTTCTCTCTTTAGTCCACTGACAATTTATGAGAGAAAATACTCTTTCAACATTAGCATTGTGAGCTGGAATGCTGAAAAAAAATTCTACTATCTTTTTTAATTCTGAATATGATTCTTCACTCTTACATTTATTTATGAACTTCATCCAGAGATTGTTCATAATAAGCTTTTTGTCATCAACAATTATATATATCAACAATATTGATTCCATTCAGATACGCGTAAAACAATAAAAATACATCCATAGAACCATTGTTTATATAATTTTTGAACTTTTTAATTTAAAAAAAACAAAAATCAAAAACCCGGATATTTTGAAAAAAGTATCCCGGACAGCCCCCCCCCCCCCTCCGCCCTCCCCCCCCCCCCCCCCTCCCAGTCAAAAAAAGAGGACATGTCCTGGAAAACCCGGACGGATGGCAACCCTAGGCCTAGCGTATGCGCAGAAAAATATTTTGTCTAGTGTTTGCGTGTGTGTATCTGTGAACGCGATAACTCCCAAGAAAATTAATATACTGACAAGAATTCTCTTATTATTTTTACATTAAAAAGCGTCGTTGAATCACCTGCAATGTACTTCCCCAGTATTAATCGATTACGTTTTCGCTCTCCCTCCAAAGCCAATTGACCGTTTGAGCTACAATTCAATTATTCACTTACATAATGGCTTCTGAATCCTCATAATAAATTTTGTGTCGATACATTCATTACATCGGCAGTTATCAAGGTATTTAAGTCTCTGTTCTCTGGTCTCCCATTTCCTCTGCTCATTTCGCAGAAAATCAATAGGGATCGTCCTTAGAAGGTTCTGGATACACATATAAAATTTTGTCTCGATACATTCATTCTATCGGGAGTAATCATCAGAGTTATCAATTTCTGCCCGATTACATAACTTCTTCTATACTTCGTATAGCTGGGAGAGTGAAAACAAGAAAAAAAACGGAAAAACGGTGAATTATGAAAAATTATTTTTAGTAACGAAAAAATGGTTGAACTTAAATAAAAGTTAAGCTGAAGAAGAATTGAATGGAAAAGACTGAGATGAAAAGTTGAAGAAAGAGTTAGGTTGGAGAAGAAAAGGGAGGAAGTTTGGGGCAAGACAAAGCAAAGTAGATCCGGAGAAAGATCATTCAAAATGGATGCCAACGAGGGGCTTTCTACAGGTAAATAATGCAGACAGACAGACAGAAGGAGGGAGAAGGGTAATGAAAGACATTAGTCGGAGGGTCTAAGTGGGTCATTCCGAAAAGATAACCCAGGGAGGAGAGGACACCTCATCAAATATGTAGGTAGTAGTCAGGTTGGCCTGATGATGTGGCTAGGTGCTCGGGTGTACTAGTACCAGGGGCGGAATAAAGAAGGCCTTCCCACTCTCTAGAAATATGTAGTCAAGGTTAGCTGGGTCTGCAAGTCAGGTTGGCCTGATGATGTGGCTAGGTGCTCGGGTGTACTAGTACCAGGGGCGGAATAAGGAAGGCCTTCCCTCCCTCTAGAAATATGTAGTCGAGGTTAGCTGGGTCTGCAAGTTAGGTTGGCCTGATGATGTGGCTAGGTGCTCGGGTGTCCCTAATACCAGGGGCAGAATAAAGAAGGCCTTCCCACTCTCTAGAAATATGTAGTCAGAGGTTAGCTGGGTGTGCAAGTTAGGTTGGCCTGATGATGTGGCTAGGTGCTCGGGTGTCCCTAATACCAGGGGCAGAATAAAGAAGGCCTTCCCACCCTCTAGAGATATGTAGTCAAGGTTAGCTGGGTCTGCAGGTCAGGTTGGCATGATGATATGGCTAGGTGCTCGGGTGTACTAGTACCAGGGGCGGAATAAAGAAGGCCTTCCCACTCTCTAGAAATATGTAGTCAAGGTTAGCTGGGTCTGCAGGTCAGGTTGGCATGATGATATGGCTAGGTGCTCAGGTGTACTAGTACCAGGGGCGGAATAAAGAAGGCCTTCCCACTCTCTAGAAATATGTAGTCAAGGTTAGCTGGGTCTGCAAGTTAGGTTGGCCTGATGTGGCTAGGTGCTCGGGTGAAATATATATAAAATATATGGGAGTCATAGCTGAAGATTTTTTTTTTTTAATGAATCGAGAACAAGCAATGATCGAAACAAATGCCGGCGTATTTTTTTTATTTTTTATTTTTTTTTTGTTTTTTTTTTGCCTTATGTACGGTGCTTATTGGCTAACCATGTCAATGTGTTATCTAGTTATTTACGACATCCATGGCTCCGGGAGGGAGTTCTATCCCAAACCAAGGTGAGACAACGCGACCAAAGCCCTACGCCCTAGCCCACAAGGCCATCCCTCCCTATAGCTGAAGATGGTAGCAATACCGAAAGTACTCCCATATATTTTATAAAGTAGACAATATTTTTTAAAAAACGTACGTTTTTCTTTTTGTTTGGTTACTTTTCTCTCTATATTTTTTTTTTTCATAAGGTCGTCGACATAAAATCAAAAACTCCATTAAAGAAAACTAATTATGGATACAACTAGGTCATGAGGTGGTTGTGGTTCTTGTGAATATAGAGACTTCCTTTAGAGGTTATTAAGATGAAGGAAAGTCTATTAAAGTGGGAGTGAGAGAGGGTGAGAGGAGGGAGGGGGGGGGGGGGGGGGGGGCGTTCCTTATTGGAGTGCTTTTATAATTATAAGAGGGAACAGGCGGTGTCTTGGTCTTGGCGTTGGAGTGTTTTGTGTGTTTGAGTGTTTGGGGCATGAACACTCCCTACATACGATAAAGCGTTTTAGTTAATAATTTCAAGCCACTGGTAAAACTCCCCATATTGGCTGTACAGTTCATCTCTTTTATGGGGCTATGAAAACTCCCCCAACTTCCCCCCGCCCCTCTCTGGAACAAGAAAGGCAGCCATTTATAAAGAAACCACAAAGTTAGTACAAGAACTGGATTAAAATGGTATCCTTCTTGTACAGGTTCAATGTTCTCTCATTTTACTTCTACAGCTGTACAAAGTATACGATGGTTAGGTTAGGTTTTTTGACTCATGCCCGGGCTTTAATTACGAGGTCATATCGCCTACTACCTTCCCTAAATTTGTATTTAGCTAGGGTAGGAGGCTTTAACGATTACCTGACATCGTACAGGCTCGGGATCATCGCTTAACGTCCCATCCGAAGGACGGTGTGCTTAAGTTTATTTTACCTCCCAGATAAAATAAACTAAGGGCCTCGGTCGGGTTTCGAACCCACGTACTTGAGCTCAGAAGACAAGCACGCATACCACTGAGCTACCGGCGCCCTCTAAAAAAAATAAACTAAAAATAATAAATAAAATTCGAAATATACGCATATAGTTAGTAACTAACTATACATATATATAAAATAATAAACTTGAGCACGCCGTCCTTCGGATGGTATGTTAAGCGATGGTCCCGAGTTCTATGTCAGATCCTCGTTACAAACCCCTACCCTAGATGAATAAAAATTAAAGGTAGGCAAAATTTAGAACTCCTACAGTAGAGTCGGGCTCATGTTCACTAGAGTGACGAAAGAGCACTCTGGTATAGGCGATATGACCTCATAGTTGAAGCCCGGGCATGAGTCATAATAACTAACTATAAAATAATAAAATATAAATTAAACAAAATAATGAAATAAAAAAAAAAAAAATAAAAAAAATTCCCAAAAGCTATTTGGGATTCTTATGAAGTTGGAGTTCCTTCAACGAATTTCTGATGACTTCTTCAAGATATATTATTAGAGGCAGAAAAAAGATCATTCATAGATAGGATCCTTTCCAACGAAGGTTTATCATGCCGTAAACAAGCTTTACCCGTAGCTTTTCAACGACCTCTCAGCTATGTAGGGAAATTTCAATTTTTTTATAAGCTTTTTATGTTTCATAAAAATGTACAGATACTTTCTCAAGTTTACAGGGTGTAAACCGGAAAAATGGCTCTTTTAAAAGCTATCCACAGTTATTAAAGAAGGCCCTCCACACTTTTGCATAATAGCACAGTTTAGATTTAACGGCGGGAAAAAGGTAGATAAAAGGCCGGTCTAAAGACCGGGCATAGTTGGAGGAGCGGCGCGGGGCGCAAAAGGTAGACAAAAGGCGGGTCTAAGGACCGGGCATAGTTGGAGGAGCGGTGCGGAGCGCAAAAGGTAGACAAAAGGCCGGACTAAGGACCGGGCATAGTTTGAGGAGCGGCGCGGGGCGCAAACGGTAGACAAAAGGCCGGTGTAAGGAGCAGGCATAGTTGGACGAGCGGCGCGGGGCGCAAACGGTAGACAAAAGGACGGACTAAGGACCGGGCATAGTTGGAGGAGCGGCGCGGGGCGCAAACGGTAGACAAAAGGCCGGACTAAGGAGCAGGCATAGTTGGACGAGCGGCGCGGAGCGCAAACGGTAGACAAAAGGACGGACTAAGGACCGGGCATAGTTGGACGAGCGGCGCGGGGCGCAAAAGGTAGACAAAAGGCCGGTCTAAGGACCGGGCATAGTTGGAGGAGCGGCGCGGGGCGCAAAAGGTAGACAAAAGACCGATCTAAGGACCGGGCATAGTTGGAGGAGCGGTGCGGGGCGCAAAAGGTAGACAAAAGGCCGTACTAAGGACCGGGCATAGTTGGACGAGCGGCGCGGGGCGCAAAAGGTAGACAAAAGGCCGGACTAAGGACCGGGCATAGTTGGACGAGCGGCGCGGGGCGCAAACGGTAGACAAAGGGCCGGACTAAGGAGCAGGCATAGTTGGACGAGCGGCGCGGGGCGCAAAAGGTAGACAAAAGGCCGGACTAAGGACCGGGCATAGTTGGAGGAGTGGCGCGGGGCGCAAAAGGTAGACAAAAGGCCGGACTAAGGACCGGGCATAGTTGGACGAGCGGCGCGGGGCGCAAACGGTAGACAAAAGGCCGGACTAAGGACCGGGCATAGTTGGACGAGCGGCGCGGGGCGCAAAAGGTAGACAAAAGGCCGGACTAAGGAGCAGGCATAGTTGGACGAGCGGCGCGGGGCGCAAACGGTAGACAAAAGGCTGGTCTAACGACCGGGCGTAGTTGGAGGAGCGGCGCGGGGCGCAAAAGATAGACAAAGAGCCGGTCTAAGGACCGGGCATAGTTGGAGGAGCGGCGCGTGGAGCAAAAAGCAGACAAAGGGCCGGGCTAAGGACCGGGCATAGTTGGAGGAGTGGCGCGGGGCGCAAAAGGTAGGCAAAAGGCCGGGCGCAAATTTACAAATCTAAGGACCGGCCATTTCGGGTATCGGTTCTTGAGAAAACGGAAAACTCTGAACTGAAAATGTTTTATTAAAACCCTAACAGAAAATAAAAAAAATCGCTAAAAAGAATACACAACATTATAAAACACGACTCAATATACAATAATTGAAGCGTGGGAATGCATAACCGTATATGTGCCAATTTTCACATTTTTCAGTAATACAGCAATTTTAAACTTTAATGTTTTCAAAAATTCAGGAAATTTGTTTTAATTAAATCAGATAAATAATCCAAGCTTTTTACTTCTCATTCTTCGTCTTCGGAGACTCTCAATTCACAGCCTTCATAACAAACGATGGCACTACGCTGAAGGCACAAATATTGCCGGAGGATCTGACAGATGCACCTGGTCTGTAGTTGCTGGGATGAAGGTCACTCAATGGTTACACTATGTAAAGGCCCCCATCCACGTACGACCAAATCGTCAGATATATCGTCAGACGGATTGTAAGTAAATATCTGACGATGTCGATAGCACATACACGGCCTGAAAAAATCGTTCGATTTATAGTTGTCATTTGTGTTTGTCGGTGTCTTTTTTAATTAAAATTTTACTGGTGTTTAAATTAGTTTTGAATAAGTATAAAAGTATTTTCATTTTACGTCTTTTACGATTCCGTGTTTGCACACTGCTACTAGTAACACACAAGTTTATAAAAGTATTTATTTGTTTACAATTTTATTAGTAGAATTTAAAGAATGATAGCTGAAGATGAAGTCCTACTCTATTCTGCTGCTGCTGTGGCTATTATTGCTCTTAAAAAGAAAAAAAGGAAAAGACAAATTTGGACAAAAGACTGGTTGACTAAGAGGATTAAATATTCGCACATAAATTTACTGAATGAATTAAAATTTCATCCAAAGGATTGGCACAACTATTTAAGGATGACAGAAGACACGTATTTCGAATTGCTAAGTAAAGTTGCTCCAGCTATTGCTAGAAAGGATACTGCAATGAGAAAAGCAATTTCACCTCATGAACGTTTGACGGCGTCACTTCGGTTTCTAGCAACAGGCAGATCATATGAAGATCTTAAATTTTCAACCATTATTGCACCACAAACACTTGGCAAAATAATTCCCGAAACTTGCAAAGCTTTAGTGCAAGCTTTAAAGGATTATGTAAAGGTAGGTAATATAATTAAACAACATATATATGAACTTATTATAAAAATTAATATTTATTTACTCAATCAGACTTATAAAAACTGATATTTATTTACTCAATCAGTCGAAGCATTACCATTTTCGACAGCATAATAAATTTGCTCTGGCTGCTGGCAAGAAATGCAACACTCTCGGCATAAAGTGCCTAGTTGTGCATGATAAAAGGTATCATTTATAAGTTTTTCGGTAAAAATACGCTGCTCCCTTGTCAATGAACGTAGCTTAAACGCGACCGATTTCCCAAGCACGTCAAATTCATCTTCTGGTCTTGATTGTGTCAGTTTTTCTGTTATAGCTGTTAAAGAAGATTCGACTGTAGCACTATTTTTCCTTTTAAAATTTTTAGGGACCTTAAATGCAGGTTCCCTATCGGGTGTAACTTCCGATTCCGATGTTGTTTCATCCATTATTTCGGTTCTTTCCTCATTGTAATCTTGGGAATGACCTGATTGTTCACTATCTTCGGACCCCTAAAATAAAACATGATAATTAATGATATATTATTCATAATGGTAATAATAATTTACTTTATAGTTAACAACAATTATACTTAATCATTTATTTTCTTTATTGTTTTAGTTTCCTACAACTGAAGAAGAGTGGAGGGGCATTGCCAAAGTGTTTGAAGTAAGGTGGAACTTCCCTAATTGCCTAGGAGCGGTTGACGGAAAACATATTGCTATTACCCCTCCACCCGGTGCTGGATCGTACTTTTTTAATTATAAAAAGTTTCATAGTCAAGTACTTTTAGGGATCGCCAATGCTAACTACGAATTTATTTATTTTCATTTCGGAACAAATGGCAGAGTCTCTGATGGAGGAGTACTACAAAATACAGATTTCTATCGTTTGTTGGAAAGTGGAACTTTAAATATACCCCCACCCTCAAATATCAAAGGCCATAAATTACCACATGTATTTATTGGGGACGATGCGTTTTGCTTGAGAAATGATTTCATAAAACCATACAGTGGTTATAACGTTCCTAAGGAGAAAAAGATATACAATTACCGAGTAAGTCGAGCAAGAAGAATAATAGAGAATGTGTTTGGAATACTAGTCAACAGATTCCGAGTCCTAAAAACACCTATAAATTTATGCTTAGAAAATATAGAAGTTATTGTGCTTGCATGTTGTGCCTTACATAATTTTTTAAGACGTAACAGCCCAGACACATATACTCCTGCTGATGCCATGGATATGGAAGACTTTGAAAGTGGCTCAATCACTGAAGGGTTGAGGTCTGAACTCACAGGACTTCAAGTAACTAGAACTATGCCGACAAACAGTGCAAAAGCTGTGAGGGAACAATTTTTGACCTACTTCAATGGGGTTGGCAGTGTTGCATGGCAAGAACAATTCATATATTAAAGTTGAAGGCAAACAAATACATATACAATTAAGTATCTAATTTCAGTTATTTTGTATTAATAAAAAATAAATAGTTATTTATTTTCTTACCAAATTTATTGAACTGTTTCCTTCCAAAGTACCCTCTTGATCTCTCAGGAACAAAAGATGATGGTAATACCATAGCTTTGGTTCATAAACTTCATCCGTTCCTGCGCCTGACTTCTCTGAATTAATAACTTTTTTATATTCTTTTCGAAAAACCGTTCTGATATTATTAATTTTGTTTTTTATTGCATTTTTATCAACATCGGAATCAACGGTTTTTACCAAGTCTATGAGAATGTCATACGCTGCATCCCGCTTCTGCCGGTTAGAGTGTTCTTTAGATTTTATTTTCCAAAGGCATTCATGTTGACGAAATAAGTTTATAAATTGTAGCATGAAATCTTTTGACCAATTTGTCATTTTAAAAGACACCATAAACTATTTCAAGTTTTAAAGAAAAACACAGAGCACACTAGTACTTTTACTAAAAAATTCACTAAACCATGCAGTTATGGTTTCAGTTCAACTGCTTATCAGATCTGACGATATCGACCTACACTTGCGATGTATCGGACAATCGATAGATCGCATCTGATGATCTCTTGAAAATGTCAACAATCATTTTATGATCTGAAGATAATTAAAATCGCAAACAATCATGCCACACACAGTCGATTTATCTGACGATCGGAATATTTTTTGACATATCTGACGATTTGGTCGTACGTGGATGGGGGCCTTAAGACAGGTGAAGGGCTCCGCCAGCCCGCGCGCGCCAAATTAATTTACAAATACGTTAAAGGTGGATCTCCCAGACGGCGCCTCCATCGGATTGTTAACAGATATCCTTTTGCAACTACAGAGGAAATATATGTTCTGATTTCTTCCTGCTGTACAAATCGCCGAAGGAATACTTGATGTAGGTTGACCGACCTTGCTGCAAGAATTCATGCACAGTTTCTGAAAAAAACACTAAAATACTGCAATGTCGGTACATCGGCTTCTACCATATATTAATAGGGCTAGTAAACTGTTCATGGTAGAACCGAAACCAGTTTCTGTCGCCTCCAAAAACGGGTATTTGAATTTTTCGTTCACCTGTTCTCGGTTTAGGGATTTTGACGTGAAAACGTCTATTCGCTCGTTAAGCACAGTGATAGCCGGTCAAACTTTCTTGTGTTACAAAATACCGTCAGATTTCAATCGATAATAACTACGAGACTAATAATGGATAGAGCATGTCTGTACGTGTTTGTTTTGCCTGTGACGTTATCGGGCTAGTGTGGGCGCCGGCGGATGATTGTTGCGAATTAGCTTTGTGTAAAATTAGAAATTAGTGTAGCGTGATAATGCGTTTAGATAGGACGTTGAATCGGGTGTCATTGTAAAGAGCTTGAGGAGCACTACTAGAACTCAAAGTGAAACAATAAAAATATTTGCCGAAATATATGTAAAAATCTGTATTTAATTGAAAATTGAAAAAAAATTTAAGATGTCATCTCATATGAATAGTAAATATGCGTGGAATTATGGAAAACGTAAATCAAAGGAAAGCTCGCATCAAAAGGAATTTAAAAACCTAAAAACGTCTAATGCCGAGCAAATGCAAGAGCTACGGCAGCATCGAAAAGAAAATGAAAAATGATTTTATTGCGACGTTTTCACGGAAAATCTACAGCGTAGACCTTGACTATGCCTTAATGTTTTTTTTGTTTTTTTTGGAGATGAAAAACATTTTCTGATATTTTCCTGCTAAAATAATCGTGGAAGAAATATAAAGAGTCATCGACCTTGTGGTAGGAATTCACGAATATTTACTGAAAAACACTTTAATATGGCGATGTTGATATTTTGCCTTTAAACAAATTTTATGATAATCTACCATGAGTAGAGATCAAAAGTATTTTCTGATTTTCCTTGATATTTTAACACGGGATGTGCTATATTATCGCAGTGTGCCTATTATTTCAGTGGTAAAGGTGCGAAGTACAGCTGCTTCCCTTCGACCTCGGACCCCACCGACCACCGCTCTTTCAAATGAAGTCTTCGCGTCCTCAGGTATCTTCGCAATTCGCATCCTCCACCGCACAATATCGCACCCAACCACCACCACCATATCACCAGTTGTTTTTGTACCTTTTTTTTTCTGTGCACCATAATTCTGTGTTGTTATTTTGTTGTTGTTTTTGTTTTTTTCTTGCACTAATCCACCAGCCTGCTTTCAAGTATTCATATACACTTACTTATATAGGTACATCGGGTGCTTGAAACATTCTGAAACACCTGAATATCTCAGTTTCTAATGATGGTATGAATTTGGGAGAAAGCTCGTTGGAAAGCTTGTAACCTAGCCTTTCTAACGATGTAACGATATTGACTCTACCTTTCAAGAATTACAGTTCTAATGAGATATAATTGAAAGATAGACTCAATATTGTGATGTTTGTTGTCATCAGTAGAACCGGAGAAATTTTGGTGTTTCTGAACATTTTGAACATCTGATATTTATCCCATGTCAACTCAATAAACAAAAAATTCTTCACTCTCAGAATTTGTTTTCAAATTTGATAATTTGGTAGTAGCTGACTTAAAAAAATAATAATTTCGAGCGTTTTACAAAATTTAAAGTGATTGTTAATTTAGCATAATTTTAACTATTATGTTTTTACTAGTATTCACCCGTTTTAATTTATATATTCATTTTTGTCATTGTTCAACATTTTTTTTACTTTCTCATTCTTCAGATAAAGTACCAACAGAAATCGTCAACAATTTCGACTTCTATTTTTCGACATATTTGAGCAGATTTCGATATCTGAAATACAAAAACCTCGATGAAATAATTAATAATAAACACTTAAACCTTTGAAACTAACGAACAGATTTCGAATAAATTTATAGAGTATGTTGAGCCTACCCATTAGTTTTAACGTAATTTCGAATTGATCGGACCACCGGGGATGAAAAAAATACGAGACTTTTTTTCAATTTAAAATAATTTAACGCTGTCAAATTCGTAAGATTATATAGAATAATTTCAAATTTTGCTTCATATTCAAAAAAAGATTCGGAAATCGATCAAAATGTAAGTTGATATTCTGAAAGTTTATTAAATTTTCTTAATGAAAATCAATCTTAAACTCAAAACATGCATCCCTACTAGCTGAGGTGCCGGCCGTTGCCCAGCACACACCAGCTGAAGTTCGTACCGAATTGCACTAGACATTCGAATCCGTCGTCATTTTCTGTCAGACATAAATTATAAAGAATATTTTATATCATTTGAGCTATAGAACTATAGTCAGCTGAAGAGTAATCAACTGAACAAAAAACATCTGAAGAGTAATCAGCTGAACAATAAACAGCTGAAGAGTAAACAGCTGAACAATAAACAGCTGAAGAGTAATTAATCAACTGAACAATAAACACCTGAAGAGAAAACAACTTAACAATAAACTGCTGAAGAGTAATCAGCCGAACAATAAACAGCTGAAGAGTAATCAGCTGAACAATAAACAACTGAAGAGTAATCAGCAACTTTAAGGATGAAGAAATACCATTGTCTTCCCAGACCCAGCTTCGGACATAATTTTTGAAAATACTAAAATTCCGTTTTAAGGTCTTCAAAATGGCAACTAAATCTGATTTTATATAAACTAATAGTTAATTATTAAAATAATTTTCTAATCGCCAAAATACTTCTTGTAGATCACTCTTACCATCACTCTTACCATCACTCTTACCATCACTCTTACCATCTCTCTTACCATCTCGCTTTTGGGTATTTGAGATTTCGATTTTCTCATCTGCCACTTAGATTTTTCCAAGAAAATTTCTTTGTGCCAGTTTTTTCTTAGACTTTCTAAAGAAGAAAAATATCCACTCCAAATCTCCAAATCTCATAAACACAGAATGAAACTACTTGTGTCTGAAGAAGGGAGTTCTACAAGAAGTATTTACTAAAGATCACGAGTTCGAAACCCGGCCAAGGCCCAAAAAAACCTTGCCCACGCCGTTCTCCAGGTAGGGCGTTAAGCGATTCCTATTTAGGATATACAAAATGTATGACTCCCATACTACTTGTACATTGGTAGTTCACCAGAGCGACGAAAGAGGGCTCTGTTAGTAGGCGATATGACCTCGTAATCACAATTACTAATTATAATAATTTAAACAAAACATTTTTGTAACCAGAACCATTTTTGTACACTACTGTGTCATCTTCAATGGCACATATGGACATTGTATTGTATAAATAATTTCTTTTTTTTTTTCATTTGATATATAAAAACGCCTAGAGATTATTGCTTTTCTTAGTGGACTGAACCAAAACGATCAAATTTTACACAAATTCTGTTACAATTTGAAATTGAAATTTGTCAAATTGACATGGAATTTCTTTTTTTTCATTCTCTTTTCTCGCGTATTTTGAAATATATATTTAAATTTTTTTCTATTTTTTGTGCACAATGAGCCTTTATTGCACTTTTTTTTTGGCGGTGATCATTGCAATATGCATGCAACATTACTTATTTTCGCAGTATATAAAGTAAAGTTAAAGCTCACAAGTTAACTAACTTTTAACTTGAGCAGATGAAGTTTAACAAGGTAGGTGATAAAAGTGTTGCATTATACAGCAGAATGGGCCCCCCCCCTCCTTCTCCCTGGCTACGAAATGGGCGCCCCCCTTCTTCCTGACTAAGTTGGGATTTAAAAAAAGTTTTAATGAGTAGTAAATAAATAATACTGTAATACAACTTCAAATAAAAACTGGCCCCCCTCCACTTTTTTTAATGTCATTTTTAATTTGGAACCACTTCTTCCTTATAAATATAAATATACCCTTACTTTCTTCTTCCTTATAATTAACAATATTTCTTATTATATTCCTCTTAAGTAATATTTGATTTGGATTTTTCTTTTATGTTTGGTTTAATAATAAATTGGACTTATTAAACATAGAAACCAGTCTTTGATCTATACTCCAAATGGAGTTATGTTTATTATTATTTTACCAGGGACCTCGTCCACATCGTTTCGCTCGCATTTAGTTGCGTATTCTTGTTTTCTGAACCCTTGAATGCATAAATTAAAAAATAAATTCCTGTCTGTCGTTGTACTTAGGGTTGTACTTAGGTGTGTATCTGTGAACTTGAATCCCCCCCCCCCCCCCCTCCCCAATCAACCTCCTTTCTACAAATGTTCAGAACTTTTCACCTCTCTAGCCCCTCACAAGAGATGTAAAGGCTAAAATAATTCTTTTCATCCCTCCAAATTATCGAAAAGTGATAAAAATAGGTGGAGGGGGGGGGGGGGGCTCCCCCGAAAACGGTGGGTTATGGGGGGAAACGGGGGTCATATTCAGATTCAGGAGGTTATTTTACATAAGAATCAGCAGGAATAGTGACAGGCACAGATTTTCATGCCTACCAGTGTAATCAGACAGAAATTATATCTTGACAATTCTCCTGAATTTCATAATTATAGCTTATAAACTAGATATATAAACAGCTCTTTTTTTTTTATTTATACGTTAGGTTAGGTTTTATGACTCATGCCCGGGCTTTAACTATGCGCTCTCTCGTCACTCTGGTGGACATGAGCCCGACTCTAATGTGGGAATCCTAAATTTTGCCTACCCTAAATTTTTATTCATCTAGGGTAGGGGTCTTTAACGAGTACCTGACATCGTACAGGCTCGGGACCATCGCTTAACGTCCCATCCGAAGAACGGCGTGCTCAAGTTTATTTTACCTCCCAGATAAAATAAACCAAGGGCCTCGGTCGGGTTTCAAACCCAAGATCTTGAGCTCAGAAGACAAGCACGCATACCACGGAGCTACCGGAGCCCTCTTTAAATTTTATATTTTTTATTTTATCGTTAAAACCCACAAGTAAATTAAATTAGATGGATGATACAATTAAAAAAATAAAATAAAAATAAAAAAGAATAAATAAAATTCGAAATATACACATATAGTTAGTAACTAACTATACATGTTGTTAATAAATTGGACTTATTAACATAGAAACCAGTCTTTGATCTATAGTCCAAATGGAGTTATGTTTATTACTATTTTACCAGGGACCTCGTCCACATCGTTTCGCTCGCATTTAGCTGCGTATTCTTGTTTTCTGAACCCTTGAATACATAAATTAAAAAAGAATTCCTGTCAGTCGTTGTATTTAGGTGTGTATCTGTGAACTTGAATACACCCGATAGAATAAATACAGCGACACGAAATTATATATATATATATATAGTATATATATATACTAGCAGTAATACCCGGCGTTGCCCGGGGAACTTTGACTTTTCTCCCAATATCTCCTATAAGGCTATTCAGTTCCTCGACAGTACATTCATGATGTTATAATTTTCAATTATTCTTACGGAATAAGGCTTATAGTCCTTCAACTGTAGTAACGCTAGCTTTGGAGCTAAAACTAATTTATTCAAAAAGATTTCTCATTAATCGTTGCAATGGTTTTCGAGTTACAAAGATTGCGTGAGTGGATGCTGGGATGGACCAGGGGTTGATTAAAAAATAGACCTTAACCTTCCGGTAGATAAAACTTATCTATTCAAAAAGATTCCTCATTAATCATTGCAGTGGTTTTTGAGTTACAAAGATTGCGTGGGTGGATGCTGGGATGGACCAGATATTGAACTACTGATACGCCTATAACCTTCCACAGACGATGACGAACAAATTAAAAAAAAATTATTCAAATCCATTAAGCCGTTCGTGAGTTACAGCGGTACAACGCACAGACATTTTCAGCTTTATATATATGATACAGGGGCGTAGCCAGGCGGGGGGGGGGGGGGCAGGGGGAGGGGGGCACGCGTTTTTATTAAAAATGGATTGCTGCGTTTTTGTGTTAAGCCTTCCCCCTAATCCTCCTCTTCTTTTTAGTCGATTTGGCTGAAAATCTATAGGCATCGTCCCTAGAAGGTTATAGGTACACATATAAAATTTCATGTTGATACATTCATTCTATCGGGAATTATAGTGTTCAAAGACAGACAGACAGTTTTTTTTTTTTAATTTTTCGAAATTTGGAGTTCGAAAAACATGAAATTCCTTAAAAAATCCTTAATAAAATTTCCGATTACCAAACTTCCCCTATTCTTGGTATAGCCTGCGGAAGTAAAACCGTTATCTTGAGGTCAGTAGGCAACCACGCTACCACCGGCGCTTTTAATAATAATTATTATTAGTGTTAGCAGACCGGACGAGTTGTAAAAGCTTTGTATTTTGTCAAAAAAGAGAGTTTTGAGTTTATTGAATCCGAAAGTTGAGCTCCCATCAAGTCAATATTGGTTCAAGTAATTGATTGTAAATGAGTCTAGAGAACCACTTTAAAAGCAGTTGAGCGGTTAAAGCAACAATTTGGTTGCATTTGTTAAACTGCCAGAGTACAATTATCTGAATAGAACGGATACAATTTGGTTGCAACCGAATTCAACCAATCAATTAACTCAAATTGGACACTCTTTTCAAATGTTTTATTCTTTCCACACAAAAAGGATTACATTTTAAATTTAGATTTTTATGTGTTTTACTGCTAATGGAAAAATGCTTAAAAATTTGTCTGAAATGCAGGGAATGAACAGACGATAAAAACTGTTACTAAGATTACTGGACAAAATATCAAAATTAATTCTGTGAACGAAACGACTAATAGGTTAGGTTAGGTTAGGTTTTATGATTCATGCCCGGGCTTTAACTACGAGGTCATATCGCCTACTACCAGAGCGGTCTTTCGTCACTCTGGTGGACATGAGCCCGACTCTACTGTGGGAGTCCTAAATTTTGCCTATCCTAAATTTTTACCTAGGGTAGGGGTCTTTAACGAGTACCTGACATCGTACAGTCTCGGGACCATCGTTTAACGTCCCATCCGAAGAACCTACCAGATAAAATAAACTAAGGGCCTCGGTCGGGTTTCGAACCGACGATCTTGAGCTCATAAGTCAAGCACGCATACCACTGAGCTACCGGCGCCCTCAAAACGACTAATATATAACGCAATACACAAGCCTATGTGGACTTATGATCTTGAACTCCGGGGTTCTGCCAAAATTTCCAATCTTCAGCGCATTCAATCCTTGCAATCCAAAATCCTTTTTACAATAGCCAATGCTCCTTATTACATCTCCAACAAAACCTTTCACACTGATTTCAATATACCCTTTGTCACCGAGTTAGCTAAATCCAAGTACAAACAATTATTATTTTCCTTTAGTACCCACATTAATCCTCTAGTCCGTGCCCTTCCTTCTGCCACACTTCCCGAACGACGCCTTAAGCGCCAATGGCCTAGAGAGCTTCTCAGGTCAGGCATTGACAGTCATTAGTCATAAATTGAGTGCAACTCAGTGCTTAGAGATTTCTCCTCTCTTGACATTTTGACATTGCCATTTTTTCTAGCATAGCAAATTTCTTTGTTGTATATATACAACATATACAAAAATATATATACAAAAAATATATATACCTATATATTAACATAACAAGCAAATATGCTAATACAGACATAATGGCAATGTCAAAATGTCATGAGGGGAGAAATCACCCAGTGGTGACGCTTCCTAGTCACTGATTTTCTTTCATTTGTAACTAATCACTGTCACTGTCACTGCTGCTGCTAAGGAGGTCTCTAGGCCATTGACGCTTAAGCCGTCGTTGGGGAAGTACGGCAGAATGGAGAGCACGGACCAGAGGATTATTGTGGGAACCAAGAAGGGAAAATAATTTTTTGTATTTGCATTTAGCGACTTCAGTAATGAAAGGTACATTAAGGTCAGTGTGAAGGGTTTTGTTGGAGACGTAGTAAGGAGCATTGGCTATTGTACGAAGGATTTTGGATGCGCTGGAGATTGGAAGCCTTGGCAGAACCCCAGAGTTCAAGTCCTTAAGTCCACATAGGTTTGAGTATTGAGTTGTATATAAGTCATTTTGTTGTCAAAGTTAGTTTGGATCTTTTGTCTAGCAGTCGTAGTAGAAGTTTATAACGTTTGTTCATTTCTTGTCTTTTCAGTCTCATGTGAGGATTCCAAGTTAGTCGTTTGTCGAGTATGAGGCCTAGATAGCGGACTTCGTTTTTTAAAGGGATGGGATTTTTGTTAAGGTACACTGGAGGGCAGGTAATCGGGAATAAATAATCTTAATTTTAACTCTCCCTCTGAACCCAATTATATTTATTTTATTTATTCTATTCTAAAATAATAATAATAATAATGAAAAATTCAAGTAAGAATAATTAATTAAATAAATTTTGTGGAAAAATTAAAATACATAAATAAATTATGAAATAAAACAAAATAAAGAAACATATGTATAAAATAATTTTTAAAATAATTTCTTATTTGGGGTTCTCGATTCATCGTATTCAGACACGTAGACATTCCATTTTTTAAATCAGGGGATTGGAAAATTTGAAATTCCGGTGAAAAATCGACATATGATTTCTTAGCGATTACATAACTTCCCCTATATAGTATATGTATATATGTGGTGGCCTGGTGTTTTACACCTAGGGAGTGCTCCCTTCCTGAATTTAGTGTAGATGAGGAAGTAAAAATATCTAAGAATTTCAAATATCAAATATACAATAAGTTGCCTTCATATTGTATATTTTATAGATCAGATTCGACTTTCGTGCACTATAGTGACATCCTCAGTGGCATATTACCGAGGATAGTCCAGTCAAAATAGACAAAAAAAAACGTTGAAACTTCGCAATAATTCGCATAGAGCTGAAAATTGGTACAAACCTTGAATACACCATTACAAATGAAATGTCAAAAGTCCCCACCGATCCTATGTCGTCTAAATATTTTATTCAGGATCAAAGGTCACAAATATTGGTTTTTCGCATATTTCTCTTAAACGGTAAGTGTTATAGCAAAAATAGGTCATACAAAGTTTGTAGACCATGCAATTATCTATAAAAACTGTTTCAATACTTTTTTTCCCATCATTCATGAGATATCGCGCTTTCAAATATTAAAAATACTTATATGCGGTCTGTATACGTTTAATATAATTAAAAATATGAAAATATTGGTTTGTGTGTGACTCACACACCAGTAGCTCAGAGGTGACGTGTTAGTCTCAAGATCACGAGTTTAAAACCCAGCCGAGGTTTTATACCTGGGTGGAAAAAAAAAAAAGTTGAGCACGCCGTCTTTTGGGTGGAAAATAAAGCGATGGTCCTGAGCCTGTGTGATGTCAAGTACTCGTTAAAAACCCCTACCATAGGTAACAATACCTAAGTAGGCAAAATTAGTACTCTCATAGTGGAGTCGAGCTCATGTTCACCAGAGTGACGAAAGAGCTCTCTGGTAGTAGGCGATATGGCCTCGTAGTTAAAGCCCGGGCATGAGTCATAATAACTAACTATAAAATTTCGTCTAGATACGTTCATTTTATTGGTAATTACCGTGTTCACAGCCACTCACAGACAGACTTACTCAGCTATACGAAGTTACGTAATCGGTCAGAAATTCGATGCTGAGTTTTCAACAAAATATCGTGTTTTCCTACCTTCTGATTTCAAGAATGAAAAAAAAAAAAATGTCTTTGTGAACACGATAAATATAATGCATGTATCGGTTCAAATTGTGTATGTTTACCGAGAACCTCATAACACCTATAAATTTTCCACTAAATCGGCTAAAGGGAAGGAAAGGATCAGAGAATTTAACGGGCATGAACCACAATGACTAACTATAAAAATTGTAATCAATACACTCATAACAACGGCAGTTAATACAGTTTTTGTGTTGTCTCCCCCCTAATTCTCTCTTTCCCTTGTTGGACGATTTGGCTGAAAATTAACATGTTTTGTCCTTAGAGTGTTCTGGATACACATAAAAAAATTTCAAGTTGATACATTCATTCTATAAGGATTTATCGTGTTCACAGACTCATAAATAAATAAATAACTTCCCCAATATTTCAAATAGTGAAGTAAAAAGAAGAAGGAGGTTTTAGTGGGAGAGTAGAAACTTAGTGCAAATAGTTTTGAGGGGAGGAAGTACATTATCAGTGATTCACCGATGACTTTTATCCTCTCTCGCTCTCTCTCTCTCTTTCTCTCGTTGGTGATAACCGTTTGATTAATGAGTTGAACGGAGATAAAAAAAATAGTGATGGAATAATTGGATGAAAAATAGAATATCATTCGTTTATCTGAGAGGAGGCGAGGCCATTCACAGTCTGACTATAGTGATTGTGAGGGGGGGGGGGGGGGGGGGGGCGCTAATTGATGTGATTTATTCAATGGTGGAAATTTTAAATAAAATGTGGACCTACCCCACTCAGGGGGTAGAATTGTACCAGAAAATTCCGAAACTTGAATATTTCAAAATATTCCCTCTCTTCAATGGTATTTCATGATTTAATACAAAAAGGATTATATACATTTTTTAAATTTATTTATTGATATAATATTTTATAGATATTTACAAGTGTATACAAAATAAAAACAAGAAGCAAATGTGCTAAGAGAGAGATAATGGCAATGTCAAAATGTCAAGAGGGGATAAATCACCCAGTGGTGACACTCCCTAGTCACTGACTTCCTCTCATTTGTAACTAATCACTGCCACTGCTGCTGCTAAGAAGGTCTCTAGGCCATTGACGCTTAAGTCATCGTCGTGTAAGTGCGGCAGAATGAAGGGCATGAACTAGAGCAGGAGTGGCCCGCGGCCCTCGAGATTCATCACAATTTTACAAAATATTTTTTTTTTGTGCAATATGTTTGTTTTTAGTGTAGTAGTTTTGTAACAAATGTATAAAAATAGATTTTTATAACACTTATGTCACAAAAGAATAATTTTCTAATTAGAGAAATGTGGCACAAAAAGTTGAGAGCGCTTTTGGATCAACTTACGTTATCAGTTAAAAGTAGAGGACGCCGGTAGCTCAATTGAGCTCAAGTTCGGCCGAGGTTCTTAGGTTTTCTATTTGGGAGGTGAAAAAACCTTGAGCACGCCATCCTTCGGATGGTTGAGCAATGGTCCCGAGCCTGTACTATGTCAGGAACTCGTTAAAGACCCCCCTACCCTAGGTGAATAAAAATTTAGGGAAGGCAAAATTTAGGACTCCTATAGTAGAGTCGAGCTCATGACCACCAGAATGAAGAAAGAGCGCTCTGGTGGTTGCCGATATGACCTCGTAGTTAAAGCCCGGGCATGAGTCGTAATAACTAATAAACATTAATTAAAAGTAGAGGATGTCGGTAGCGTAGAGCGTACTGAGCTCAAGATCGTGAGTTCGAAACCCGGCCGAGGCCCCTAGGTTTTATATCTGAGAAGTGAAAAAAAAACCTTGAGCACGCCGTCCTTCGGATGAGTCGTTAAGCAACGGTCCTGAACCTGTGCTATGTTCGCTACTCGTTGAACTCGTGTCCACCAGAGCGTTTTAGTAGTAGCCGATATGAACTCGTTAATGCCCGGGCATGAGTCACAATAACGAAATAACATCACTTTTATGTGACGTTTATTGATAAAAAAGGTTATTAATTATTAGGAAGTAATAAATCTTAGCAAGGAGGGTGGGGGGAGGGGGAGGGGGGAGGAAGAAGAGGAAGATAAAGCTAATTAAAAGGAAGAAGATGAAGAAAAAGATTGGATGGAGGGGGGGGGGGGGGGGGGGGTACCATTTTGAGGGGGGCCTCTTCTCTCTTCCTGCTCTCTACTCCAGCTCCAGGCTCCAGGCTCCAGGCTCAAGTCTATTATCAATAAGTAACATCTAATTAAGTACATCCTTCCCTACTCAACATTTCATTACTCTTTCAAGAGATAAAGAAGAACTTGTACCATCTGGTGATAAAATATCACATCACCAGGGATCAATAACACAGGTTTTATATTATTATTATTTTTTTTTTTTTTTGTCTTTATAATGTTGGTCGCAACTCTTGCCATGACGCAACAACCAGCTACCAAGAGGACTTGATTGATAGTGGGTGTCTTGATTGGCGTGAGAGAGGAAGGCTACCCAGCGGTAGCTCCTCTGGGCGAAATTTAAAAAAAATGAATATTATGATTACCTATTATCAATGAATATTGTGGGGATATTATGATTTTGTTTCAAGAAGTGGGGGGTTGCAATTTGGGATTATAGTAAGTCACGGTTCCACCTCCTCTTCAATCTCCTGGGAGGATTGTGTGGCAAGTGTAGTGAAGAAAGTGAGTGGATGTATTGGTTTGGGTGTGAATGCAATTTGCTGTGGGAACGTCTGTAAAGGTCCTGAATTGTATCGTGTACTGTGTTTATCATGAGGTCATTGTGGAGTGTTCTGTTACTTACGTATGGTGGGCATTGTGTAACGAGTCTGAGTACGTTTTAATAATTTTAAAAAATATACCTATATGTTTTTACTGAAAACCACCCACATATCCAAAATTTCAAGAAAAAATGTAGATGGTGAAGTAGACATATTTTATGGGACAGCCAAATAAAAGACTAGATCTGGTTAGTTATTGTGCCTCATGCCCGGGCTTTAACTATGAGGTGCTATTGCCTACTACCAGAGCGCCTCTGGTGAAGATGGGATCGACTCTACTGTAGGAGTCCGAAATTTTTCCCACTCAGGTTTATTCGCCTAGAGTAGGAGTCTTTAACGAGTACTTGACATGGTACTGTTTCGGGACCATCGCTTAATGTCCCAACCGAAGGCCGACGTGCTCAGGGTTATTCACTTCGGAAATTTAAAAAAAACTAACTTATGATAGTTTGGTTGTTAAGATAGACGTACATATTGATTTTATGGGGATTAAAATGGTATTCCTGATGAACAGTTTATATATAATGTGAGTGCTTGCTTACTGAGCTCAAGATCGCGGGTTCATGATCCGACCGAGGCTCTTAGGTTTTTTATCTGCCAACTGAAAAAAAAACTTTGAGCTAGCCATCCATCGAGCGATGGTCTCGAGCCTGTACAATATCTGGTGCTCGTTAGCACTCGAAAAAGCCCTCTGGTAGTAGCGAAAAAGCCCTCTGGTAGTAGGCGATATGACCTTGTAGTTAAAGCCCGGGCATAAGTTACAATAACTAACTAGTTTTTAACAAGGGTAATTTTATTTTGCTTACATTTCCTGCACTCAATATGAATAATTCCCATTTTAAGTTCTGTAAAACATTGTGCACAATTTAGTGTTTGTGAATTTCCTTAGTAAAGCTTATGTAAGTATATAATTGTTAAGAAGTTAAAGAAGGCGTTATGTTTGCTCTCTTATGTTGGGAGGAAGGCAACATAATTAGATATGAGAATTTCCCCTTTTCTAAAGAGGAGGAGGGAGGGGGACAGGTTAATTTTACAAAATCTCTTCTTTAGGTCGTTGTAAAATGTACAAAATTTCATATATCCTCCACAACTAAACTCATATTTCTTGAAGGAATCTGTCTGTTTGAGGGACGTGAAACGGAAAATTGGAGCATTCGTTTGAGAAGTTTTCTTCTCAGTAACTTTGAAATGATTCCGTACTCGAGAAGAAGTGGATGTCATAAGGTGACTTTATTCAGTTAATTCTGTTTGAATTTAGTTTCGCCGAGTAGTTTTCTTGTATAATCTATCTTTCATAAAAGGTCGTTGAGAAATAGTGACACAAGGACACTCTACCATATGGATGCCAATTATCGCATTAGAACTGTAAGAACGGTGAAGACCAAAAGCTTCAAGAAACCGGTACTCTATACTTGGAATAGAAGTACAGAGTCCTTAGCAGAGGCGTAGCCAGGATTTTGAGCAGGGAGGGACAAAGTTAAACTACAGGAGAGGGGGGATAGACTGCTGGGGGCACAGCCCGCAGTTTCCATGGTTAGCGCTGCACACTTTTTGTTATTAATTTGGAAGACTCGGACCTCTAGAAGCTCCCCCTGAGATAACCACTGACTGTAATACTTAAGTTGATTTGATGATATTTAACATTTTTGCAGAGATATTGTGAAACACTTGATAAAAATAAAGAAAACGTATGTTTTTAAAAAAAATATTGTCAATTTCACAAATAATATATAATATGGGAGTATTGCTATTCACATGAAAATGGTAGCAATACCGAAAGTACTCCCATATTATATATTATTTGTGAAATAGACAATATTTTTTTAAAAACATAGGTTTTCTTTATTTTTAAGTTGACTTTACATGAGCAGCAAAAATGCAATGTGCAGCAGCAGCAAATGCACGCTGTAGTTTCTGTGCTTTTGGAATTAAATAACTTACAGCCAATAGCGTGCATTTGCTGCTGCTGCTCTTTGCATTTTTACTGCGCATGTAAAATGAGCTTTAAGAGTATAAAGTATAACACAAATGAAGATTTAGAGCGAGGAAATGAAATAATCGAATTCATGTATATTTAAATAAATATAATATGACTTCTTTTGCACATGTACATTTAAGCAAAACACAATTTTTGTTATCTTGCCCGGGCACGCGCCCCCCCCCCCCCCCCCCACCCCTGGTCCTTAGTCTTCTACACATGAAATTCAGTAGAAAACTACTCATAGAAGTTTTGACCGATTACATAACTTCCCCTATACCTCGTATAGCTGGGGAAGTAAAAATTTTCTGTCTGTGTGTGTGTGTGTGTGTGTGTGTGTGGGTGTGGTGTGTGTGTGTGTGTGTGTGTGTGTGTGTGTGTGTGTGTGTGTGTGTGTGTGTGTGTCTGTATGTGTGTCTGTGTGTGTGTGAACAAGAAAACTCCCAAAAGAATGGATGTATATTCACGAAACTTTCTATGAGTATACAGAATCCCATAAGGACCACAAGTATCGATTTTCAGCCAAATCGGGCGGATCAGAGGGGGGCCTCGCGCAAAAAACTTATTTAAAAACCATTGCAATGAATGTATCAAAACAAAATTCAGCACCAGAACTCCCTTTTTTAGCTCAATCGGTGGTTTTCTTTACATAATACATATTATTATAGTTATATTCTTACATTCCATAAAGAATAACAAGAATGAGTAAATATGAAAAGTATCATAAAGAAAAGAAAGAGTTCCTCCATAGATATCCTCCTTAAGGTCTCTCCAATCTATGTTTTAATCATTATTTTCTATTATTTATATACTAATTTATTTTTCTTGTTTTTCCCTTTTATGTATTTTTATCAACAATTTATTTATTTATTTATATATATTTATTTACCTCCCGAAATGTCGTCGTGAAAAAGACACTTCCGGAAAAGTTATCAATAAATATTATCCTTATTTTAATTAAATTTAAAAAAATTATCTTTTTTTTTTTTTTTTTTAGTTTGTTCTAAAAGAGGGTGCGCCTTGCGTTGCAGCAACATCACCCAGTCTACGTTTAGGCAAAGCTCGGGATCATTACATTGCCTGTTTCTGCTCCCGCCAGGAGCCGACGAATCGGCAGAACATCGGGTAGTCAGTTTCCGTCACCATCTGCCGTAGATCTAGTCCCAAATACGATCTTGTCCCATGAATCAACTCCACCCTAGCTTGGTCGTACAGCGGGCATTCGAGGACCACATGTTCTGCAGTCTCGATACCGCCGCACGAACAGTTCGGGGTGTTCTTCCTGTGAAAGAAGAACAGCTTGGAGTTGAAATCACCATGACCTGATAATATTTGAGACGTCCAGTGATTAGGCTGTACCCATGTTGAGTCAAGGCGTACCCGGACGTCCGGGAAGTATGCGTACGTCGTTCGGCCATCCGGGCATCGTGACCAACGTTGTTGCCATTTTTCCACAATCCAATTCTGGACGATGTCCTTGCAGCGCACTGGTCTGGACTGTCCGCGCATCTCTTCCTCTAGGGCTAGACGTAAGGGCTCATCAATATCTGCTCCTAAGGGCATGTTGCGTCTACAGAAATACGAAGCGACAGCCCCATCCAAGATCAAGTCAATGGGGGCGGCTCCCGCTAGTACCTGTAGCGCAGCCGTAGAGACAGTACGATAAGCCCTTGTAACTCTTAAAAGGGCTGCTCTCTGGGCTTGCGTCAGAATCGTGCGCTGCCGATTCGTGGGGCGATGCCACCAACCTGCAGCAGCGTACCTTGCTACAGCCACGAATACTCCTGTGTAGATGGTCCTACACGCGGAATAGTCGAGGCCCCACGTCGCGCGGGCTAGGCGACTCAGGGCGTTGAAAGTGGCTATCGTCTTTTCTTTAATGGCAACAACGTGGGGCGTCACTTTCAGGCCTCGTGCGATCCGCACACCAAGGTACGTTATCACAGCTGGGCATTCAATGTGCCGCCCATGGACTGTCAAAACCAGGGGTTGTCGAGCATCGGGTCTTCCCCTCATCAGTAAGGCCGAGGTCTTACTCGGTGAGAGAGCCAGCTTATTGGCGCAGCACCAGCTGCCTATATCGTCTATTGCAGTTTGCGCGCGAAGGGTAAGGTTGGCATGACTATCAGCCTGAACTGTAACCACGAGATCGTCGACATAGGCGATTGCCTTATGCCCACGGTTCTCGAGGTCACGGAGCAACCCGTCAAAGAGTATATTCCACAGGGTTGGTCCGAGAACCGATCCCTGAGGACAGCCTCTAGTGACGTCCACTGTAGTACTAGTATACAGCTGGCTTATGGTGGCGGATCGATCGCAGAGGAAGCTAGATATCAGCGCAAATAAATTCCTAGGCAATTCCATAGTCCGCAGTCTCGTGAGGATGGCTGGCCACCAGGCGCAATCAAAGGCCGACGCAATATCGAAGAAAACGCAGAGGGCATATTTGCCGTCGCGCTCTTCTACGTCTGCTCTCAGCATCCTCAATGCGTCCTCGGCAGATCTACCCCTCATGCAGCCAAATTGCCTGGGATACTAAATTATCTACTGTATTTATTATATGCGTTATCTACTGTATAAAATTATTATTTTCGTACTCATATTATCAAGTATTTATTTATTTATTTTTATTTTTTAGTAGTATTGTTAACTCTAATCCATGTGTGTCAGACTCTAAGAGTTAATATCTGTTTATGCATCTTTTTTTATTTTTTTTTTATTAGATTTTAAAGGAGGGTATGCCTCCAACGTGAGAAAAGCTGGGGGATCAAGGGGTTACTGAGGGACTGGGATTGGCCATCGGCGGAACTATTGCACTGATCGTCCCCAGCCCATCCTAAATTGCCTGTTTCTGCTCCCGCCAGGAGCCGACGAATCGGCAGAACACCGGGTAGTCTGTCTCCGTCATCATCTGCCGTAGATCCAGTCCTAAATACGATCTTGTCCGAGTGTTCTTTCTGTAAAAGAAGAACATCTTCGAGTTAAAATCACCATGATCTGATAATATTTGGGACGTCCAGTGATTAGGGTGTATCCATTTTGAGTCAAGGCGTACTCGGGCGTCCGGGAAGTATGCGTACGTCGTTCGGCCATCCGAGCAGCATATCTGTATACATATCTAAATTATAAGCTATCTTAATGTTCTTATGACATATCGTATCCTATTACCATGTAATAGTGTATAGAAATTTTATTTTTTGTGTATAACTAATGTTAAGCAATATGTTTCAGGTCGACGAATGCAGGGGAGCTGGTCAATGCGTTGCATTCTTCTCGCTACCATGATCATCGTTCATAGTAACAGTCCAGTGCATCTGTGAACCTTCAACAATCCCCCCACATTCTCATCATCATTCTGAACCATCCTAAATGTGAAATAAAAGTTATTTTTATATATATAGCAAGTACGTGAGGTGTGTTGCATGGAGAGAGAGAAAGAGGGAGCCAGGGCAGTTTGTAGACGACTTTCTGGTCATTGTCAGACAGAGGACCCCCTCCTTCTATAACCAGACACTGTAACACTCTGGTGCTCTCCTGGTAATCTTTCCCCGGGTCTAAGTTATGGATCATAAAGGGGATGATGTGTAGCCTACTCCAGGGATAACCACCCCCCTTCTAACTGCATATTACCGCAGTAAAGACATGAACACTCCGTATTTTCTGTTTTTTTTTTTTTTGTATATGTATGTGTTTTTTCCTCGCCTTAACCTAATATAAAAAAAAAAGTGAGCCAAGATATCGATATATTTTTTAACATTTACATGTAAAAAAAAAGTACGTACCAGGGGCGGCTCGAAGGAGGTGGAGGATGGCCCTTATCCAAGAATTTAAACATAGGAGGTGAAAATATTTTGAGCACACCGTCCTTCGGGTGGGATGTTAGGCCTGTATCCCTATCCTGGATGAATAAACCTAAATATGCAAAATTTATGACTCCCATAGTAGAATCGGGCTCATGTCCACCAGAGTGACGAAAGAGCAGAATCTAATAAGAGAAGAATCATAATAACCATGATATTTTAATAGGGTTATTGGTTATTTACACGACATTCGTTAAGAGTTCTATAAAATAAAACTCATTCCCAGGCGGGATTTGAACCCGTTACCATGGTTGGACCATGCGATCAAAGCACTATCCTCTAGCTTACACAACCCTTTTTTATATCTTATATTAATTCGTCTTGGTCGAATTGGTGGCCTCAAATCTGCCCATCCAGTAGAAATAGACAGATGAAACGTGGTTCATATGCCTCATTCCGGTGATAATGCATTATATCAAAATGTCAGACAGATCATTCGAACTGTTCACAGTTTATCAGTTGCTTGCGTTTTTTTTTTTTTTTTTTTCAGACGTATGTTTGATTTGTGCGGAAATGATTGTTAATTAAGAAAAATGTTCCTTATGAAATTTCTCATTACAATTGTTGTTAAATTTGAAGTGGGACAACGTGCTCAGAGTAGACAACGTGCAAAAAAATATATATATTAATTATACTTTTAAACAAAATATAAAATAATGTAAAAACTAGTTTATCAAAGGTATGTCTTATATTTCAAAACTGTAGAGTAAGTAAGTAGAAAATATAATTTTTCTTTCTGCAGGCGAACGATATTGGGTGCGTATATGATAATTATTGATAATATGCTGTGTCGCGTTGTAAATCAATAATATAAACCTCATTTTTCAAATTATCTATTCTACCACAAGAATCAATGATAATCCAAACTATCATCGCCGGCGGCTCAGATGTAAAGAGCTTGCTTACTGAGCTCAAGATCGCGGGTTTGAAACCCGGCCGAAGTCCTTAAATCTTTTATCTGGAAGTGAAAAAAGCTGGAGCACTCTGTCCTTTGGATGGGACGTTAACCGATTGTCCCGAGAGAGCCTGTTCAATGTCAGATACTCGCAAGACCTCTAATCTATGTGAATAAAACTGGACAGGCAAAATTTAGGACTCCCATATTAGAGGCGGGCTCATGTCTACCAGAGTGACGAAATAGCGCTCTGGTAGTAGGCGAAATGACCTCATAGTTAAAGCCCGGGCTTGAATCATAATAACTAACTTGGCTGTCCCATAAAATATCTACCTTACTTCTTGAAATTTTGGATACGTGGATATATTAGCATTCGAGTTATGAAATCATTTCGAGAAATAAATAATTGAAGAAAGAACTAAAATAATTTAGAAGCAGATTTCTTGAAAAATATGTCGATGAAATCAAAATTTCAAAACGTTCATTCCTGAAATTAGATATTCATTAAAAATAATTTCCATTTTTAATCTTTACCTAAGTGAAAGTGGCGTCAAGACAGACGGTAAGGAAGTATCGGATTTCAAATCCAGCTGTTGGAATTAAGAATTTTTAAAAATGAGAAACCGTTTTACTTTTTATTTGTTCAACTTCTTCCCCTAAAAAGGTTAGGTTAGGTTTTATGACTCATGCCCGGGCTTTAACTACGAGTTCATATCGCCTACTACCAGAGCGCACTTTCGTCACTCTGGTGGACATGAGCCCGACTTTATTCTACTGTGGGAGTCCTAAATTTTGCCTACCCTAAATTTTTATTCACCTAGGGCAGGGGTCTTTAACGGGTACCTAACATCGTACAGGCTCGAGACCATCGCTTAACGTCCCATTCGAAGGACGGCATGCTTAAGTTTATTTTACCTCCCAGATAAAATAAACCAAGGGCCTCGGTCGGGTTTCGAACCCACGATTTTGAGCTCAGAAGGCAAGCATGCATACCACTGAGCTACCGGCGCCCTCTAACTGCTAAGTACATACGCCTGGAAAAGTGTAGTTGAACAAATAGCAGTTTAACAATTGTATCTGTTATTAAATGGTAGCAGTAACTATAAAGTAAGTCGATTTTGGAAGATCTTTAAAATACATTACTTAAGTCCTCTTTCTATTGGAGATTTTAAAAGTAAGAATGGAGCGCCCCTGGTGTGTAAACTCAATATAATGATATTAAAATGGATCACATCCAACGAGGCCTCTGTCAAATTCCTGCGATTAGTAGAACTCGAAATATTTATATTTAGGATTTCATGCAGTCCCCCCCCCCCCCCCCCCTCGATATGAGTAAATGAAGTTTATAATAAAAACAATCATATATATATAAACAATTTTATATAAATTAAAATCTCCTGCACATTATAGCTTTATGTTGTAAAAGGGATTATTATAATTTATTGTGTATTAAAAGACTTTGTACATAAGAATAGAATAATTATTTTGAAAATAAAAAAAATAGTGAGAAAAATGTGAAATTAATGATTATAAATATATTATATTTTATGTCATTAATTATAGTACACATTGGTGGAAATTGGAAATGCAGAAAATAAGAAAACATCGGTTTAGATTCGAACTCCATCAAAACATTATGTGGTGATGTACAAAAGAAGTTATTAAAATATCAATAAAGGGATTGCGGAGAATCATTGACACAAAACTACAAACATATTCACTAGGAAATTATTTGGTTGTGTATTAGGTGTGTTATGCCTTATTAGGCACTGCAACATAACACGTTTTAAGTGCACCTTGCACCTGTGCAACATTACCCGTAAGAGGGAGCTCGGGATCGGAGTAGGGCTTAAGTGAGGATGTGGCGGGAAGAGGACGTCCTCCGGCCGATTATCTGTGGTTGCCCTCAGACCATGGTAACAGCTTTCTTCTGCCGATGAACAGGCTGAAAATTGGGCGGTTGGTCTCTGTCCCCACGTCGCAAGTATAATCCGCTTCTCTCTGGTCTGTTCGTACATCGGACAGTCTCTATGCCATTTTCCCCAGTATCCAGTATCCCACTGCACTACTCCAGTACTGTACAATGTTCTTGCAACCTTATTTCACACTGAGAGCTAGCAACATCTCGCCTCACTCCTACCAATTATACGCCCCCAGACAATTGACAGGAAAGAGGTCTCGTGACTTCTTCGGGGCATGAGGACACTCCAAACTGTCAAATGCCACAATAAAAGAGGCGAAGGATGTACAAAAAGCGTCTACTTCTGATCATAGACATACGCCTGGACAATAACCTCACAATCGTCGGTGGTGCACCGACAATGTACTTCCCCAGAACGAATTAATCAATTAATGTAGAAAGAATTCGAGGTTCTGTCGTGTAAATGAAAAATTCAAAATATGGCAAACGTTTCGAAAACTATTTATTTCCTTCTTCAGGGCCTTATAATGACTTGAGTAGATGTGTGTGGTGAGTTTGTGTCCAGTATAAAGCTATGGTTCACCACACACATCCACTCAAGTCATTATAAGGCCCTGAAGAAGGAAATAAATAGTTTTCGAAACGTTTGCCAAATTTTGAATTTTTCATTTACACGACAGAACCTCGAATTCTTTCTACATTGAAAAGATATTATCGACTCTAGATGTTGATTAGCGACTGTAGATTCTAATTGTAGGAATATTGAGGGTCAGTCAAAGATGGAAGAAAACACTATTCAAATGCCAACGTTTCGATATATTTTATATCATCATCAGGGCCTACAAACATGGGGGGGAATCAAGATTAGAATCACAATTAAACAAAAGTGTGTTGATAAACATTACTGAACGTTAAAATAGACACTGTAACGAGTTGAAAATTGAAACTGACTTACTATGAATACATTACTAAACATTAAAATTAAATATGAATACATTACTAAACATAAACTATGTATATGTTTATGTTTAGTAATGTATTCATAGTAAGTCAGTTTCAATTTTCAACTCGTTATAATGTCTATTTTGACGTTCAGTAATGTTTATCAACACACTTTTGTTTAATTGTGTTTCTAATCTTGATTTCCCCCCCATGTTTGTAGGCCCTGATGATGATATAAACTATATCGAAACGTTGCCATTTGAATAGTGTTTTCTTCCATCTTTGACTGACCCTCAATATTCCTACAATTATCGACTCTATTAATCATTAATCAATTAATGTGTTGCTCCCCCTCCAAAACTAGTCAACTGTAATAGTCAATAGTTGACTTACAAATCCTCATGTTTAATTTTGTATCGATAAATTCATTACATCGGCAGTTATTAGGGTTTTTGAACTAAGCCCCCTCCCCTGAACCTACCCTTCAGCCGATATCCCTGAAATTTGTCAGGTTATGTCCTCATTGGTTTTTGACTTTAAATATGAAATTTCATGTCGATACATTCTTTACAACGGCAGTTATTAAAGTTTTTGAGTTAAACCTCTCTCCTAATCCCCCCTTCCCTTTGGCCCATTAGACTGAAAGTCGATAGATGTGGTCCTTATGGGGTTCAGGTCACACATACAAAGTTTCATGTGAATACATCCATACTTCAATTAGCTGGAGAAATAATAACCGTTACTTAGTATGTACCGAATGTTTTGATGCAGTTTAAACCCACACCGATGTATAATTCTTCCAAGTGCATTTCCAATATGCACCAGTATATTGAAAAGTAAATAGATGTGTATAAATGTAAATTTTGTTTTAGTTTTTCTGTTATGAAAAATATAATCTGTAAATTAAAAAAAAATATATATACGATACAAAAATGTAAATACTTCAAAATAATTTTAGTTCATGAAGAACATTAAATTTATCAATTACATATCACTAATTCAAAATTGTAGAACTAGATAAATAAAATTTTCCATGCAATATTTCAATTCAAAATTGATGGTAATTATAATGTTTAATAGATTAAATTACCTACTTTATTATAGGGTAATTTCATGTATTATCAGCGAAATTTCTTGCCCACTGGATATCCGATTTTTTTTTCCATATTTTTATGTGTTTTTAAAACTCAATTTTCTGACTCACTACCTGAAAGCTCCTTCTGATGGGACGTTAAGCGATGGTACGTTGTCAGGTACTCGTAAGAGAATCGCACAGTAGAGTCGGGCTCATATACACCAGAGCGATGAAAGAGCGCTCTGGTAGTAGGCGATATGATTTCGTTCGCATGAGTCACAATAACTAACTAATCGAAAGCCATTAAATTTTTTAACCGACTTCAAACAAAAAAAAAAGAAAAAATAGATGGAAATCTCAATTTGACTCAAAATATATTTTCTAGTGTTTTTTAGGTCAAAGAAAAAAATAGAACAGTATGATTTCGCTCGTGTATCTGTCTCTCGACGGGGCAGCCACACAAAAAATCACAGTTGAAAGAAGTCGAGGTTCTGTGATGTGAATAAAAAACTCTGTATTTGGTCAACGTTTCGGAAACTATTTATTTTCTTCTTCAAGGGCCTTATAATGACTTGAGTGGGTGGCCTTATAATGACGAGTGAATGTGTTTGCTGAAGATGGTTAGGTGATGTTATCAGAAACAAACACACACCACTTTCACCCCACAAATCCACTCGTCATTATAATGAGGTGTAACTCTACTCCTTCAGGGGGTTTTGTACTACTTTTTCGTGAACTGTACTCCTTTTAAAAATCGTACTCCAAAAATACTCCTTTGTACTCCATTAATAAATATAAAAGGTGGGTAGAAATATTTTCACATTTTAAACAAGAGTATATTCTCCACAAAAATTTGAAATTATTAATTGAATTTGCAATGTGTTGCACCGGTACTAATGCTGCCATGGAGAGGATATTTCCCCTTGCAAATGATTACTGGAGTGAAAAATCACAATTATCTGCAAACACTAGCTGCAGTTTTAACGGTAAAGTTCAACATGCAGGATGCACGTTGTTCTGACATAAGTGCGCTCTTAGAAGAAAATTCAGAACTATCGGAAAAACTTCATTCAAAAGGAAAATATGATTTCAATAAATAAAATGATGTAGGTAAATAAAATAACTAAATTTATATTAATTTTTTAAAATATTTAGCCAAATGGTTGCGACTTAATTTTTTTTTTTTTTTACAAACCCAAATATCCAATGAAATTCCATCAGTACTCCTTTTGTAAAAAAAGTAGTTGGTCACTTTACTATAATCCTCTGAAGATGGAAATAAATAGTTTTGGAAACGTTGGCCAAATACTGAGTTTTCTATTTACACGACAGAACATCGACTTCTATTAACATTGGAAATATACTGTTGACTCGTATCAAAATTAACAAATCTTAGCCAAATAAACTTGGAATATATTTATTTGTTTAGAGCTATGAACAGAAAATAGGGACCGTTTTCAGAAATATTTTAATATTTACCGGAATACCAAAACAGCAACAAAAAAGTATTTTCTTGTTTTGTTTATAAAGCCCTTTCATTATGATATTGTTTTTCTCTGAAAATAAAGACCATAAAAGTATATAAAATATAAAAAATTGTAGACGATGTGTTCGTTGATTATACATGAATTTGTTTAACTATAATTAATACCTATGTCGCTTTCTGATTATATTTTATAAGGCTGATTATAATTTTTTACATTGAAAATGTTATACAAGGTGTGGTAATCCAATGTGGAAAATTTTTAAGGAGTGATACTACTCTCCAAGATGAACAAAAAATGTCTATAATCCATAATCCGATTCTCACTCGTTTTCAGGTTGTTGGATGTTTAGCGTTTTTTTATCGAAAAGTTTTTTTTCTTTCAATAAATCGCTTCTATTCAGCTACCCTCTCTTTTGAACTTACTTTTGATTCCACCATCCAAAACCTCTTTGAATTTCCTATAAAGTATCTGAAAAAACAATTTCTTTTAAAATTCTGCAAATATTTCTTTAAACTCACCACTAAAACACTCTGAATTTGAAAATCTTCACAATAACTTTTTCAATCAATAATTTTTAAAATGATATCCCCAACTGCCCTATTATCTCAAATTGTCAATTCACAAAAGTTACATAAAAAAAAAACTAGGTAAAAAAAAGATTTAAAAAATGTAAGACTTTAAAAATGTTCACACTATATACCCAATCAAAAAGAAAAGAACTACGTCTAGTATATTCAGTTTTTCAAATTAAAACAAAATAAATCTTTCTTATTTTATTTATTTCATATAAATTTATGCTATATACAATTCATGGTAATTATCATAATCTTTTATTTATTTATTTCACTAAAAGTAGAATGAGCTGTATTATTGTTGTCAATTGTGAAGTACGATTTATTATAAAACAAGTTTCAACCCTTCATCTTTCATAAATAATACAAATAAATATCTCAGCCTTCTCTTTCAAGAGAAGGATGCCTGTCTGTAAAAAGTTTGGTATATTGCGGACAGTGGCGGATTTAAGGAAAACTAGGTGGTCAGCTAAAGCTCTCCTGGGGCCCCGTTCTTATTTCAAAGGACATCAAATTTGAATTTGTTTTATCACAGTCTTTATACATGGTATGGAAAAAAATATATGTTTGATTGTAAAATACATTTATTTCATTGATTTAAAAAATATAATATTTTGTTTATCTACAAAATAGCAATTAGAATCTTTAAGAAATTTTTAATCCTCTGAGCTTAATCCGTTGAACTTTTCGCTCAACAAATAATTCAATTGTGGTATTCAAGTCAATTTGGTTGGCAACATTTCGTTCTATGTAGAGAATACTGCAATCATCTAGTGTTTCTCCAGTCATTGCAGTACTTCGAAAATCTTTGATTTAAAAAAATACTCAGCGATTGACTTTAAATAATCTAAAACGTTTAAAAATAATTTGGTGAGAGGGGCCCGTGGGGCAATTTCTCTTGAGACACAATCATTCAGGATTTCGCCTAATTCTTGTGTTTTATGCTGCCATATTTAAGGAATGAAAGATGAAGGGTTGAAACTTGTTTTATAATAAATCGTACTACACAAGCTTTCAATCGGCGTTTGGTTCATTATTATACAATTATTATTTTAGAAGATATAATCTCTCAAAGTGTGACACATTTTCGTGATGCACTTTAACCCCCCATACCGCTCGGAAAGACGTAGTTCTATGACCCACGGCACTAGCTGGGTGCCCTGCGATGCACGGTGAATACTAGATGTGGAACCCACCGTTGCTCAGTTAATATCCATCTGTTTGTTTGTATATAATCATAAACGTCGATGAGAGAACTAACATTTTCAATGTTAAAATATTTGAGACTGGAAGAGCCTCAGCCTCCGTTTTTAAGTACGTCTAAATATTCCTTAGATAATTGTTGCTTATTTATTTTTAATTTCTTAAAGTGTAAAAAATTTAGTCATTAGCATATCACCTAGTATTTTATTTATTTTTTAAATAAATAGTAATAGTATATATGGAGAGCCAAGTCGAAACAGTGGTGTCTACAACAAAATTGGGAGTTGAAAAATCCTTGAGCACACTGTCCTTCGGATGGGACGTTAAGTGTTGGTCCCAAGCCTGTACAATGTCAGGTACTCGTTAAAAGACCCTTAACCTAAGTGAATAAACCTAGGTAGGTAACATTTAGGACTCCCATTGTAGAGTCGGGCTCATGTCCACTAGACGAAAAGAACGCTCTGGTAGTAGGCGATATATAACCGTGTAGTTAAAGCCCAGGCATGAGCAGCAATAACAACAAAATGTTTATGTACATAATTATTTTTAACATTATTGTATATCAATTTGTCAATGTATCATATTGTAAATAATTAATTTTTATGTGATTTATTGTACAATTATTATAAAATGAGGCCAGACAATCGTCTATTGATGTCTTACTGTAAGCAATTGTAAATGTGTAATTTTATGTTACCGTAAATGATGGGAAGTTCTCATTGGCTCTCTCACTAGGAGGGGGGGGGGGGGGGGGGAGGATAAATAAATAATTCAATTTTAAATTTCTAATAGCAATAGAAAAAATACTTTTTGATCTCTATAATAACTGACCAAGACTCGAAATTGTTTGCACAAGAGAAAGTACGAAGAGATTTACCTTGTACAAGATTGTATCATTTTTATATTTGATCTGATGCATTTTTCTCATATCATAAACCGTACTTGTGTTATGTATCAAAACGTTAAGACTTCACTGTTGTAAACACTTTTTTTTTTTAATTTCCCCAACTTAAACAAGTAGGTCAGAAAACATGAAATTCCTGTGAAAATTCAACATCAAATTGTTGACCGATCATATAACATCCTCATATGATTGGTCATATAACATCCTCATATGATTGGTCATATAACATCCTCATATGATTGGTCATATAACATCCTCATATGATTGGTCACATAACATCCTCATATGATTGGTCACATAACATCCTCATATGATTGGTCATATAACATCCTCATATGATTGGTCATATAACATCCTCATATGATTGGTCATATAACATCCTCATATGATTGGTCATATAACATCCTCATATGATTGGTCATATAACATCCTCATATGATTGGTCATATAACATCCTCATATGATTGGTCATATAACATCCTCATATGATTGGTCATATAACATCCTCATATGATTGGTCATATAACATCCTCATATGATTGGTCATATAACATCCTCATATGATTGGTCACATAACATCCTCATATGATTGGTCATATAACATCCTCATATGATTGGTCATATAACATCCTCATATGATTGGTCATATTGATCTTAAATTTTCCCAGGAATTTCATGTTTTCCGAACCCCTGATCCAAAAATTAAAAAAAAAATTATTTACATGTCTATGGATATGATAATGAGTTTGGGGTGTATGAAAAAAACAATGCACGATGATTCCCCTTAAGTTTTAATATAATGCAAAAAAACACAGTTAAATATTTTTTTTATCGCATGCGCCCCGGCGCTACTTACGTTATGAGTTATTGTGTTCCCAGACACACAGACACATTTTCATTTTTATATTTAGATTCAGAAGATCGAAAAACATGAAAAACCGGTGAAAACAAATTAGGAGTATTTATCTGTAGGGAATTCGGATAAAATTTTTTCGTTTAAAAACCATTTCGATATCATCCTCCATTGAATTAATATCGCAGAAAAATAAATTTTGTGCCGCAATTTTGGCCAATATCTTCGTTCCGAGTAAGATGCATCATGTTGTTTCTCATTTCTCAAAAATGAATTTACCTCACCTTCTCGGAAAAATGTGCAAGTCCATAACATTGATGACTCATTAATAGCTATTAAATTTTAATTAACCACTGTTGAGACTCATTAATTTAATTTTTACCTCGCTCACTCATTAAATACATCTAATTATAAAATGTTTCCAATATTTGCGCTAAATTCAAATTTTCAAAATGAAAACATTTTTTACCTGCTTATAATAAATATTTCACTTACTTTTATTTATTTATTTTCTTTTTATAATTAAGATAAATACATTTTAAGGAATGTTATTCAAATGTTAATTTTATGATTGCCTATAAAATTATATTTACAAATATCTATGTATACATATAAATGTAAAAAAAAAACTATGTGCCAAAATAATTAAATTGTTTGTCCTTTATTTTGTTTATAAATATTAGTTGTATGTTATTTAAATAGAATTTTTATTAGAATGTTCACTCTAATTAAATTATAATTTTATTGTACATAAAATTAGAAAATGGTGCTTTATTAATTTTTATTTATAAAAGATTATGAGACTGAAGTACAGTCTTCAATCGCAGTATATACAGTTGAAAAAAAAATTTATAACTTTAATTTTTAAATTGATTATAGAAAACACTTTTTTGTGTGAATGTAAATAAAAAATGAATTTATATAAATAACGCAAATAACAGTTATATTATTTGTTATAATTTTCAAGAAAAATGTAATATAACTATTGAAAAAAAACAATGACCCAAATTATTAAAATTCAGATTATTTTTTAAATATTTATTTTGTGTTAATTGATCAGTATATTAAATATATATATATTATTTTGAATTATTATTTTATGATTATTAAATAAACTGCTCAAGTAAATGGTAAATATTACGTCAAAACCAGCGTCCTTTTAAAGTAAAAAAAAATAAAAATTATTATAATATTTGATAACGAAATTATTGTTTGCAAAAAATGGTCTAAGGGAACTGATAAAAATAGATACTTTTTTTTTTTTTAAACGTTGCGGATTTTTTAGGCGCAAGAAAAGTACAATTTCCTCTCTCTCATTGAGAATGTGGGCAAAATAAATGAACAAGGTATTCGGAGAAAAATAAAACACTTAATTAGAAATGTTTAAAAAAGTATATTATTATAATATAAAATGTATTCTAATAATAATGCACATAGATATTCATTTTAAATTCTAATTAAAATGGTATAATACAATGGTATAATACAATGGTATATATACATAATATGGGTATCCTATTAGTTATGTAAATCTTATCATCTTCCTTATTTCTAAGAATTTTGGATTCTTGACTTTTGCATTAGACTCTAAACACACAAAATTGTGAAATCAATTTAAGTAATCAATACATTTCCCATGATGTAATTTTCGAACTATCGCAAACAATCAGTGCCGACCATAACATTTTGTTTGAGGTGGACGGAGAATAGGGAGGAAAAGCCCGCACACTAGCCATTGTTTGCCATTCACACAAACAGCCTAGTCAACGTTTGCCGACTACTTGTTTTGTGGACTTAACAAAAGTAAGTATAATTTCATATTATTTTAGCAAAATACTCGTTATTATTGATTTCTGTGTGCTCAAACTATGAGTGTGACGCAGAGCAATTAATTGCTGCCGTAAATAGAAAGAATACATACATACAACTATGTATGTAAACATACAACTGCGTCGTAAAATAAAAGAGAGCTGGGCAGAGATGTGGACTAACATGAACCTAACCAATAAACTTATAAGTAAAACAAACTTATTTTTTGAAATATTGTCTATTCCACTAAAGATATTTATAAAAATACAACTACCGATTTCGACCTCACACCATCGTCAGGTCTAGTTATGAACTAAGTTAGTTTGCAGAGTGCGACCCCTCCAATACCTCTCTGGTGAAAGTTGCCACTTCAATTAGGGAATCCCCCGGCTTTACCGTTAGCTACATCATGAAATATTTGACAAAACACTAATTTTTCTTAATTTACATAAAATAACATCCTTTGACTAATAAGTAAAGAATAAAACTAAAAAACGTAACAGATAATAACATATATGTCCGAATACATTTTTTGCGTTATGTGTTGATACAGTGGAAATACTAATGAATAAAATAAAATGATGGATAAAACACTTTTTTGAACACTTATATTGTCTAATTCCACAAACATATACTTAAATGTGTACCGGTTTCGGCTTACGCCATCGTCAGCACAATGTTCAACAGCATCTTCAAAATAAAATGACTTAAAATCTTGAATGATTTAGATTTTTATTTATATAACTTCATTATTACCTTCTCTTTGCAATTTATACATTTATTTTTACTTTTTTATATGTAGATTATGAGAAAGTATTGCAATTGTGCCAAAATCCGAGATCGAGTTGTCAACGGAATTCACGTTTCGAAATCCCCTGAATACGTTTTGACCATTTTAGCGAAGATGTCTGACTGTTTATTGTTACTTTGTTGAACATCGTGCTGACGATGGCGTAAGCCGAAACCGGTACACATTTAAGTATATGTTTGTGGAATTAGACAATATAAGTGTTCAAAAAAGTGTTTTATCTATCATTTTATTTTATTAATAACATATATGTGGAAACCTATAATAATAACAGATAATAACAAACATAGGTATATGAGGAAATAGAACCGGTTCAAGGTGTTAACAAAAGTTTGTTTTATTTATTTATTTATTACAAATTCCACATTATGTCCGCGTTCCTCAACTTAGATGTTGTCAATAAACTTATGTCCATCAAAACCAATATTGATGAGTGGAAAAAAGTTCGGAAAGGCAGAATAGGCAGGTGTGTCTGATGCGGCTCCATGTAGGCCACACTTGGCTAACCTCATCAACAGGGTCACGGCTCTGGGCTGTGGCAAGTATGGGGTCTGGCCTCTCACAGTAAGCCACATCCTGGAGGAGTGCCCCGGATATAAGGAAATACTAAAGACCTTGGGTTTACGAACAAGAGACCTAAATGAGATGCTAGGAGATGACAACTCGTCTATAGAAGCCGTCCTATCCTCA
This sequence comes from Aradus depressus, assembly GCA_963662175.1. NCBI lineage: Eukaryota > Metazoa > Arthropoda > Insecta > Hemiptera > Aradidae > Aradus > Aradus depressus. The sequence continues at coordinate 4,671,412 of OY759226.1, read as the reverse complement.
ATGAAGGCAAGTCACCTCATCGAATTAATCGAATCACTAATCGTCAAAAATCTAGGCCATTGAACGCCGAAAAATAAAATTATTCTATTCCTGAAAATATTCAATTTTGTAGTTTTATTTTTTTGTTTGTTCCTTACATCTATCATTATTTCAATTTATTATATAATTAAGAGCTACGAAATAAATCTAATGCAAAAGAGAGTTGCTAATTCCACTAAAAAAGGAGGATAAACATGTTATATACACGGGACACTCAGCATAGCTGACAATACAAAAAACAGTCCGTTTTTGTTTTGTTTATATTTATTTTAAAAAAAAACAAAAAAAAAAACTAAATAATCCTGATCCTATTTGGCTAAACGCTTGACTCCTTTCTTCCCTGATGTCTGTTTTTCTTTTCCACTCTTGTTGCTCATTAATGGATGTGGTTCTGTAACAAAAAAATGTTCAGATGAAATAGTGGCAGAAGAAACAGAAGGACGGTGTTCTGAATAAACGTATTAAAGGTCGGCGGTGGATCACCGGCAATGTACTTCCCCAGAACGATTTAATCAATTAACTTAAATACACTACAACATCAGTTATTACTGTTTTTGAATTGAGCCCCCCTTCGCTTCGGCTGAAAATTAATAGGTTTTGTCCTTATGGGGTTACACATATAAATTTTTTTTGGCGATACATACATTTTATCAGCACTTAGATACGCACACAATTGTTTTTTTTTCATATTTTTTTGGACTGGAGATCAGAAAACTTGGAATTCCGTTGAAAACTTCACATCGAATTTTTGACCGATTACATAACTTCTAATACTTCGTATAGTTGGGGAAGTAAAAATTAATTCTTCTCGAAATACAAAAATTTTCGCGTTCCAAATTTCCGGATATAATTAAATCTCAAAATAACATACAGTAAAAGTTCCTTATTCACGGTTTCCTTATTCGCGGGTGAAAAAATTGCAACCCAGTTCCTATATCCGTGGCTAAAAATGTCTTTATTCGCGGATGCAATCGGTAAATAGAAATGGATTCGGTGTCGTTTATTAACGTATCGGCATCCTTTGAATACTGCTGGTACGTGCCGAGGCAGACACATTGACACCATGCTGGAAAAAAAACTGTGGCCTGTTTTGACTGTCGGAAATGATGAAGAATCCGCGCAAATTCAAACTTTAACTGACAATGTTGTTCAAGTTACAAATGGAATAGGACGAGATGACTTCGAACAGATAGAATTAAGTGACATTCAGGAGTTGCTTGATTCGCAGGATAACTTGACCGAAACCGACTTGGAGGAAATGTTAACTCCACATTCCACTGAAGAAGAGCCTTCAACGAGCACTGAAAAGGTGACCTTTAACTCGACAAATCTGAGTGAAGGTTTACGTATAGCAAATGAACTTTGTGATTTCTTCATGAAAATTGATCCATCTATGGAAAGGAGCCTCATTTTTAAAAGGCAAATTATTAATGCTACAGCTCAATATCAATCTGAATTTAAAGACCTTTTAAAAGCGGCAAAACAAGAAAAAATTACTAAATTCTTTAAACCTTTGCCTAAAGCTGACAACGATTGATTTTAATTGCGAATTTCTCAATAAATTGATTTTATTTTGGAACCTTGGAACGTATCCCCTATGATTCCATACTAATTACCATTCCATATCCACGGTTTCTGTATTCGCGGCATATTAACGGAACATATACCCCGCGAATAAAGAGCTTTTACTGTATAGATAGAATCTCTATAATCCAAGTTGATGAGGCAATGATGGCTGCTACCTCAGATTATCGAAAAACTTGGATTATATATTGGAAACATTATTACTGAGAGGAAAGAACAATGAGAACTGGAAAATTGAGTTATTTTGGGTTAAAAAATCATAGAACAATAAAATAATTGTAGTAAAACTCCTAGCCGCTAGATGTAAATGTTCAATTAATTCTCTATTATAGGAAAACAATGACATTTTTGTGAAATTACGGATAACAGGTTATTAGTATAGAGGAAGTTATGTAATCAAAAATTCGATGCAGAGTTTTGAACGAAATTTCATGTTTCCCGACCTCCGGATTCCAAATATGAAAAAAAAAGTCTGTATGTGTGAGTCTGTGAACACGATAACTCCCGATAGAATGAATGTGACACGAAATTTTATATGTGTGACCAAAACCCCATAAGGTCAACACCTATCGATATTCAGCCAAATCGGCTAAAGGGAGGAGGAGGTGACGGGAGAAGCTTAACGCAAAAACCCCAATAACTGCCGTTGTAATGAATGTATCGACACAAAATTTTATATGTGAATTCAAAACTCCATAAGGATGACATCCATAAGAAGACTTAGCACAATAACGTCAATAAATGCCGATAGAATGAATACATCGACACAACATTTTTATATGTGTGAGCAAAACCCCATAAGATCAACGCCTATCGTTTTTCAGGGATTAGGGGAGACTCGACAGAAAAACTCTAATAAATGCAGATAGTGTGAAAGTATCGACACGAAATTTTATATGTGTCACCAGAAGCCCATAAGGACAACATCTATTAATTTTTAGCGATATAGGTCGAAGGGAAGGAATGGTTCAGGGGAGTCATGCGTGGGGGCTCAATTCAAAAAACCATAAAATAACTGCCGATGTAATGAATTTATCGACACAACATTTAATATGTGGATTTAAGAGTCTCTATGTAAATCAACTATTGAATATTAGCGCAAACGTTCGACGGGGGGAAAAAAGGTAATTAATTCATTTTGGGGAAGAACATAGCCGGTGACTCGCCCGCAACGTTTTACAATGTTCTTCCGAGACAGCAATTTGCAATGTAATAAGTCCAAAAAATGTATTGCATAATGAGATTTTTATTATTAAAAAAACACTCGGAAGACTCAACTGTACATCTATCTGCACAGACAGAAAAATTCTTTATTAGAGATGCATCAGAGACCGTTGCTGATTCACCGGTGAAAGTGAATAATACAAAAAAAATCCATGATTAATCCATACATTCACCAATATTGTTGGTTATTGTACACAATCACAGCACAGTTACATATATTGTTTCAAAACATTGTACATCGAAGGAAGTGTATACCAGACCTGAGACAATGGTACCTACCATCAGTTGGTGCATCCAGATGTATATCGTAGGTCTTGTGTTTGTGTCCAGAGACCGGAGAGGCAGGTCTGAGAGGAGGTTGCAGAGTTGCTCCTTCCTCGGGGTCTTCCACTTCGGGGGCTATCGGCAAGAACTGTAGGATCCGAGCCTCCTCCATCTCCTCATCGGAACTGCAGAAGGCAATCACTGGATCCACCGTTGTCACGTCCACCTGGAAGAGACAGGCATTAGCAAACAGCCTTTGAAGATGTACTCTGTCCAATGAGAGGATAACACGCATGCTCAGATCGTCAAACTATAGAGTTGACATATATTTTCTGATGAAAAACAAAATAGATTAACTTATAGAAATAAAATTTAATACAATAAATAACACACTTTGATTGTTGACAGCCAGCAAATAAATAATAATAATAATAATAATAATAATAGTTTATTTAAAGAAATAATTTAAAACAATCTCCACAAACAAGATGTATATGCCTATAAAGTATATCTATACTAATAGCGGGTTCAAAACCCGGGCGAGGCGATTTTTTAACTAAAGATGAAAAAACCTTGAGCACGCCATCCTTCAGATGAAAGGTTAAGCGATAGTCCCGAGCCTGTAAAATGTCAGATACCCTTTAAACATCCCTGCCCTAGGTTAATAAACTTGAGTAGGTAACATTTAGACTCCTACAGTAAAGTCGGGCTCGAGCGACGGAAGAGCGCTCTGGTAGTAGGCGATATGACCTCAAAGTTAAAGCCCGGGCATGAACCACAATTACTAACTAATTAGGGTTGGGCAGATGCTATACTCTCCCGATAATCGTCTGTTCTGGAGTATCCAAAACGTATCTAAGTGGCCAAAGGATGAATTCATCGGAAAAGGTAGAAAGGACAGTATAATATCTATTTAACGATTGACTTTTCAAAGTTAATCTATAAAACCAAAACTATAGCAATTCACATTTCCAACTATTCGAAATTTAACGTATTAATATATTGGGAGAACAATGGGAAAGCGCTGCTAATAAGGTTTTTCGAGTTTTGAATTGATCATTGAGTAGAACAATGTTCATTGTTTTAAAGGTCTTACATAGTTCTTCATGGGTCCGAGGGTGGGGGTAAGCTACAAAGCATCGCACACTGGGGCAAGAGGCCTCAAAACCTGGCCAAAATACAAAAAAACAGATGCAGACTTTAAGGAGGGAGTGAAGGTGGGTTTACTTGCATACACCTGTACAAATATAAACAAGACCATTGCAGCCTTTTAATACCCTCTACATTGCCTCAGTCTTTATTTATAACGTGTTAAAACCCAATCTTTTTAATTATTTTATTGTCTTAAATATGGACATCTCTTCTCAAGGTAAATGTACAGACTTATAATTACTATCATTAGCGTCACTGCTTAATTAAAAAACTACTGAAAAAAATCAGTTTTTGTAAAGTATTTTCATCATACAACCATAAAATGAAATCCGTTTTTGCGAAAATTTGCGAATTAGGGAGACAATTAATTTTAAAGTTATTACTTCGTCCGAAGAAGACGCAGAAGTTTCATTTTAGTGAATTTTTGAAGAAAATGAAGCTATTGCAATTTCTAATTTCAGTTACCAATATGAATAATACAATATGAATTGTATATTTCTCATAAGCTGTATGAGCTACAACACGTGTTCACCTCCTCTTGAGGAGCTGATGTATTTGTCAAAATACAGTACTCAATAAAGGATCGGGAAATTGTTAAGTATTTTTTTCGTTTTCAACACACCAAAAGTATATAGTTTCATAATTTTGGCTAGAACTTTGTTCATTTGGCACCAGTGTGCATCGGCTTCAATAACACTGAAAATGGCAACTTATTTCTAAAACCATGTAACTTACAAGTTAGGTTAGGTTAGGTTTTATGGCTCCTGCCCAAGCTTTAACTACGAGGTCATATCGCCTACTACCAGAGCGCTCTTTAGTCACTCTGGTAGACATGAGCCCAACTCTACTGCGGGAGTCCTAAATATTCACCTAGGGCAGGGGTCTTTAACGAGTATCTGACATCGTACAGGCTCGGGACCATCGCTTAACGTCTCATCCGAAAGACGGGGTTCTTAAGTTTATTTTACCTCCCAGATAAAATAAACTAAGGGCCTCGGTCGGGTTTCGAACCCACGTTCTTGAGCTCAGAAGGCAAGCACGCATACCACTGAGCTACCGGCGCCCTCAACCTACAAGTTACTAATCATGTAGATAACTTATTTAACCTTCTTCAAGTTACTCCAGTAACCTCCTAGTTAAATATAATAATAAATAGAAATATTTACAATACCTCCAGGTCTTCGTCCTCCTTGTGAGGTCCAGCAGTCACGGACTTGTCTTCATCGCTTAGATCAAACTCACTTTCTCTCTCTTCGTACTCCACATTTTCATCTAATTCTTTAAAGTCTGGCGCAAAAGCTGACCAATTTTCCACCTGATTTTGAGCCCAGACTGAAACCACCCCACTGCTAATGGAGGCTATTATAGGTCTCACAGGGTGCCACTGAAAAAAAAAATATATTAATACGCTTAAATTGAATTATCTAAGTAGTTATATTTTATAATTATATTTAATTTTTTTTTTTTTTTTTTTTTTAAATATTTTTTATTTTTTTTTGGTGATCTAATACGATAAACATTAAATTTAACCTTACTTTCTTTTCTTAATTTCAAAAATACGTTTTGTTCTTAATTACTTGTTATCTTGTTTGTTTCTTTTCGTTTGTTTTTATAATTGTGTTTTGTGTTTTGTTTGTAACTATTATTTTCATTTGTTTTTAACTTTGTGTGTGGCTGGGAGTTCTTCATCCAGGACATGGATGCGGCAACTGTCAGCGATCCGTACGTGCCAAGCACCTCTGAGATGGAGTGGCATCAGGTGCCAGTCAAAAGGAAAAACCCACCCCCCTCAGGTGATATTCACAAGGTGAAGGTTCTGAAGGATCATCAGGTGAGTACCAGCAATCCTTATAGTCCACTGGAAAACTTGCCTGCTGAGGAGTGCAAACCACCTCCTATTTACCTGAAGACCAGTGTAAACTTTCGGGAGTTATGCCAACAGTTGAATGGCATCATAAAAGATAAATTTGAATGCAAAAGTAAGGCAGGCTCTTTGATAATTTATCTTGACACAGCGGAAGCATACCGACTGACGGTCACGCTGTTCCGAGAGAGACGATATGAATTTCATACCTATCAATTAGAACAGGATAGGGCTTTCCGGGTGGTGATAAGACACCTACACCCTTCTGCGAGCCTTATCGAAATAAAGGAAGGATTGCGGGAGAAAGGTTTCACCGTAAGGAACGTCACAAATGTTCTTCAAGCGGGCACGAAGAAGGCTCTCCCCCTTTTCTTTGTAGATCTGGAGCCTGCAGTAAACAATAAAGAAATTTTTAACCTCGGCTCCTTGTTATATACAAGAATTAAAGTGGAAGAACCGAAGAAAAAACGGGAAATTATACAGTGCAAGAGGTGCATGGCCTACGGGCATTCTCGGACCTACTGCAATAACATGGTGCGCTGTGTGCGGTGCGGAGAGCAGCATCCATCCCCGGAGTGCCCCAGGAGTCTTAAGGAGCCCCCAACATGCGCGCTCTGTCAAGGCCAGCATCCCGCCAACTATAAGGGGTGCACTGTCTACCGGGATCTCAGAAGTCGGCGGAGCAACCCTGGCAGTCGACGTGCGGCCCCAGTTACAGCACCAGTGACCAATGCGGGGAGCCGGCTGGTCACCGCCCCGCCTCCTCAGGTAAGTGGGTCTGTGGGAGGTCCTCGGGAGGCTGCCCGGCCAGCTACCCTGCCACATTTCTCCACCAACACCACACAACCCCCCCTGTCTTTTGCACACGTCACCTCCCCACCCCCGCCTCCCCCCAAGAGGGTGCGAATGCAGCAACCCCGGGCTGACCCAGTACAGTCAGGGACTGAGCCAAACTCATTCCAAGGTATCAACGATCTTCTTTCATCCTTCATTTCTCAAATTCAAAACTTGGTCACCCCTCTATTTTCTTTGCTCACTACGCTTATCCAAAAGTTAACCCTCACACATGTCTAATCCTTTCACAGGCAGGTCCCTGATTGTGCTCCTATGGAATGCTAATGGTCTTGTTAGACATTCAGGTGAACTGACATACGTACTTCGGGAGAGGCGAATTGACGTCGCTTTAATAACTGAAACTCACTTTACAGATTTGACCCGATTTCACATAGACGGATACACGACTTACCGGACGGACCATCCAGACGGGACAGGCCATGCAGGAACGGCGGTGCTTGTCAGGAGAGGTTTGGTGCATCACTTTCTGCCTTCCTTCTGCGAGCCTCACCTTCAATCGACAGCGGTCAAAATCTCATCAGCTTCTCACAATTTCACACTTGCTTCAGTTTACTGTCCTCCACGCCACAACATTACCCCGCAACACTTCAACAACTACTTCGACACTCTGGGTGATGACTTCATAGCCGGTGGAGACTACAATGCTAAGCACCTGGAGTGGGGATGTAGGGTCAACAACCCGCGTGGACAGACACTTAACTACGTTTTGACGAACAGACGATACAGAGACTATTCCCCCCGAGAACCCACATATTGGCCAACTAACAGAAGAAAACTTCCCGATATACTAGACTTTTTTGTAGCTTCAAAATTCTTCCCCTATACATCAATAGAAATAATTCCCGACTTAACATCAGACCATTCTCCAGTAATTTTTACCCTAGACTCCCAACCTATTCAGAAGACACCCCGACCCTCCCCCACTTCAGGGCTCATTGATTGGGACAGATTCAGAGATATTGTGACAGACAGACTTAATCTGTCAGTCACCCTGAAAGCACCTCATGACCTGGATGATGCAGTGAACTCTTTCACAACAACACTTCAGGAGGCGGCATGGAGCAGTAGCACCTCCGCCCAGCCTGACCACATACACACACACAACGTCCCACAGCACATTAGAAGGCTGCTGGTTGAGAAACGCAGATGTCGTTGTCAGTGGCAAAGACATAGATACCCATCCATCAAAACACGACTCAATAGACTCACACACGAACTCAAAACAGCTATATCACAATACAAAGCAGAGACGTTTTCACTTTACACTGACACACTAGCCACTGACGATGGATCTCTGTGGAGAGCAACCAGACGTCTACTGAACTTTTCTTCCTCCTCCTTTCCCATTCAAAACCCGGACGGAACATGGGCTAAGTCGGACGAGGAAAAAGCACAAGTATTTTCTCAACACTTAGCAGACACATTTACACCCCATGACATTCATCATCCACTTCATAAACACATACACGATTTCCTCAACACACCTCTACAACTGAGTTTACCGCCGAAACCCATCACTCCGTCTGAGGTGCAGCAGGCTATCCTTCAGCTTCCCAACAAGAAGAGCCCTGGCTATGATCTCATTACTGCCAGAGTGTTGAAAAATCTTCCGCGCAAAGCTGTCATCTTTCTTACTTACATTTACAATTGCATCCTTCGCCTTTCCTACTTTCCAGTTCTTTGGAAATTTTCTATCATTACTTTAATTCCGAAACCAGATAAACCTAAACACTTACTCTCTTCATACCGCCCCATAAGTCTTCTTCCCACTCCTTCTAAACTCTTTGAAAAAATTCTTCTTAGCCGCCTCTTACCTCTCTTCGAAGTACACGACCTTATTCCGAATCATCAGTTCGGATTCCGACAGAAACACTCAACACTTCAACAATGTCACAGATTAGTTGATGAGATTTCCTCCGCTTTGGAAAGGAAGTGTTATTGCTCCGCAGCATTTTTGGATGTGAGTCAAGCTTTCGACCGTGTCTGGCATGTTGGGCTGCTGTATAAGCTGAAACATGTGATCCCTGACGGTTATTATCGTCTTCTCCGCTCTTACCTGGATGATCGTTTTTTCCAGGTCAGACAGGGCAGTGTCCACTCTGATGTTCAACCCATAAGAGCTGGTGTCCCACAGGGGAGCATTCTGGGTCCACTTCTCTATGTTGCAAGCACATCCAGCATCCCAACATCGCCTGAGACGGTGTTAGCCACCTACGCCGATGACATAGCAATTTTAGCTACTAATAAATCGGCTGGGGACGCCTCCAAATCTCTGCAGGAGCACTTACACCTTCTAGAGGGTTGGTTGCGTCTGTGGAAGGTAAAAATAAATGAGATCAAATCCCTTCATGTTACATTCGCCTTGAGGCGCGGTGACTGCCCAACTGTATGGCTGAATGATGTCCCTCTGAAACATGGCAAAGACGTACGGTACTTAGGACTCTATCTTGACAGACGACTGACATGGAATAAACATGTTACACAGACTCGACAGAAAATGAAACGGCGATTTGGACTACTCAAAAGACTACTAGACAAGCGATCTCAACTTCGCCTCAACCACAAACTGGGTGTCTACAAGACCGTTATCAGACCCATCTGGACGTATGGCGTTCAGCTCTGGGGTTCAGCTAAGCCCTCACACACCAAAAGAATTCAAGCTATACAAAACAAAATTCTCCGAACAATCACACAATGCCCTTACTACGTATCAAACATAACATTACATCATGACCTGAACATACCATTCTTACACGAAGTTAGACACCAATTATACACAAATTTGCACAACAAGTTCACGTCACATCCGAATACACTGGTGGAAGCCATGTCGGTCCGGTCCTTGCCGGGCGGGCCTCCTCGGCGACTGAATCGTCGTTGGCCGCGTGACCTCCTGCCTGAGGAGGACCCCTGAGGAGGCGGTGGTGTTGACCAGCCGTCTCATCAAGTGACTCAAGTGGTATTTCTGTTTTTTCGTTGTTGTGATCATATTTCCTAGTTGTGATGTATTTCATAGTTGGAAATTATGTAATAAAGGTGAAAAAAAAAAAAAAAAAAAATATTTTTTTATTATTATCGTTGTAATTATTTTCTCATTGTAACATAGTAATTATTTTCTACAAATTCTTCATGACTTCACGGAGACATTTTTATTATTATTTTATTTATTTTTATTTTTTAATTATTATTTATTTTATTTTTTTTCTCTCTTGTAATTAGTTGTCATTGTACATAAATTGTTCCATTACCTACTGTCAATAAATTTACTTATGGTATGTACCAATTGTAAATATACATAATAAAATATAAACAAAAAAGATAAAGAAATTTAAAAAAAATTGAACAAAATCAAGAAAAATAAATAAATTAAAAATAAACATAAACCCCGACCGGAAAAAGTGAAAAATAAATAAAAAAAAGTCGTTGGTAAATCAATACCATACCACACCTGAATTAATCAAATAAGTTTTCGCTCTCCCCCCAAACCCAATCGGCCATTTGGACTAAAACTCAATATTTGACTTACATAATAAGACTTCTGAATCCCCAAAGTAAATTTTGTGTCGATACATTCATTATAACGGCATTTATTAAGTACTTGAGCGGCGAGCCCACTTTTCCTTTGTCCGATATCGCGGAAACGTAATAAGTATTCTTGTCAGGTTTTGAATTTAAATATAAAATAATACATTCAGTACATCAACATATCTTGAGATTTTTGAGTTGAAACCACTCCCCTGCGGCTGATTACGCTGAAAATTAATAGTTGTCGTCCTTATTGGAATATATATATATATATGGAAATTCGTGTCAATACACTCATTACATTGGCCGTTATTAGAGTTTTGTGTTAAACTTCCCCCTAATCTCCGCCTTCCCTTCAGCCGATTTGGCTGAAAATCAGTAGATGTCGCCCTTAAAGGATTCTGTAAACACGTATAAAATTTCGTGATAATACATTCATTCTATCGGGAGTTATATTATTCACAGACACACACAACTATACGAAGTATAAGGGAAGTTATTTAATCAGTCAAAAAAATCTATGCGGAGTTTTCAACAAATTTTCTTGTTTTTAGGCATCCAGATTCCAAAAATGAAAAACAAAATAAGTTAACTATATGCGCTGAGGAAGTACATTCACCGAAGATCTTCTTCAAACTCAAATTCCTGCCCGATAATATAGCTTCCCCTAAACTCTGTACAGTTTGAGAATTAATATATATAATTTAAGATTTGTTTTCTCAAATATTGTAAAGAATTAAAGAATTAGTGATGAAAGACAGATTACCACAACATCAAGAAGAAGCTCTCCTTTGGTTCCGTGTAAAATTTTCACCAAAGTGCCAAATCCTTTTTCCCAAATGTAGAGAGAGTGTTGTCGAGCGGACCCTGCGCAGACGTACTCACCATCTCCCGAAAAACAACATTTCTTCCACATCGTTCTAAAGGAAGACAAATAAAACTATTAATACAGGAAAATTACAAGTAAAAATTTATAATTTTAAGTTATTCTTCCGCACTAAAACTTCTAATCATGCAGAATACGTTCAAGTACCAAATTATTTATCTCGCAGGATTATCCAAAGGATGTAATTGAAGTTAAGAAAGAATCCCCAGCCGCAACTTATTGAGGCTCGAAGAGAGGGGAAATTCGCAATCCTAAAATATGAGGTTAGAATAGGTTTTATGACTCATGCCCGGGCTTTAACTACGAGGTCATATCGCCTACTACCAGAGCGCTCTTTCGTCACTCTGGTGGACATGAGCCCGACTATACTGTGAGTCCTAAATTTTGCCTACCCTAAATTTTTATTCACCTAGGGCAGGGGTCTTTAACGAGTACCTGACATCGTACAGGCTCGGGACCATCGTTTAACGTCCCATCCGAAGGACGGCGTTTCGAATCCACGATCTTGAGCTCAGAAGACAAGCACGCATACCACTGAGCTACCGGCGCCCTCTGCCTAAAATATGATAAACTTGTAATTAAAGAGGGTGCTACTGCGCAAACATTAAACAAAAAGCGGTTGCTGTCTCCTCCCAAGGAGGGAGAACCCTTAGCGAAGAGAGACAGTAGCTCACATAATAAAAAACATAACATTGATGGAATTACGAGGAGAAAAGTTAATTTAGATAAATTTGCATTGAGATCAGGATCTATGTCTGATTTATCTGAAGAGAAAGATGTAGAATCAGGTGTGGGAGTTTCATCTCAGACAAACAGATAGCAACAAATAAAATTTAATATAAGATTTGTTATATAAACGATCGGTTTCGGCATCACACCGTCATAATAATAATTATTATTCCCGTTAAACCTAAATAACATGGAGATATATGTCTTCAGCCAGACATGAGCCCGACTCTACTATGGGAGTCCTAAATTCTGCCTACCCTAAATTTTTATTCACCTAGGGCAAGGGTCTTTAACGAGTCCCATCCGAAGAACAGCGTGCTCAAGTTTATTTTACCTCTAACTACTAAGTAAATTTTTATATGTGATATACGATTTAAAGTTCGTTGCTATGAGTTACGATTTAAGGATTAGTTTCATTCCTTATAGACATTTATGTCGTAACGATTGTCGTATTGATCCTTTCTCAAATCTGAGGACTTATTAGCGATTGGAAATTTTATAAAGAACAATTTTGGTCAGGATCAATTTTTCGATAGGACTAACCGTTTTCAGGTAAATCAAGGAAACATCTAAAAATATGTGTTTCAAAACTACTATCTCGAAAACCTGCGAAAAATCGTATTTCATATAAATTAGGTATTTTAATGTTCCTTACAACTATTACTTGAAAAGATTTTTGATTAGGTCATAAACGTAAGTGGTATTTTGTAAAATGTAAGGTCCCTGGGGAAAGTGGTCTCATTTCGGCCAAAACACACACAGACAGACATCAACGCGTATTGAAGCGTGAAAATCCGTTCAAAACTCGATCTCGAATTTTTGCACGATTACAATAACTTCTACTATAGGTATAATAAAGTAAAAAATGTTGTTTTCTTTATTTGTTCACATTAATGACTCCATTTCAAGATAAAACAATAGATAGTTACGAAATGAAAGAAAAGAATGTTTTTATGACGTACAGTAAAACTGACGTCCTCGGCCACGCACACTTGGGAGTTTAGGACAAGCTTTTAGTTTGACACCGCGGACTATACTGACAATTATTTCTATATTATACTATACTTACTTATTGACAAGGTCTTGAAGTCTATGTTTAGGTTCAGGATCCAGATCTTTGTCACAGGAGAACACATCCTTGGCATTGTAAATTCGAATAATACGATCTCCAGTGTTGACAAGAAAACAACTAAAAAATAAACCACATGTAATTAGAAACACAAAGAGAAATATCGTTCTTGAGGTAATTTAGCAAATTTTACCTTTTATCGCCCCCTCAATACAAAAATGACAAAAAAAATCGTCGGTGAACCAGCCGCAATGTACTTCCCCAGCAAGAATTGATCGATTAAGTTTATATTTTGAAGATTACACTTACTCTCCACGTCGAGCGAATTCTATACTTTTAATGCCGGTGGCACTGGACGCAACGCGAAGAGATGCCTTCAGCTCGAGATCAGGACATGAGAACACCAGAACTTTACCCTTCGAGTTGCCTGTATATATGTACTGTCCTCTTCTGTCGAAAGAGGCAACTATCGTTAGATCTGACTGAAAAATAAATTTGAATTAACAAAACTAAAATATATATTTACTTGTATTACGACAATAAATAAAAATAAATTATTAAAAATTTAAAATAACACATGAAAGAAAGATCAAACATATTCAATTCATTACAATTTCAGCAAAATTAATTTTTTCATGGCGACAATGCACAGTTCCAATTATCCGAACCCCTCTCAACCGAACTATATTATCTACTTACATCATCATCCAGAGGAACCACCTTATGATTACCCTCCATATCCACAATGACGGCCGCATGTCGGAGAGGACAAACCAGGAACATTTTCTCATTTCGAGGATGATACTGCACCTAAAATAAGAGAATGCCTTTAATTATACCTTAATAATAATTGCATATTGAATATTCTAATTGACGGGATTAAAATCAAAGAGGTATAAGTGACATTTTTAAAATTTATCGAAACCGGAAATATTTTGTCTTCTGTTTTTATGGTGAAAGTTGCTGTTAGCAAACCATAAAAATTTAATAAAAATCTTAATTTCAACGTCACTATTGATATGTTTAAGTTACTTGTTCATGTCACCCAAATGGAATAAGTAATTTGCCACTAGATCTCAGCACTGGCTAGGATTCCACCAGTACAACTTTTTTCCTGAACAGAACTATCATTTTTGTACCCGATTATACATTTAACGAAAATTTTTCAAAAATGTCACTTGGACCATTTTGATTCTAAACCCTTCAATTGTGAACTAGATAGGTGAGTGAATCATGTCCTTCGGGCCGTTGTGATGGAGAGTGGGTGAGCCGCAATGTTGCCAATTGTCCCTCTCCCATCGGGCCATCTATTTTCCCTTTTGTCCCTCACAGTCCTTCCATTCCTACCTAAATTTCCCACATTTTTTTTTAAATTTTAAAACCAAAAATATTCGTCATTCCTCTTTGGGTCATATTTTAATCCAGGCTTTGTCACAGTGAATTACCTGTTTGACGTTGTCGATAAGTTTCAGGTAAAGTGAAATAAGACAAATGTTACTACCGAGCAACACCTAATAACTGCTAGCCCTAAAGAGGGGGGGGGGGGGGGGGGGGGCCTACCTTGAGTACAGGGGATGGGAATCTGTACCGATGTTCACACTCTCCAGATAATACCTCCCAGACGCACACGTTGTTATCTGTTGAGGCACTCAGCAGTTTGTGTCCATCCCTCGACCAACTGAAACCAAGAAAACAAATCAATATATGAACCTCAAATTTATTTCAACACATGACGAGGTGTGTTCAAAAAGTAACGGGAATTTTGTCATTTCGCGGGTTGTATTAGTCCGATTCGCGCGAGTGTTTCCTTGTTGTT
Source organism: Aradus depressus (assembly GCA_963662175.1). Taxonomy (NCBI): domain Eukaryota; kingdom Metazoa; phylum Arthropoda; class Insecta; order Hemiptera; family Aradidae; genus Aradus; species Aradus depressus. The sequence continues at coordinate 4,656,405 of OY759226.1, read as the reverse complement.
TTGGTAAATGAAACATATCTGTACATTGTTAGCCAAACCGGATGTTTAGTCTGCTGACAAAGAGGTTACATGTGTTTTGACATGACCGGCGATTATTTTTTTTGTTTGCAAAATGAATCAGAGAATTAGAATTAAATTTTGCTATAAGAATGGAATAAAGTGCAGCAAAGTTTTAGAAATGTAATTTATGGTTTCCAGATTTACTTTGTGAAGCTCCATTCTAGGAATAGATAATTAAAATACACAATTTCTTTGTCAAACTTCACTATATATTCTCAAATACTCAACTAGTTTCGCCATGTTAAGGCATTATCAAGAGTCACTTATAAACTGACAGAATTGGTTGACGGGGTAGAAGGTACAGTTATGGAGGGGGCCTTTATTTGCCTTTAAATTCAATTTTATTTGTTTTTATTCACTTTAAATTATATTTTACATTTATATAATTCATGAGTCATACCTATATAAATACCAACACTTTACTGTTAGATTCGCTTTATTAGATTTTATATATATATACATATATTTTCTTGTTTATTTTTATATTTATTATTATCTTGTAAATATCTGTTTATTGGAATGTATAGAGTAACAAAAACAAGGGATTCCCCGTCACTACCTAAAAACCCCCTCCATAACTGTACCTTCTACCCTGTCAACCAATTCTGTCAGTTTGTAAGTGACTCTTGATAATGCCTTAACACGGCGAAACTAGTTGAGTATTTGAGAATATATAGTGAAGTTTGACAAAGAAATTGTGTATTTTAATTATCTATTTTAGAAATGTTAAATGTTGCTTTTGGTGAGTCTGCTATGAGTAAAACTAGGGTCTACGAGTGGTATAAAAGCTCGACATGTGCGGTCGAATGTGAAGGTCATGCTCACTGTGTTTCTCGATATTAACGGCATAGTGCACCATTAGTTCTTGCCACAAGGTCAAACGATCAATAAGAGTACTACCTAGTAGGAGAAGTACTACTCCGTCCTTTGGATGGGACGTTAAGAGATGGTCCCGAGAGAGTCTGTTCAATGTCAGATACTCGCAAGACCTCTAACCACTGTGATATAAAACTGGGTACGCAAAATTTATGACTCCCATAATATAGGCGGGCTCATGTCCACCAGAGTGACGAAAGAGCGCACTGGTAGTAGGCGATATGCCAGGGCTTGGACTACAATAACTATTATATTATACACGGTTTTATTTATTTCTTACAAATTTCAACAATATCTCCGCCTTCCTCAACTTGTCATACCTTATGGAACAAACCGGGTGCATATGAGCAGTGATAATTTTAGCTATTCCCCTGGTCAGAAAGTCCCAGACCACAATTCGTCCGTCGTTGCATCCAACTGCCAGAAGGGTACCGCGTTTATTAAACGCACACGTGACAGCCAATGAGATGCAGTCCAAAGTACCATCGAACTCCTGAAAGAGTGAATAAACAAAACAACAATAAGTCTAACGTTAATAATACATAGTAAACAAAAAAAGGTGAATGACAAATTATTCAATTAAGTTTCTGCTCTCCCAAAAAAAAAAAAATCTACCGTTTGATATAAAAATCTATAGCTGACTTACATAATGGCTTCTGAATCCTCATACAAAATACTTTCATTACATTGTTATTAGGGATTTTGTGTCGACCCCCTCACCTTGAGCTATAAATTAATAGGTGTATTCCTCATGAAGTTTTGAATTGAAATATGAAATTAAATCACGGGGTATGTACTTCCCCAGAACGAATTAATATATTAACTTTTCGCTCTCTCTCCAAAACCAGTCTTGTTAGGGGCTCCTAAATCCTCATACTAATTGTTGTGTCGATATATTCTTTATATCGACAGTTATTAGAGTTTTTTTAGTTAAGTCTCTCCCCTAATCCCTCACCCCTTTGGCTGAAAATCGATAGGTGTTGTTCTTATGGCGTTTTGATCACACATATGAAATTTCGTATCGATACATTCATTCTGTTGGCAGAAATTGGAGTTTTGCCTCCCGCCTAATCCCTACATTTGCTTTGGCAGATTTGACTGAAAAATAATAAGTGTCGTCGTTACAGGGTGCATCGTCTTCACAGACAAACACACACATAGACAGAATTTTTTTTTTTTCATATTTGGAATCTAGACGTCGGAAAACATAAAATTCCGCTGAAAATTATACATCGAATTTTTGATCGATTACATAGCTCTATACTTTGTAAAGCTTGGGAAGAAAAATGGATGCACGATACGGAAGTTTAGGCTTAACAACAAAGTTTATGTTATGAACTCGCTAATAATGACAAAATAATGATAATAGTTATTATGACTCATGCCCGGGCTTTTACAAGGTCATAACGCCTACTACCAGAGCGCTCTCTCGTCACTCTGGTGGACATGAGCCCGACTCTACTGTGGGAGTTCTAAATGTTACCTACCTCGGTTTTTTCACCTACGGCAGGGGGTTTTTAACGAGTACCTGACATCGTACAGGCTCGAGACCATCGCTTACAGTGCCATCCGAAGGACGGCATGCTCAAAGTTCTTTCACCTCCCAGATAAAAAAACATAAGAGATGATTATCCACGGCAAATCAGATATTTGTTTCATTGTATGCGCATATAAGAAGAGAGAATTAGTCTCCTATACGTTTATGCCAAATATGGAACTACACCGTAATGACAATTATAAAAAATATATTGCATTATTTACCAAATAAACAGTAATAAAAAATAAAGAAACACATTTCAAAATGCATTGCCATTGAAATATAAAAATTACTTTGAACTATTTCCTACAGAAATTGATTGTACATTCTTTGGAGCGCCATAACTTTGTTTCTGTTGGTCCTATCTCAAATCTGAGGGTATTTTTACCGATGAAAATATGTTTTTATAAAGTTTTCGGCAATCGAGTAGCCGTAGAAAAATGTATCTCAGGTAATTGATATAGATCTCCCTAATAAATAACACATTCATAAGAAAGATAACGAAAATTTTCAAATATTTTAAGGAATTAAAACCGGAATTATTGTCAATAGTCTAAATGAAATTAAAAAATGATTAAAACATACCTCTGGATACGGATGACCAAAATACTCTAGAAAATAATAAAATAAAATTAGTATAAGTAGTAAACAAAAACAAATAATATCATTAAATAGTCAAATGTTACCTAATAATTCTAAATTCATTATATATCAGATCATTACAAACACAACTCTTAACTCAGTAACTCCCGCTGTAACCTCGAGCTCTGTAACCTTCCTTGTAAACAAATCACCAGTGTTGACTTCAGACTTCAAACTGATCCTGAATTTTTTCATAAAATAAACATTTATTATTGTTTGAAGAATATTATAATTTAAAAAAAAAGTCAACAATTAAATGATTTATTTTATAATAAAGAAATGAGCCATAACCTTGCAAGCGGACTCAAATTTCAAAGAAATGGATAAAATGAAATAGCAAAGAGGAATTAAATTTTAACTGGGAAGTGAAGAATACCCTTGAGCATGTAGTCCTTCCGCCCGCACTTTATGTGATGGTGACAAACTTGTTAGAGGTCAGGTGTTAAGGACCCTTAGCCAGGGTACCTGGGAAGGGAAAAAACCTTGAGCACGCTGTCCCTTGTAGTTGTAGAAGAATAATAACCAATTACCTACCTTAACGTTAACTATCATCGTTTGCTAAATAGCTATCCACCTACATTGCTGCCTTAAAGTGTTTTTCAGAAAATATGTGAAAACGGTACCAAAAGCCCACCTATATTCTATATTTCTTCTATGACAATTTTAGTTAGATCCAATCAGATTATTTATTTTATTTTTAGATAAGGTGTCTAAAGAGCTCGAGATCGGGTGGTTGATATCTAGCCAAGGCTTCCAGGTATTTAATCTGAGAGGTAAAAAACTTGAGCACGTCGTCCTTCGGATGGGAACATGGGTGATGATCCAGGGCCTTTTCGAATGTCAGGAACTCGTTAATGAGTCGTATCTTATGTAACTAAACATGGGTAGGAAACAATTCGGTCTCCCGCTGTAGAGCTAACAGGGAAGGGATATGAGCGTTCGATGCTTAGGTCCCTTGGTGTACACAACAACCCTCCCAATATATCTAAATCTATCTATGGTTGACTAGCATCGCTTCTGGTTGCTACCTATCCACCAACATTGCTGCCTTAATGCATTTTTCAGGAAATATGTGAGAACGGTACATTAAAAGAAATAATTGTGCACTTTGTTTAATGCACAGCAGCTGACAATTACGAAGTTAAATTTCAAAAATAATTCTATATCTATAATGTTCAAAACTCTAATAGCAATTCTTTGAAGGTTCAATCAGGACAAACTAGGGGTTGAAACCAAAAATTAACCCCCACAAAAAAGATTCCTGAAAGGAGCAACCAACATTTTCTGTTTCGTTCCGTTCATGAACGTTTCATCATGGACATAATTTTTTCAGAAAACTAATTTATCTACTAATATTCTGAACTCAAGATAGTGGATTCGAAACCCGGCCGAGGCCCTTAGTTTATTTTATATAAGATGTAAAATAAACTTAAGCACGCCGTCCATCGGATGGGGCGTTAAGCGATGGTCCCGAGCCTGTACGATGTCAGGTACTCATTAAAGACCCCTGCTCTAGGTGAATAAATATTTAGAATAAGTAAAATTTAGGGCTCATGTCCACCAGAATGACGAAAGAGCGCTCTGGTAGTAGGTGATATGACCTCATAGTTAAAGCCCGGGCATGAGTCATAATAACTAATATATTTTTATATATAAAAGGAAGGGACCTGACTGACTAAAGTATTCTGCATACACTTACCACTTGACTTACAGAAGAAAACTTTGAGGGCGCCGGTAGCACAGCTGTAGCGTACTTGCCTTCTGAGTTCCAAAATAGCCAATTCGAAACCCAGCTGAGGGGTTGATGTCAGAAACTTCCACACTCCCCTAGGCGAATAAACCTGGTTTCATAAAATTAGGACTCGCGCAGTAGTCGAGCTCATCCCACCGGAACGCTCTTCGTCGCACTGTTATTAGAAGATATGACCTTCAAGTTGAAGCCGGCATGTTCCACAATAACTAACTAGACTTAGGAAATTATAATAGCTGCCATACTCTTCGGAGTCTCCAGAACACTCTGATTGGCCAACGAATGGATTCATACAAAGAGGTAGAAATAGCAGTTTTTACTTTTCGAATCAATACCCATTTTTTTTTTTTTTTTTTTTTAAAGGAAATTTAGAGTAAAGGTGGAAAATTGTTGCAGAAAATGACGAAAAATACAAAAACCAACATTACTTATAGGATGACCTGATATAAAGATAAATAAACACTTCACTTACCATACAAAGAGAATTTTGACAAAAAGGAACAAATAAATGAGTCCAGTTTCGAAAAAAATATATATATAATTTTAGGTTGATTATAATCGAGTAAATAATATTTAATTTCCTGAAATCTTTTATTAAATATTTTCAAAGAAATGTTTATTGTAAACAACTCAAAAATGTGACAAGAAATCCAGGCGTACAAATGCGAGTTGGAGGCATTCTACGACCAATTTATAAATTTTCTAGTCATCATTTTCAGACACAAGCAGTACATCAAGAAGAATACTGTAAAATGTACAATAACAACAATAATAATAATAATAATAATAATAATAATAAATTTATATAACTAGTTTTTTTTTTTTTTTCTCTTCTTTAAGGCATTTCGACCACGAGGGTCATGGATGCCTGATGGATGCAGGTCTGTGGGGATCCGAGCGGGCTAATTTGGATAGGCGTAGATTAATAATAATAAAGAAGATATGTACGGAATAGAAAGGCTATGTGATGAAGATAATTTTGTTTTATAATTTAGATAAGAGGTTTGTGAGTTATAAGAAATGAAATAGTTGGATAATTTGGAAGCTATTATTGGATAGAATTTCGGAAATATCCACCGCAAGGTTGCAATTTTCATGCTGGGGTCTATATGCCATGCATTCAGTCAGAATGTGTCTGACAGACAGTCCCACCCCGCAGCACTGACACAGAGGAGGGGGTTCCCGAGCCATCAGATATCCATGGGTCAGCCTCGTGTGCCCTATACGTAACCGAGTTAAAATTACTTCTTCTTTCCTTTTTTCTCGTATTGAAGTGTTCCAGACGCGAGTGGAGCTTTTAATGGTCCTTAGCTTATTATCTGTCACACCGAGCCACCGAATCTGCCAATTGATCCAAACTCTTTGTTTGATGTAGGCAACGAAGTCACTTACAGGGACTTCGGATGTGGGTAGTCCTTCTAGAATGGCGCGCCTGGCATTCTTGTCTGCTGACTCATTACCTGCAATGCCGCAATGACCTGGGATCCAGAGGAAGGTAACTGAAGTCTGGTTTCTTCCTAATGACCATAGGGCCATCAATATATTTTGGACAAGGAGATCTTCTGAATACAGATTCCCCATGGCCAATAGAGCCGACAGGGAGTCACTGCAGACTATCAGTTGGCTTCCATTGGGGACAGAGACGTTCAGACTCTTGCCAATAGCTACTAATTCCGCTGTCACGTTGCTACACAGTGAAGGAAGGGCAAATAGGTAGATCCTCTCATCGAAAACCACCGCAGCTCCTACTCCGTTAGGGTGTTTTGACCCGTCTGTATACATAAACGTTGCGTCGGGGAAATCATTTTTGATCTTCATAAACTCATGTTGATATACTATAGGAGGGGTGTCTTTCTTTAGTAATTTGGTCAGATTGAGGCATATCTTTGGTGCGGGTATTAACCAGGGTTCAGTGCGCGTTAAGCCTGATCTTTGCAATCTGGGGGTGTCGATGTTATATTCTTCCAAAAGCAAAGCAACTCGTGTTGGGAAGGGTTTTTGACGACCAGGAAAGTCCATATTATTCCGGGGGTGTTGATCGTTCGGGAACAGCTTGCTAAGTGGATGGGTGTGTAGGGCTTGAATTTTTGCATAGTAGGTTAGTATTAATTGTATTAATTAATATAACTAGTTTACAAATTAAATTAGACATATAATAATTTTTCTTTTTATTTTGATGAAAATATAGGCTGTTGAAAATATATTTCAATTGACAGTGCATAGAACATAGTTAGGGGGGGTATTAGTTGTTGAGTCTTGGCTTACTTAAAACTATTATTTAGTATATTTTTGGTTCTTTCCTTCAATTTACTCGCCACTTATTTTGGGGGAAAAACTGTATTAAGTAAAAAAAAAAAAAAGACGAGGTTCTCAAATAAAACTGCCATTGTAATCAATGTATCGGCAAAAATTGTATATGTAAATTAAAAACTTCATAAGGACGACACATATGCATTCTCAAGGTTTTTTTGCACGTGCAAGAGAAAAAACCTAAGGCTAGATTTCGAATCCAAGATCTTGAGCTCAGTGAGCAACCATGCTACCTCTGAGCTACTGGCGCACTCTGAAATTTCTTTATACATTATCAAGCTAACCAATGTGGGAGTAACTTCCTGTTTGATTAGCTTACCCAAAGGTGATTATGTGCGATATCTGTCAAAAAATAATAAAAATATTGTGGGAAAACAGTGCATGAGGGGGATAGGAAACTTGGCAACGTTGTCATTCTACCACTTCAGTCAGCCAGTTACTGAGTCTATACAGATCAAACACTGTCAAATTGGAATTACAGCATTTTTGTACCAATGTAAAAAAAATGACTTCTAATTTATTATTTCTATTTATAGCACATAATATTATTAACAACAATATATACAGATCAATATATAATGAAAAAGATAAATACTTAATATATTTAAATAATAATTATCTATACTATATATTGAATATATAAATAAATAATACAAAAAGCAACAGGGAATAAAAAATTAAAAAGTATTATAAATTATGTATCATTGCACTTTGGAATATTTATGTACAACATTAAATAAGAAAATAACAGGAATTTTGATTTGTGATAATCAAGAAAATGACATTTCGAAATATTAATACTGATTATACCTTAAATACGATATATTAAAAAAAAAAAAAAAAAAAGACCCAACTCATAAGTAAATTTATATTTTAAAGTGAGAATTAACTTGATTAAAATATTATGCATCTGCAATAACACAATTACAGGGGATCATTAATCAATCAATTTCCATTTTGAGAAAACACGGAAAAAGCATACCAAAAATCTTAAATAAATATAACATATTCCAAAAGTTCTGTATAAAACTTTTATTTATCATTAAAAATCATTGATAAAAGTTAATTATTGTTCAAAAGAGTATCAGAATGTATATCAGACGGGATAATGATAATCTTAATGTAGTAAGGACTACATGTGAGAGTAACTACCGTTGTAATGAATGTATCGACAAGAAATTTTTTATTTTAATTCAAAATCTCATAAGGATGGCAACTATTAATTTTACACGAATTTGGTCGAAGGGAAGTTGTATGAGATGAGAGAGCTCGACTCCAATACCCTAATAACAGCCGATATAATGAAGGTATCGATATAAAATGTAGTATGACGATTCAGAATCCACAATACAATATTGAGTTTTGGAGGGGGAGTGAAAAAGATTGGTTAATTCGTCCTGGGAAAGTACATAGCCAATGATTTACCGATGTATTTATTTATTTATTTTTTTTGACGTGAAAACGTCTATTCGCTCATTAAGCACAGTGATAGCCGGTCAAACTTTCTTGTGTTACAAAATACCTTCAGATTTCAATCGATAATAACTACGAGACTAATAATGCGATAACAACGGTTGAGGTCACAATGGATAGAGAATGTCTGTACGTGTTTGTTGTGCAGTGTTTGTTTTGCCTGTGACGTTATCGGGCTAGTGTGGGCGCAGGCGGGTGATTGTTGCGAATTAGCGTTGTGTAAAATTAGAAATTAGTGTAGCGTGATAATGCGTTTAGATAGGACGTTGATTCGGGTGTCATTGTAAAGAACTTGAGGACCACTACTAGGACTCAAAGTGAAACAATAAAAATATTCGCCGAAATATATGTAAAAATCTGTATTAAATTGGAAATTGCAAAAAAATTAAAGATGTCGTCTCATATGAATCGTAAATATGCGCGGAGTTATAGAAATCGCAAATCAAAGGAAAGCTCGCATCAAAAGGAATTTAAAAAACCTAAAAAGTCTAGTGCCAAGCAAATGCAAGAGCTATGGCAGCACCGAAAATAAAATGAAAAAACGGCGCAAAGTCGTTTTCAATGAAAATCTACGGCGTGAACCTTGACTACGCCTTAATGTTTTTTCACAAAGGTAACTCAAATGAAGTTCATCTGTGTCGAAAGTTCAAAAACAACAATTTAGTTTATTTCTCTCAATGTACAGAAATATAAATTTTAAATATTTTGCGATTTGGGTCGTTTTTTTTAAGGTAAAAATAAGCACAATTCTTTCTCTTATATTAAAAATAAGACATGTCGACGGTCTAATTCTAAAAACCCGGATCTGCGAAAAAGCAATTTTACAGGAGTGGTTTTCTGTTCAACTCTTGAGAGTTCAATTTGCTGAATGTTAATAAAATTTACTATGTTTCTGATTTTGATTAAAAAAATAAATAAGGTAAGATTGGGGGTAGTTCAATTTTGTTGAAGGAACCCCTATTTTAGTTTTATTTGGCGGGGAAACATAATTATTTGAATTTCTGCAGATATGGGTTAATAGAATTACGGCTATCGATATACTATACTATTCTGAACTTCTTAAAATAAATAATCAATCAATTTAAATTCATCCAAATGGATGAATAACCGACAAAATGAATATACAAGGTGTCACAGTTTTATAGGATTAGCGGATTTTCTCTGAAAATATGCAAGCTACGAAAATATTAGTAATATATTGTAACATTCTTGAAATATCGAAACATTCTCACAAAAAACTCGACTTTATTCACAAAAACTAAATCATTCTCCTTTCCATTCACTTTAACCATTCAATAATATAAAAATAATATTTTATCCCTAATAATATTTTTCAACTCATACGACTCCTTAATTTTTCCCAGGTAAATAAAATTCAACATTCAATAGTTAGTTATTATGACTCATGCCCGGGCTTGAACTACAAGGTCATATCGCCTACTACCAGAGCCCTCTTTCGTCACTCTGGTGGACATGAGCCCGACTCTACTATGGGAGTCCTAAATTTTGCCTACTCTAAATGTTTATTCATCTAGGGTGTAATATCCAAAATTAGGTATATTGTTTTAAAAATAATTATAATCAGTGAAATAAAAATAGTTGAATTGGAAGGCAAGAAGTCCACCGGAAGTCTTTGGAAGTCAACAGTCCAGGTATGGAAGGGTTGGGGATTGGACAACCAAAAGGCACTCAAAAGAGTCCCAGGCAGAAAAAATGGAGGCAAGGGACCGCACCCAGCTACGTTCTACTTCGTCAGATACCTCCGGAGAGGTAGAAGCTACTTCTAGAGACGTCACCGAGGAGACAGGTCCACTTCAGGGACCAGCCCTTGCTTCCAGCCAACATTCAAGATTCAGGACTCAGCCACAGGACCAAAGAAGGAGATGTGTTGGAGCTCATTTCTACTTCAAGAGACAGACAGCAGAGATTGATGAATGAAGAGATGATGATGAGAGAGAAGAGAACCCAACAGCAATGGCAACAAACAACGAATAAAAACTAGAAGGTACCGTGATACAATAAACAATTATACAGATATAGTTTAGGAGTAGTATTTTGAGTTCTATCAAGGATTCTGAGGAATAATTATAAAGTTTTTAAGAATGTTTTTCATGAATATAGTTAATCAAATAAGAAAGGCGTAATTTCTCTTTTATATATTATGCACCTCAAGTCATCTTGATTTTTCAAAACTGTTAGTCTTGGCGAACCCACGCAACCAAAGAAAATTAAGAATCATATAGAATTATATTTTTTTTCAAGAACAATAATTTTATTTTACACACCAACAATAATTATCTTTACAAGGGCAAGGGTCTTGTCTTTAACGAGTACCTGACACCGTACAGGCTCGGGACAATCCCTTAACGTCCCATCTGAAGGACGGCGTACTTAAGTTTATTTTACCTCTCAGATAAAATAAATTAAGGGCCTCGGCCGGGTTTCGAATCCCCGATCTTGAGCTCAGAAGGCAAGCACGCATACCACTGAGCTACCGGTGCCCTCTCAACATTCAATATCTCAGCGGGTAGCCAACGGATTGCTCTCGTTCAGAGCTCTCTTAATAATTTAAAAAAAAAAAAAAAACTTCGGAAATAATCAACAAAAAAATGTGATCCCATTTGAAATAAAGTCGTCGGTGAATCATCATGTAGTCCACCAGCAGGACTTAATCAATTAAGTTTTCGGTCTCTCGCTAAAAAGCAATATTTGTCTTACATAGTGGCTTCGGTATCCTCATACTAAATTTTGTGTCGATACATTCATTACATCGATAATTGTTAGGGTTTTTGTGTTACCCACCCCCTAAATCTCCCCCCTCCGAATTTCTGACCGATTAAATAACATTCCCTATATTTCGTATATCTGGGGAAGAGGGGAAAAAAGTTGAGTTCCAGATCTTATTTGCCTTATACTTGAAAACAAGAAATGTTGATGGTAAATTGAGATTTCTGTAAAAAAAAATGAGGACTTTTATCACAAATATTGTCGTAGTTCAGATATTTTCAGAGAAAAACAGGTAATCCAAAGTTGCAATACTGTATAATTATGAAAAACAGTCAATATAAGCTGAATGCTATTAAAATGGCTTATTTGTACTTTTCAGGTCGGATCTGGAGTCCAGCAGTGGATGTTGAGACTTCTTCTTGGAAGGAAGTAGAGTTGTGTACGGAGGTTCCTCCCAGAACAAACCTCACTCCGGGCCAGCTCTTGTTCAGAAGATGGACTGTTAGAGATTCTTCATAGGTTGTTCCTCCGATCATAAACACCATCACATCTTGTACCCTAGAAATAAAATTTAAAAAAAGTAATTAATTGTCTCCACTTTTGTCTCAAATTCCCTTCAAAAAAAACTATAGGTGAATCACCAGTTATGTACTTCCCTAGTACGAATTAATCAATTAATTTTTCGCTTTCCAACCAAAGCCAAGTGACCATTAGGGCTTGAACTCAATATTTGATCTACATAATGGCTTATGAATTTTATGAATAACTTTTGTGCCTATACATTAATTACATCGGCAATTATTGGAATTTTTGAGTTGAGTCCCCTCCTCTGAACCTCCCCTTCCCTTCGGCTGATTTCGCTGAAAATTAATAGGTGTCGTCTTTATATGGCTTCGAATTGAAATATGAAATGTCGTGTCAATACATTCATTACAACGGCAGTTATTACAGTTTTTCTGTTAGGCCTCCCCTTCTCTTTGGCCGATTTGGCTGAAAATTAATAGGTGTCGTCCTTAGACGATTTTCACTCACCTTCTCCCAGGAGGAGAACTCCCCAGAAATGGGTACGTAGTTTCCTTGAGTCTTCCTCTGGCCAGCTCTTCCAGGGTGTCCTTCAAAAGGGGTGTATGTTGGGTGTACACGTTTTCTACACCTTTCAAATCCTAAAAATTAAAATAAGTAATTTTTCACTAACAACAGAAAAGTGTACGTTCCTCCAACAGGTTTGGTATAGATTACGCAGAACTTGGTTTTATTCAATAATCTACACTTAATACTTCCAGAGAAACCACAAGTCTTAAAAAAGTCCCTAGAGTTAGTTATTATGACTCATGCCCGGGCTTTAACTACAATGTCATATCGCCTACTACCAGAGCGCTCTTTCATCACTGTTCCAGCGCTCTTTCCTAGAGAAATAATCCATGTTTCAAACCGTCTCTTGAAGACTTCAAAATTGACTTTACATTTATTCGCCCAACAGTTTTTCAATTTCAGTTGTGTTGTCTTTAAACACGAAAACATGCCTCGGCAACAATTTACAATTGAGGAGCAGTTTGGGATAATTTGCCGAGTCGATTCCAGTGATTCCGAGAGCTCGATCGCCCGTGAATTTCAAACATTGCGCTCAACGATTGCTGTTATGATGTAGTGCTGGGAGAAAATTATTACACAATTTAATAAGTGCGAAAAGGCAACACGGGTGCGTTCATCTAATCACTCTGACATTGAAAATGCTTTGCTTGATTGGTTTAAACAACTGAACATAATTATGTTCATGTGTAATGTATATGTATACATTTTTTAAATACATACATATATTTAGATAACACATTATATGTATTATGAATATTGTTTATTGACTAGCTACACATTTCAATATTATGACATACATTTACGTAGGTACATACATAGTTAACCACATAATACATAGGTATGAACTAAGATATAACAGTCATAAACTTATAACTGATTGTTTGTTTTAACCAGTGTAACACCATTTATAGCAAACTGTTCGTTATCACTGATAATACCACTTAAAGAGAACACCGGCTACAACGTACAAAAACGCCCACGTACAGTCCCTTGAAGTTTGTTATAAACGATTAATCAACAAATATAGTTAGTTACTAACTACATTAACACAGCATCACAACTTTCATTTATTTTTTAGTTTAAAAAAAATAACAATTATAGACGTTTCTGGAAGCACTCTCATCAGTATCTATAATACAGGTGTTCTTTATGTTAACTATTCCTTCTGTCAATCAGAATCTTACTTTTATAGAACATATTTATTGAGTCTATTTCTATACTCAAACACCAAGTTAAAACATTTAACCGAAATTGATAGAAGGAATGTTAACATAAAGATCATATAAATTATAGACACTTGATGATGGGAGTGCTGCCCGAAATGTCTTTAATTTTTTTTTTAAATAAAAACAAATAAATGATAGAAGTAATGCTGTAATAAATATATTATACAATCGACATTATTTTAATGCACAAAAAATATGAAGAAAATAACAAAAAAAAAATATATTCTATGAACGTTTTTTACGTGAAATGAATATTCTACGGATTATGTGACCCAAATCTATGATAATCAAATGTGAAAACTTACTTTGAAAATTCTCTTTGTAATTTTAACCATGGCTTTTTGAGTTACAATATTTGGATTGACTTCCTCCTCTTCTTTCAAAGAATACTCCAACATACGATAAACCATCTGTAAATTTACAAAACAGAAATAATAAATAATATATAATAAACAGTATGTTTACGGAAGTTTAAGGAAATTGAAGTTCTGTTTGAAATTTGGACAACGTTTATAGTAATAAGATGTATCAGTCCAACATTTATTTAACCACAACTAGTTTGTTCAGTCAAGCTGACATCTTCAGGTGGTGAATCATGTTAGAGAAGGGGTCAAAGGACTGGACACTTATTAGAGGTCAGGTGGACAATCAGTGTCCAGCTGGTCCCTGATATGTGTCCAGCTGGTCTCTGATAAGTGTCCAGCTGGTCTCTGATAAGTGTCCAGCTGGTCCCTGATATGTCCAGCTGATCCCTGATATGTGTCCAGCTGGTCCCTGATATGTGTCCAGTCCTTTGACCCCTTCTCTAACAAGATTCACCACCTGAAGATGTCAGCTTGACTGACGAAACTAGTTGTGGTTAAATAAATGTTGGAATGATACATCTGATTACTTAATTAACAAGTAAGTCCACTATATCTGCCTACCACCAAGAAAAGTTTATTCTATTCTTCGGGGACTAACAACAAATTGTATTCCCTTTATTTCATTATATTATTGACAACTCAAATAATTGTAAACGTTAACGTAGGGGCAATGAGATTACCTCGCAGATGTGTGGGGGTACCCCTTTCTTCTTGAGAGCCTCCACGAGTCCTGTTACATCGCTGTTGGAGTGTTCGTTGTACTTGAGTGCGTAGAGCATGACCAGACGAGCTGCCTCCTCGTTCCTCACCTTGGATATCAAAGCCCTCACTCTCTGTCACAAAATTAAAATTCTTTTCAATCAATTTGGCGATTAGGATGAGACACACATCAAGAAAGTAACTAAGAAATTAAATGAAAAATAATCTTTATTCTGGGACAAACGTCCCCTAAGTATAATAACTGGAATTAACTGAAAAAACAATAATTTTTAATGACGAGCAATAATTAAATTAAAATGAAAAAAACTAAAAAATAATAATAATACAATATATAAGAAATAATACAAATATATAAAATTAAGGAGGGCGCCGATAGCTCAGTGATACTTTATGTGAATAAAAGTTTAGGGTAGGCAAAATTTAGAACTCCCATAGTAGTCGGGCTCATGTCCACCAGAATGATGAAAGAGCTCTATGGTAATAGGCGATATGACCTCGTAGTTAAAGCCCGGGCATGAGTCATAATAACTAACTATAAAATTAAAGAAAAACCTATACAATTTCGCGTCGATACGTATATTTATATGTGTTAAGTTCTTATCTCGGTGCATTCTAGATTTTTCTGCTCATGAAGGAAAAAATAATTCATAGTTGAGAGACAACACAAATCGCTTCTGGTCTATCGGTACCTCCACTGGGAAAAGTTTAAGAACCAGCCAGATCTATAATAGATATATAATTAGGTTAGGTTAGGTTTTATGACTCATGCCCGGGCTTTAACTGCGAGGTCATATCGCCTACTACCGTGCTCTTTCGTTACTCTGGTGGACATGAGCCCGACTACTGTGGGAGCCCTAAATTTTGCCAACTCAAATTTTTATTTACCTAGGGTAGGAGTACCTGACATCGTACAGGCTCGGGACCATGGCTTAACGTCCCATCGGAAGGACGGCGTGCTTAAGTTTATTTTACCTCCCAGATAAAATAAACTAAGGGCCTCGGTCGGGTTACGAACCCACGTACTTCAGCTCAGAAGTCAAGCACGCATACCACTGAGCTACCGGCGCCCTCGATATATAATTATATTTTTATATAAATATATGTATATATTTATATAAAAAAATAGATGAATGTCTACCTGCAAATGTTGGGAATGTTGATCTTGACACGCCATCTCCTGTTCAACTTCAGACACTTCCAACAAATTTCTTTTAGATACTGTGGAAGCCAGTTCTCCAATTATCACTAGGTGCTTCGTCACTGTACCAGACATTTTCTGAAATTTTAATTTTATTACTAAGATATTATTTCATTAATTTCTTTTTAACATCGTATTATTACGATTCTCTTGTTTTTCACACTATTATTCTTTGAGGAGTATGTCTAAACAGAAATATTTCCACAGTTAGATTTATGGGACAGCAAAAATCTCTCTCCTTGGGGGGTTTCCTTTGGGAAGGGGAAGGCGTTTCATTCAAATTCACTTTTACACGAACAAAAATGAATTTTTCATGTGGTACGTATTCTTGTAACGATGCTAATCATTGATTAAATTAACATTCACAACTCGCTGTAGTTTCATATAAAATATATTTTATATTTTTTAAATCAATGAAATAAATGTATTTTACAATCAAACGTATATTTTTTTCCATATCATGTATGAAGACTGTGATAAAACAAATTCAAAGATGTCCTTTGAAATAAGTACGGGGCCCCGGAGAGCTTTTGCTGATCGGACCTTTTTCCTTAAATCCGCCACTGACTATATGTATATTATTTTTTGTGGAATGTGGAGCTTATAAATTAGAACATAAAGAGATATTAACCCTTAGAGTCTGATTAGAATTAATAATACTACTAAAAAATAAAATAAAATAAATACTTGAAAATATTAGTACAAAAATAATAATATTAATAAAATACAGTAGATAAAAATGAAGGTAAAACAAGTTCTTTGCATTTATGTATTTTTAAATTAATAACAGATAAATAAAAAGGAAATATATAAGGAAAACAAAAATTTCCTGTTTTAATTAACTATAATAAATTATATTTCCGCTCTCACTTTAAACCCTTTTTAATCTTTCACAGAATTATGAATCCACATATAAAATGCAGTAACGGGTCACCCCCCCCCCCCCCTTTCTGTATGACCGATTTGGCTGAAGATTAATACATGGCTTACTTAAGAGCTTTCAAATCTATCTGTAAAACTTCATGTATATTTATTTATTAATTCTATTGGGAAACTTAACGGTTTTGGAGTTACGACACGATTTGAACTCCCTTCTTCCCTTGACTTGATTTGCCTGAAAATCAATTTGAGTCATGGACACACATGACTCAGGGGGTCGGAAATCGTAAAACTCAATATCGAAATGTTGACAGATTGTACATGCGGTTGGGATGTTAGCGATGGCTCCAATCTGTACGATGTCAGCTACTCGTTAAAGATCCCTATCCTAGGTGAAT
Source organism: Aradus depressus (assembly GCA_963662175.1). Classification (NCBI taxonomy): domain Eukaryota; kingdom Metazoa; phylum Arthropoda; class Insecta; order Hemiptera; family Aradidae; genus Aradus; species Aradus depressus. The sequence goes on along the minus strand of OY759226.1, from coordinate 4,639,152 downwards.
AAACCAAAGCAGACAAAATTTAGGATTCCCAATGTTAACTCGGGCTCATATCCACCGGAGAGACGAAAGAGCGCTCTGGTAGTAGACAATATGACCTCATAATTAAAGGCATGAGTAACAATAGTTAACTAACTCTGCAAAACGTATTTCTGGGGACGTAAAACGTAATTAATAAAAATGTTTTCTCTATTTAAAAATTTTAATAAAAAAAATCACCTTAAAATGAGGATAATTTTCAATGAACTGCTTCATATCTCCAATACTTTCAACTTTCTGATGACTCTTTGCTTTCTTCTGAAATTCCTCCATAAGACCCTTCATCGTCTGTCCTATCTCTCCATAATTTAAATACATGTTCTAATGAGAATGAAAAATATTATTATTAATAAGATAAAGTGCTTATTTGCCCAAGATAAAAAAAAATTAAATTAATAATATCTTACATCAGCGTAGAACTCGTCATGTTCTGAGGAAAGAACAACTTCAGCCAGCTCTTTGGAAACGTCAGGAACATGACTTAGGTTGACACGGTTGTTCGAGATGCACAGGAGTTCATGAACCATAGCTTGGTAGGTCCACTAAGAAGAGAGCAAATACAAATCAATTATTGTAATTATAATAATAATGTCACACATTCATAAGATATATACCTATTTTAAGTATTGAACTGATTCCAGGTCTACTTTATGAAAATTCATAATGAACAGGATAAAGGAATATACACACACTCAGGAATATAAACTCCACACACTACTTGTCAATATTTTCACTATATTGGTCAAAATTACTGCTGAACTCTCTGTTTAGATCACTTGATAATGCCGTAAGAGGCGAAACTATAGTCGTGTAATTTTGACCAATATAGTGAAAATATTGAAAAGTAGTGTTTGTGGTTTATATTTTCTTTAGTGTGTGTATATTCCTTTATCCTGTTCATATACCTATTTGTTAGTTAACTATTGTGACTCATGCCCGGGCTTTAACTTGAAGATTATATCGCCTATTACCAGAGCGCTCCTTCATCGCTCTGCAGTAGATGATCCAATTCTACTATGGCAGTAGTTTTTTTGTAAAAAAAAAAAATTTAAATAACTAAGAAAATAATAATAACAATAACCTATGGTACATTCACTGAAGTGTTACAACTTTGTACGTATTGGCCCTATCTCGAATCTGAGGGCATATTGACCGAAAGTAATTCCATAAGGAACATTTCTTGATGTCTGATCGTCTGGATCTACGTTTGTTTCATCATGGGAAAATGGCAGAAATACTTCTCCCAAATTTCATACATTGAACTTGTCTACTCAGGAATTACTTTTAGAATACATACGATTTCAAAATCAATAACTATAAGGGACGGAAACACTTTTAGACAGAAAAACAGAAAACTTTCATATCTTGCCGTATGAAGGGTTGAAAGCCATAGTGGTGTAAGTCAATTATTTTGTATTCATGACTTACGACTTTTACGAAAGCTTTATAGGCATAACTGTTGAGAGGAAGAGTGAAGTAAGTCCTAGTTTACTCTGCTAGCTGAAAGAATGCAACATTTTCCAGACATGTGAACGGTACAGCTATTTTGATACCAGTAATAGTGGTGTGAGTCTGACACTTTCAAATGACTTATACCACGATGGCTTTCAACCCTTCATATGTACATCAAATGACATTTTAAAAAGTCGTCAGTGAATCACCAGCTATGTACTTCCCCAGTAAGGATTATTCAATTAAGTTTCCGCTCTCCCTCGAAAGCCAATTGACTGAGCTAAAACTCAATATTTGGCTTCCGAATCCTTATACTTAATTTTGCGTCGATACTTTTTGAGTTGAGCCCCCCTCCCTTCTGCTGATTCCGCTCAAATGAATAAGTGCCGTCCTAATGAGGTTTTGAATCCATATATGAAATTTTATATTGATAAATTGATTAAAACGGCCGATATTAGATTTTGAGTTAAGCCTCTCCCCTAAGCCCCCCACCCTCACCTTCCGTACGGCCGAATTAGCTGAAAATCGATAGGTGTAATCTTGTGTAGCTCAGGTCCTATAAATAAAATTTCATATAGATACATTCGTTCTATCGGTATTAGAGTTTTTGTGTTAAGCCTCCCCTTAATCCCCTTAGTAGAAGTTTATAACGTCTGTTCATTTCTTGTCTTTTCAGTCTCGTGTGAGGATTCAAAGTTAGTCGTTTGTCGAGTATGAGGCCTAGATAGAGGACTTCGTTTTTTAAAGGGATGGGATTTTTGTTAAGGTACACTGGAGGGCAGGTATTATAGACTCCTAAACTTCGATCCGATTTTGTTCTTATGTTCAGCAATTATATTCGTCGAGTCACCGAGAAGGTTTTGGAATATGTTAGGAACATATTTTTATCCCACCCAGGGTGTATAACCAATTTTAAAAATTAATTTCCCGTATAATTCCCGCCGTTTTCCCGTATAAAATAAAAAATTCATGTAACTATAATTAAAATGAGGAGAAGAAAAACAAAGTAAATTCAGTTCAAACTATATTTTTAATCACAAATTTTTATAAAATTTGAATCACAAAACAAAGATATAGATATATTTTAGATTCCTCTTCTTTTTCTTTATCTCTTCCGCAATCTTCTCAGCATCTTCCATCATTGCTCGCTTTCTGTTTTCCAACTCTTTAATTTCCCTTTCCTTTTCTTTTCTTCTGTTTTTTCGCTTCTTCTTCTTCTTCTTTTCGCTGCTCTTGGAGTGACTCCTTGTAACGATTTGATGCGTTCCTCATTGCGTGAATCATAGGTTTTGTTACCTGGACGTTCTCAATTCCACCTAAATCGTTAAGAGCATCAAAGATGTGTCGTTGAGCAATTAGAGACGGATTTTTTTGGTTTTCAACAGCACATTCTTTATTAATTGAAAAGCCTCGTTCAAGATTGGCGTTGCCGTGAGATAAAATGAGAATGAGTTTGACAAACTCTGCCATGTTAGAATGTTTGTGAGGGTGGAGAATCTCCAGTCGAACTTCATTGCGACTTCAGTTTGGCCGCAACTTCAACATCTTGAACAAGATCAGTGTACTCACGCAAAACTTTATCTGCATTCATAGTCGATATCAAATGGCTGTTAACGAGGATATCGAGAGTAAGTTCAAGATTTGGCGTGTCGTCCAAGTTGACTCGTATAGCCTCTGAATTCAAGCAAGTTAATGCTTTGGTGAGTTTATACTTTATAGGAGATCTTAACAAGTAAGCAAATCTAAACAAGTCCGAACTTAAACTGATACTAACAAAGGTTAGGTTAGATTTAACTATTCGCACTGCTGCCACCCTCGAAAAAAGTAAAACCCACTAGAAAATTTGTAGAGTTTTTTAATGTGTAAATGAAAATTTAATGAATAAGTAAATCATTTTCTCAAATGAAGTAAGTTCGCACGTAAATTATGATAAAATTAAAATTTCAAAAAATTCCCGCATAATTCCCGGTTTTTCATCGCATAAAAAAATTCACTCATAATTCCCGCTTTTCCGTTTTTCCCGCCTGTTATACACCCTAACCCCACCCACGCATTTGGTGGATTCGCTTATGGAACAAAAATCAGTGCACCAATTACCATAAAACCTTTTTGTATTGGATTCTATAGAGCACTGTAAATATTTGAGACTTATTTCTACCCTACCCTTACAGTGCAACGCGAGCTAGTAGCTAGTTATTTAATGTGAAGTACTACCTGTGTAAGGAGCGGTGTGATTGGGTCACTTCTTCTGTCTACGATGAGCAGCAATGGAGGGATATCCAACTGGCGGTAGTCGAACAAGGATTCTTCTTTCGTTACAACCTCCTAAAGTAACATACAAAATTCATTATAAAAAATACTGCAATAAAAAAAAAGGTTATCGATGATTCACCGGCAATGTACATCCCCAGTGCGTATTAATGAAGTTATCGATTACTCAGGAACTTCTAAGTCCATGGTGGCCTCTTTTTCTCAAGACCAAATTTCTCTGATTCCCCGGTTTTCCAGGTAATATTTGAACTTTTACCTGACATTACGTTTTATCATGAAACTATTTAAAAAAAAAAAAAAGTTGTTTATGTTTTTATATTGTGTAAATAACGTAACATTTTTATGATGAGGGGTTCGGGAAACGTGAATCGTTCCCCATTGACCCCTTCCTTCCCCCGTTCTGTTGGCCCATTCCGCTAAACATTAATAGGTGTCGTCCTTGTGGGGTTTTAAATTTAAGGATGAAATTTTGTGTCGATACATTCATTACAACGGCAGGTATTATAGTTCTTTTGTTACTCCTCCCCCCCAATCTCCTCTTCCCCTTTGGCTGAAAATCAATAGATGTTGTCCTTAAAGAGTTCTGGTATACACAAAAAATTTCGTATCGATATATTCATTCTATCGGAAGTCTCCGATATCTAGGACTTCAATTAGATAGACGTTTAACTTGGACAACTCATATCAGACTGAAACGCACTGTCCTCAAAAGACGATTTGGACGACTGATATCAATCATCGGACACGATCGACATTATCGCTTGAAAACAAACTTCACATTTACAACACAGAGATATGGGGATCAGCTAAAAAATCAAACATACAACGCCTTCAGTCAATACAATCCCTCACATTGTATAATGACCTCAACATCCCATTTGTAACTTCTGTTATCAAGACACGATATCAAAATTTTCACGAAAAACTCCACCATCACTCCAATCCACTTATTCTGCAATTATCCACGAACACTCTCCCCACAAATCCGCCACGACGTCTCAAGCGGGCATGGCAGAGGGACCTGCTCCAGGACTCCTCTTCGGTCATGTACCTTTAGCAGTACAGCGACACACTTGTCACAGCACATCATCACAATCACTAGTGACAAATGTTGTCGTTGTGAATATGTAAATAAATAAATAATTCTATCGGGAGTTATCGTGCTCACAGACAAACACAATATTTTTACTTCCTCAGTTAAACGAAATATTGAGGATATATAATCGGTCAAAAATTTGATGTGAAGTTATGAACGGGATTTCATATTTTCCTACGTACCTCCAGATTACAAATATGAAAAAATTTGTTTGTCTGTGAGCGATCCGATAGAATGAATCTATCAACATGAAACTTTATATGTAAATCCTAAAACCCATAAGGATCGATTTTCAGCTAAATCGGTCAGAAGGAAGGGGGGATGAAGGGAAAGGCATAACTCAAAACCTCTCATAACTGCCGATGATATGAATGTTTCGACACAACATTATATACGTGAATTCAAAAACCCTCAGATACTTGAATTTTCAGCGGAATGGGTTCAGGGGATGGGGCTGAACCCAAAAACCCTAATAACTGCCGATGTAATGAATTTATGGACACAAAACTTAGTATGAGGAGTTAGGAGCCCCTTCGTCAATTTTTGAATATTAGCGCAAACAATTGACTGCTTTTTTAAACTGGGGAAGTACATTGCCGGCGATAAACTGACTTTTTTTTTTAAAGTAAAAATTGGATTTAAAATAAAATAAAATGGACTTACTCGAACTTTCTCAGCTAATCGTTTAGCCATTTCTGAAGACTCCAAATAGCGGATGTAAGGACACTTTTTGAGAGAAAGAAGGACCGCGACAAGACCCTGGACCGTCCGCTGTAAGTGGATGGGGTCCCAGACCATTTTATTTCCGGCTTGCAGTTATTTAAGTACATAATTTTGTTAAAGTAGAACACAAACACACAAATTGATAATTATAATCAAAATCATTTTTTGAAAAGAAAAAAAAAAAAAATAATAATATTTACCTTGTGTTCCGCAACCAACCATATTGAATGAAAAAAGATGAGGACTTATGGCCAAATAATCACCATAAAATTCTTGAACTTCACGTACAACTTCAATTTCATCACATTCCGCAAGTGTTTTTATGTCAGCCTTTGATATGATATTAGTAAAATCTGTAAAAAAAAAAAAAAAAAAAAATCATAAGTGAGTCACTTTCTATGTACTTCCCCAAAATGAAGTTTACTATAATTTATGGTTTCCAGATTTACTTTGAGAAGCTCCATTCTAGGAATAGATAATTAAAATACACAATTTCTATGTCAAACTTCACTATATATTCTCAAATACTCAACTAGTTTCGCCATGTTAAGGCATTATCAAGAGTCACTTATAAACTGACAGAATTGGTTGACAGGTTAGAAGGTACAGTTATGGAGGGGTGTTTTTTAGGTAGTGACGGGGAATCCCTTGTTTTTGCTACTCTATACATTCCAATAAACAGATATTTACAAGATAATAATAAATATAAAAATAAAAAAGAAAATAATAATAAATAGAGTAACAAAAACAAGGGATTCCCCGTCACTACCAAAAAACACCCCTCCATAACTGTACCTTCTACCCTGTCAAACAATTCTGTCAGTTTATAAGTGACTCTTGATAATGCCTTAACATGGCGAAACTAGTTGAGTATTTGAGAATATATAGTGAAGTTTGACATAGAAATTGTGTATTTTAATTATCTATTCCTAATCAATTAACTTTTTGCTCCTTCAAAACCAGTTTGCGCTAGAATTCATTAGTTGGCCTAAATAGCGGCTCCTAAATCATTATATTGCCCTGATTGGGTTTTAAATTCAAATATGAAATGTCATATCGATACATTCATTACATCGCCAATTAGAGTTTTTGAATTGAGCCTCCCCCCTAATCCCACTTTTTCCTTTGGTCAATTTGGCTGAATATCAATAGGTGTCATAGTTGGAGGGTTCTGGAATCACATATAAAATTTCGTGTCGATACATCCATTCTATCAGGAGTCATAGAGAAATTTGTTTTTCATAATTGGAATCTGGAGATCGGAAAAAATGAAATTCCGTTGAAAATTCCGCATCTAATAGTTGAACGATTATATAACTTCTCCTATACTTTGTATAACTGGAGAAGTAGAAATAATAAATAATTTAAATATCAAGAAATAAGTAACATTAACAATTACCTAAATAATTGAACTTACATATATAGTAAATCCCGTATCTCGGATTCCGAAGTTCATTAGACAAGAGACTTATATTTTCTTTTGTAGGTCGAATGAAAACAAGACATTTTAAATGCTTCATCGGTTCGTCTGATGAACGAGAATCTAACCGTTCGAATAAATACACTTCTTTTTGCAGTATTTCCGACTGACTGTAGACCATACTGACAAAACTCGTCTATGAAAAATAAAAATACATTACATAGATCACAATATATTTAAAAAATATATATATTATTCTATAAAACTTACAGTCTGTTTATCCATTAGAAGTACTTTCATACCAGGACCGCTTTCTTCGGTCATTTTGGTAATATACAATTTGACAGCTAAAATAACGTTCATCTCGGAAATGAGAGAATACCTTTTTCTTAAATTCTTTATTCACAATAACCAATGATACAATTAAAAGTTCAAAAAAAAAACTTTTAAGTTGTAATCAAGATCTATAACCTCCCAGCCCAGTCGTAAGGTTATACTTTCAGTGCCTCTATGATTAGAATTTTTATTATTAATTGATATAGTTAACTGTTTATTCGCTTTCTAAAAGAGTAGATTTGTATGTATATATCTTTTTAAATTATTTCATATTTTTCGACAGCGACTACGCGACTTCAATTATTAAAAAAATAATTTTTAAAAAGAGAGTGATGGGAGGGTGGGCATGGAGGCCAATCTCTTTTGACACTGATTTCAATTTAATTCTCCTATACTATCTAATGACTGAATACAAACTAAGATTATATATTAGCAATTATAACAATTAAAAATATGAGATTGATAAATAACAGAAACTTGCAGTAAATATAGAAAGTTTTATTCACAATGAAACAAGCAAAAAAGCAAATAATCTAAATTTCATACGACAGTTTTGTCACTTTACAGTTTACTTTGTGAAATTTATATACGAAATAAAGTAGAGCAACCCCTCCCTCTCTCTGCACAATTTTGCACAACCTGCGCCAACAAATCCTGGCCAGACAGTGCCCCATGTAAACAAACCCATCGTGAAGGTAAGTATCCTATTTAACTAAGCCGCAAAAAGTCAATTATGGCTAGTCATAATAGTTCATAATTTTCGTTTCATGCTGAAAAATCTGGTTCACTTTTACAATAATAAATATTATAGGTCATTTTGAGACATTGTCAGTCGGTTGTTGGCAGTTCCGTTGAATAATAATTATTCAACAATTATTGTTATTAGTTTTTGCCTTTTTTTTTTCTCATTCTTTCTTTTTTCTATACCTCATAAATGTCCGAATGTATTTTCTATTATCTTATCAATTTAGTGAAAAATTAATAAAAAAAGTATTTGTTTAACATTTATATTGACTAATTTAAAAAAATGAATATTTATAAATAAGTAATACAGAGGTATCACAGTTCAACAATATATTTTATTTATATCTGAAGGAGTTTCGGCAATTATATCGCTATCCTCAGGTAGTGTTATAGGGAAATGTTCCATCTGATGGTGTTTTCTCGAAACTATGTTTTCTGACTTATTTACTTTTGCCCGCCCACCATAGAATTCAATGAAGAAGAAACAAAATATTTTTAAAGCATTTTGGAAGATAGATTGCCTCAATTACCGATTGAAAAACTATACTACTAATAATCTGACAACGGGAGGTTCTTTCTTAAGTTATACTGACCACAGTGGTGTTATCCACACACTAACTACCCCTGTTTTTGACATTTTTGTGTGAATTTCTATACAGTTCCCGAACATACTTTTCCAGATTTGCATTTATTCTAGAGTTACTTTCTTTGGTTAATGTTAAAACTATTTTTTTCCAACACATTTATTAATAATATTTTTTATTCCATTGTGTTTTGTTCTATTTAAAAAAAACAGTATATTATCAAAAGATGTTTTTCTTCTTTTTTTCAATCAATAAAAAGGGAAAAAATGAAAAGTTTTCCGTTGGTTACAAGACTTTAGTTGGTGGCGGGAGGGACTTTTTATTTTGTAAAGGTTGTGTTTACCTTGGGTAAACATTTACCCCCCCCCCCCCCCCCCTCTTTCCGTGCAATTAAATAAGTTCGGTTAAACAATAAAGATGACAATAAAATGTAAAATAATTATATTCACACTCCCAACTCCCTGCATTTCTGTCAATATCTTATAAATGTATATATATTTTTTTTTTCCAGAATGGATCCAACTCAAGTATTTCCTCCAGAGATGACAGAATATATTTTTTCATTTTTGCCAAAAGAGGTCCTTTGGAATTGTTTAGGCGTTTCAAAAAAATGGAGAACTTTGGCAAATTCAAATAATTTGTGGAAAAGACATTGTAGACAATTAGGCCTCCATGTTTTTCAAGATGTTGACCATGGTAAGACATATTTGGAAAAGAAAATTATGATTTTTTTTTTTTTTTCTTCGGGGGCCATGGCGGCCGTGCTGGCTAGAGCTTTGGTCGCATGGTTTCACCATGGATTCCGGGTTCGAATCCCGTCCGGGTGTGAGTTATATTTCGTAGATAGAACTCCCTCCCGGGGCCATGGATGTCGTAAATAACTTAGATAACACAGTGACATGGCTAATATGCATCGTATATGAGGCCAAAAAAAAAAAAAAAAATTAATTGCACAGTTGTAAATTGTTGAAAATATGTTTTAAAAAAATATTGTCTATTTCAAATAATAATAATAAATAAATAAGAGAAAAAATAGTAATAATAAAAAATGTGAAAAAGAAAAATTATAAATTGGAAGTTAGTATATACTGTTCATTTGAAATTGTTGACAACAAACAAAAGCAAATAAAGTATAGATACTGATGATGGCAAACACAAACATTCCCGAAATACCTATAAATTCTAGGTTGTAAAAACCAAAAAATCCTTGGGAGGAGAGCTGTGACATATACAGTGTAAACTCCAAGCTAGATTGTTTGTTATTTTTATTTTAAAAGTGTTTTATTTGTTAATATATTTATTAATAATTACAGTGTTTTTAATTGTTTTGTATACTACATAATGGATTCCGCAAAAAAAACATTAAAAACCTAACCTGCAAAAATATCCTTCCTTATTTAGTACACGAAAAATCCGCCAGGAGAGTCGTGCGCCACAACTGCGCATGCCTCAATACTAGTATTGAGGGTTTTCATGTACTTCAATACGAATCACTTTCGATACGATCCCAGAAATTAGCGAATTGACCTTGGGATAACACCATTTGAAATCGGTTTGAAACAGGGGTTTTCATGGAACTCAAATCGATTCGAACACGGTATTTGGGATTCAAATAGATTTGAACGTCCATGAAAACGTAGTACATGATACACTCTATATAGCATCACACCTACTCTAAATAACGACAACAATACGCCATTACTAAGCAATAAACAGTACTTCCAAGTTGCCCAAATTAATAACAACTGCCGCTGTGTACGTTCTTTTGTTTGTTATATTGTTGCTTTATTGTCTAGCACGTATTTACCTCGACTGTCGACATCATACGTACCGAAGATTCTAAGAAATTCGTTCTTTTGTTTGTTGTGATTACCTTGCACGGCATGTTGATCGCACAGTATCCCAAGATATGAATAAAATACAATTAAAATACTGGAGCAGCAAAAAACGTCAGACGAAGATAACAGACTATACGTAATAAGCGTTATTATTTGTATCAATATTAATGTTTGTTGTTTGTAAATTTTATACTTTATTAGTAAATACATATTATAATAGTAAAATACTATTAAATGTAATGTAATATGTATTGATTTTTCTTCTCTTCATTTAACGACAACTCTCAATAACCCCATAAAATGCGCAGTCCCTTAAGTGTCGCTATATAGAGTTTACACTGTATATAATATACAACACATGTTCGTATCTCAAATATGCTTTCAATTTTTTTTTTTTTTTTCAGATACTCCGTTGTGCCATGGGGCGTCAACTTACTACCATTGTTATCTTCTACCTTTTAAAAATTGGAAGTTTGGAAAATTTAAAAGTTACAATATTGAAAAAGAAAATAGAGATTTTATAGAATGTTGGGATGGAAGAATTGGAGCCGTATATTACCATAATATTGACAAACTTTGTATTTACGAAATTGAATTGGACAGCATAGAGACTGTAGAATTTTCTTGTTTTGACTGTTTCCCATTAGAAAAACACACTATCTCATTAGCGTTAAACGAGGATTATATTGCGATTTCAAAATTTAATTTAGTTATTGTTTATAAAAAAATTAATAATTATTATTATAAATATAAATTAATTAATTTTACTGAAGAAAAGGAAGTTAAAATTTCTAATTATGTTGGTTCAATGGATAATAAGGTCTGTGTTGACGATATACTTCAAGTTAAAATAATTTCAGGTCACATTTTATGGATGTGTAAAAATGATTGGCATCAAATTTTTGTAATTAATTTAATGAGTGATTATATTAAAATTTTACCGAAACGTATGTTTCGATATTATTCACCGTCAAATTATGTTGTAAGCTTCGAAGATGATATAATTGTATACGATTTAAATGGGAATCAAATACTGGCTTTCAATGCCAAACCATGTCAACCATGTATATGTTGCAATGGAGACATTTTAGTTGTTGGAAATAAAGAAACTCAAAAAATTGAAACTTGGGATTTAAAATCAAAAGAAAAACTTTTATCCAAATATGCTCCATATCAAACGGATGCCATTTTACATCCACACAAAGATATACTAATTTTAAATGAAAAAACTAGAGAAATTAACAGATATTCTTGTATAAACCCAAGAACTGGAGAAATAATTTGGAAATTTTCAGAAAATCCTGAAAAAAGAAGTCGTGTTTTGAGGATTGTATCTGAATATATTTTAATTATATATACACAAATGGATAGACTCATGTTTAATCTTCGAAAATTAACGGATGGTTCTGTGGTAGATAAGGGACTTATACCCCAAGATGGGAAACGGCTTATTCCAGAGAATATAACCACTGTATTATGGGTGTATACTGAATATAATAAAATTAAAGTAAGAAGTTATATGAATCAGTAGGTTGTAGAAACGAGGAAATTTATTATATAAAGTAATCAGATGACCAAAACACAGGTGAAAAATTGGACATGTTTCAACAAGGATAAAAACGAAGTGTGCATTATTTGGTATCTCTATTGGGAGGCCTGGTACACCTAGGGACCTAAGCATCCAATGCTCATTATTCCTTCTTTGTTAGCTCTACTCTGGGAGTCATACATTTTACTTACCCTGGTTTAATCACCTGGGATAGGGCTCATTCAGGAATATCTGAGATCGCAACCATCGTTTAACCTATCCCACGGGCTTCGAATGAGGGATCTTGAGCTCAACAGGCAAGCACGCTACAACTGAGCTACCGGTGGCCTCTCTACCTTTCGGATGTTAATTTAACTTTTCATTTTAAACATCTAATAATCCTATTTTGAGGAAAAAATGAAGGATGTTACATAATTAAGTTTTTTTTATGTTAATTTTTTTTTTTATGCAATCTATATACAGTATACATAATAAGTATATATGGTAACTATTTACATGAACAAGTGTACATGTCACATGATGGGAGAGAATAAACTCCCTAGAAAATAATAAAATGTTTAAATTTCATTTACAATTAGAGAATCTTGAGGCCAAATCCTATTCAGACGGTGTGGAGTATTGTCAATGGGATGAAGTTTAAGAATCGGGATTGTATTAGTTCCTGAACAGACATGGAGTAATTTATTAGTGACAAAGAAAGGAGCATTTACAATTCGAGGGAGGACTTTAGACTGCAAAGTTTGAATTGTCTGAATCCCATAATTCGAAGAATTATAGTCTTGTAAATTGTCAGTTTGCTGGCAGCAGAAAGTTTTGATTTTGGTCCAACGTAGTTGTCCGTCAACTCGATTCATTGTCGAGTGAGTGGGTTCCGTGTCAGTCGGCTGTCTAAGTAGACCTCGAGGTAACGTACCTAGTTGTAAAAAGGAATTACAACATTATTGATGGTCGTTTATAATTTGAATAATAATTTTCATATTTCCATTTTTTTATTGCTTTTTGCTGTTTTTATTTTTCTTCTAATATTTTATGTATTACTTTTTGTATTTTTATTTTGTTTGAATATATAAATATTATATATATATATTTATTTTAATATTAATTATTTGTAATTGCGCAACAACAATTATTAAAACTTTAGTTTTGTTAATATATTTGCTTATTTTTTACAACTTATTTCAAGTTTGACCTCTCCTATGTGATTCTGAACATGAGCATAATAAACCTGAGAACTATGCCAGGGCTGATCACAAGTCATATGAATTGCAAGAAGCCCTCTGGTGCAGGAAATGTGGCGAGGAAAATGATACTCCGGTTCACATTCCAAGTCAGAGTGAAACTCTATAAACAAGAGGTTTTATTAGTTCGGTTCTGTCAAAACAGAACCGTAGCAGGCTATGGATGGAATCTGCAGCAGAATAATGGATTTTATTAAAGACTGCTAGGTTTTTTTTGTTAAAATGATCCTTATAATTAAATAAAAATGAATTGAATAATAATAATAAAAAAAATGGATTTTAATGGATTCTATAATAAAAAAAATAAAATAATTTATCATATGATTGAGTGAAGCTCTTAAAAAAAAAACATGTCATAAATAACCCTACAAAACTTGCAGTTACTTTAACTGTACCAATCAAAAAGAAAATCAAAATGTCTGCCGGCATGATTAAAAAAAAATATAAACTATTAGCTATTATGTCCCGAAAGATTGGTACATCTCTCAAAGGCGTAGTCCGTGGAGCCCCATGAGTTTCGAAATTTGAACTTCGCTGGGAGAGATTTGGGGAATTAAAAAAAATTAAAACATTGTTACAAATTTACAAAATTTATTTAATATTGGTTGATCGGCCATCTTGGAATAAAAAATTATATATTTTGAGTACTCACATGACGCCATGGAAACTAAAGCTAAATAAAAATTAACATTATTTACAGAGTTGCAGATCGAAAGATTAACATAATCCAGTAGTTCACATCTCTACACAATCACCCCACTCACAATTCACCTCTTTACCACTTTTCAGTACATACAAATAAAAAAAAAACAACAACTTTGGACACAAGTTTGGCCTTCTCGAGTCTTGGAGGTAGACTGAATTCACCTTCGAATGGTGGCTTGAGATCGTCTTTCCGTCGGTGTTTTGTTCTTCTGAACTTGATATTTCTTCGACTTTAATAATTCTTCGAAGTATTATTGCTTCTCTTCTTTTCCTTTTGTCTTCTAAATTATCCTTTTAATTTTGTATGAGTTTACTTTTAAATTTTGACTCCTATTTCTTTAAAAAAATTACATAAACTTATTTTGTATATCTTGTTGAAGCTGAGACCACGCCAAGCGGCTAGAATCCGAACTAACTCGAAATCTTGGTTAAATTTTCACATTTTATAAATCTTTTCCAAACGGCTCTTTTCTTCATATTTTCCTTTTTCAATCTCTTCTTAATAAATGTTGGAACTTTTATGCAAAATTCCAAAAGATTCCTGTTCATATTTCTTCTGTTTTTGAGTTTTATAAAAATGTTCTTATGTCACTAATATTTTCCTTTCTTCTTCATTCCATCCACTTTTTACAGTCTCATTTTCTTCTTGACTATGTTTTTTAACTTTTCTCAAGATTTGGTTCTTCGTTCTTCAGTTTTTTGAGTCTACTTTGGGTTTCAAAAAAAATATCCTTTCCTACGCCATTTTAGGTTATTGTATTGTTTGCTTATTTCTTTTAACTGAATTTTGTTCCTTTCTGCTTTTCACTCCTTGTGTACGTCTTTATTCTCTTCTTTGGGCCTAAAATTCGATTTCTTCTCTCAAATTGGTTCAAAAAAATTATAACGTCGCCTAGACATTAGTGGTCATGGCAACGGGTTGTTGTTTACATTACAACACACGGCTGCTGTGGAGATTAACACACACCAGGTACACAATAAACCTTCAGTCCTCATTGAATCACCGGCTTTATACTTCCCCAGCAAAAATTAATCAATTACTTTTTCGCTCTACCTCCAAAGCCTTCGACCGTTTGGGCAATGGTACTCAATATTTGGCTTACATAGTGATATCGAAATGATACTAAATGTGTAGATATATTCATTACATCGAATGTTATTAAAATCGAGTCCCTCTTCTCTTCGAACGATTTCGCGGAACATTAATAGGTGCCATCCTTATGTCGATTACATTGGAAGTTACTAGGATTCTTGAGTTGAGCCCCCCTCTCATCCCAAATTTCCCTTCTGCCGATTCCGCTGAAAATTAATAAGTGTCGTCCTTATGGGGTTTTGGATTCACATATGAAATTTGGTGTCGATACATTCATTCTATCGGGAGTTATCGTGTTGAAAAAAAAAAAAAAAATCGAAGGAAATTCTTGTGAAAACTCATCATGTGACAGATTACATAATTTCCCTGCAGGGGAAGTAAAAATCATATACATCTATGTTCATGTATACATATACATATATATATACATTATTGCATTGAACGTTTTCTTCACATTAGACAACGTTATGGCCTGTGCTGGATTACCCAATAGGCCGGACTAGGCCATGGCCTGAGGCCCCCGTAAAAATAGAAAATGGATTTTTTTTTTCAAAAAACAAAACAAAGTTTATTCCGAAAAATTCAAAATTATACATTTTTTTTATTCATTAAAAATTTACCAATGAATCGAATTTATGTTTGATCATTTTTTTATATCTATACATTCATCATATCTACCATTGTATTTACGGCAAATAATTTTTTGAATCAATTTATTATTTCAATTGTTTATTCATCATTTAGTTCTGAAAAGAATATATACTTTAATAGAAATAAAAGACGTTGTCTTCCCACTGTTTTATTTATACCAGAACCGGTTTTCGACGCAACAGCGTCATCATCAGTGGTTCATCCACACAGCACAGCGGTTGGAAGATAACAGGCCAGTTATCTTCCAACCGCTGTGCTGTGTGGATGAACCACTGATGATGACGCTGTTGCGTCGAAAACCGGTTCTGGTATAAATAAAACAGTGGGAAGACAACGTCTTTTATTTCTATTAGAAATCTAGTCCCACAACATCTTACTATCACATATGAATATATACTTTAACAAAAAATAAAATTTATTTCATGTTTATACCTTAGAAATAATATAAATCCATTGTTAAATGCATAAACATTTTATTGCAGTTTGTAAAAAAAGGGGGGCCCCCAAAAATTTTAAGGGCCTAGGGCCTCCTATTCGCCTAATCCGGCACTGGTTATGGCACGTCAACTCATTGAGAATTTCACACTTCAAATAGTTTTACCTACCTATAAGATCCAACGATGCTTTCCTTGCAAGTCCAGTTTTCCCAGAAGATAAGTTATTATAAAGTTGTTGAAATTTGAATTAATAAATATAAAGGATAAATTAAAGGGTTAAAAATCATTCATCTAAATAATAATTTATTCAACAAAATCGAACATAAATTCTAACTCAACTTCTATATTAAATTTGTACAAACTGAAGAAAGCAGTTTATCTGATGGGAGTCCATGGCTTGAAAACGTCTCCAACTTTTATCCTTTCTGAAAAAATCGAATAAAAATATAAATATACGTATAATTGATAAGTACTAAAATAATTAACATAAAGAAAAATATAAATACAGTTGAATTTAATGTAAGAGAACAACATCAACTAGCAAAGTGGTTATATAGAAAAAGTGGTCGGTCAAATCAGCGACAATGTACTTCCCCAAAAGAAATTAACCCCCTTTCAACACAGTAGAGAAGGGGGTTCAAAACCATAGCGCCTCCTACTAAATTTCATGTCGAATCATTACATCGGCAATTATTAGGGAATTAATTAAGCCCCCTCCCTTCAGACGATACCGCTGAGGACAGGTAATGTCCTAATTGGGTTTTGACATTAAATGTGAAATTTTATGACGATATATTCAATACATTGGCAGTTATTGTGGTATTTGAGTTGAGGCCTCCGCGGATTTTCCCCTTCCTTTTTGCTGATTCCGCTGAAAATTAATAAGTGCCGTCCTCATGAAATTTTGTGTCGATTTATTACAACGACAGTTAATAAAATTTTTGAGTTAAACCTTTCCCTTAATCCCCCCTTACATTTGGCAGATTAGGGTGAAAATCGATAGGTGATGTCCATTTCGTGTCGATACATTCATTCTATTGGGAGTTATCATGTTCACAGACAGACATTTATTTTTCATATTTTGAATCTAGAAAAAACATGAAATTCGGTAGAAAACTCCGCATGGAATTTTTGCCCGATTACATAACTTCCCGTATATTTTATAGTGCTGGGGAAGTGTAAATAGTATGATTGTACAAGAAGAAAGTAAAATAGTGCACATACTTTTTATTAAAATACACAATATAATATAATATATTAACTTATGTCATATTGGCCTTATTTCTTATATATACCTACTATGTATTCTGAATGCTATCAACCCCTTTATTAGTACATTTTCTCATTTTCTTTATCTATATTAATAAAGCTGAAATGGGGTTTGTGTGTTTGTTTGTTTGTTAAAGCATCACGCCGAAACGGCTGGACGGATTTTTATGAAACTTCCCATGTAGCATCCTTTTGAGCTCGATTGAATAGTAGGCTATGTGGCGTCCCAAAATTTTAAACGGGAGAGGGGTTGTGGGGTTGACCTAAATATGAAGATAGTGATAGGTCATTAACGGATGATCGGATAGTCATGGAATTTCACATATAATATTCCTAAAAGCCAATTGATAAATAGGGTGTGGTACATCACAAAAGTTTGAACGGGAGGGTGGTTGTGGGGGTAGGATTGGCTCATCAACGAATGGTCGGATTGTCATGGAATTTTAGATAGCAGTAGTAACTACGTACTAGCTGTGGGGTCCGCCGTTGCAAGGCACATACTCGCCGTGATGCCCAGTGGTCCTAACAACGTACTAGCTGTGGGGTCCGCCGTTGCAAGGCACATACTAGCCGTGATGCGGCAGTTATTGGGATTTTTGAATTGAGCCCCCTCCCAGGAACTCTCCCCTCCCCTCAGCCGATATCGCTGAAATTAAACTGGTTATGTCCTAAGTGGATTTTAGTTTTAAATACGAAATTTTATGTCGATACATTCATTACATCGGCAGTTATTGGGATTTTTGAATTGAGCCCCCACCCCGGAACTCCCCCCTCCTTTCGGCCGATATAGCTGAAATTAGACTGGTTATGTCCTAAGTGGATTTTAGTTTTAAATACGAAATTTGATGTTGATACATTCATTACATCGGCAGTTTTGGGGATTTTTGAATTGAGCCCCCACCCCAAAACGCCCCCCTCCTTTCGGCCGATATCGCTGAAATTTGACTGCTTATGTCCTCCGTGAATGTTAATGTTAAATACATAATTTTACGTTGATACATTCATTACATCGGCAGTTATTGGGATTTTTAAATTCAGATTCGCTTATCTACCCATTCTCTTCCACCGGCTTCTATACTTCTATGCCAAAACGGGGTTAGTTTGTATGTTTGTTCCAGCATCACGTCCAAACGGCTGGACGGATATTCATGAAACTTCACATAAAGCATCCTTTCAAGACCGATTGAATAATAGGCTATGTGGCGTCCCAAAATTTCGAACGGGAGGGGGGGTTGTAGGGGGGGGCTAAGCATAGAAATAGTGCTAACTCATGAATTAATGGTCGGATTGTCATGAAATTTCATATGTAGTATTCTTAAAGGCCAAATAAAGAAAACAAGTGTGTGAAGTCACAAAATAGTGAATGGGAGAGGTTTTTTTTGATTTTTGAACTGAGCCCCCTCCCCGGAACTCCCCCCTCCTTTCGTCCGATATAGCTGAAATTTGACTGGTCATGTCCGCTGTAGATGTTCATTTCAAATACGAAATTTGATGTTCATATATTCATTACATAGGCAGTTATTGGGAATTTTTAATTGAGCCCCCACCCCAGAACTCCCCTCTCCCCTCAGCCGATATCGCTGAAATTTGACTGGTCATGTCCGCTGTAGATGTTAATTTCAAATACGAAATTTGATGTCGATACATTCATTACATTTAATATGTCTTTTACCACATGTATCCAATTGAAAAATGGTTGCTCGCCTCTTTAAAATTGAAGAAATCGTGGATTGAGGAATCTTGAAATTTTTCGATATTTCTCCAACCTTTTCTCTTTCATCAAAAAGTTTAATTATTTTTATTTTATTTTCTATAGTGAGAGCGTTTCGTTTGACCCCCATGGTATCTAACCTGCTGTGGATTACTAGATCAATGAAGTCTGCCTAATAATCACCAAACAGACCGTATTTATTGTAACAGGGTTGACAACTTCGGTTCAATAAATACTGAATGATCAGATTGTATTTATCTCAACGTTGTTAACACGTTCACAATGAAAACAGATAACTACTGACCAAACAGAACGTATTTATAGTTTTTTTCATCCTGCATGCAACGAAAGGAGCCGATCAAATCCGAGAAGAGCCGATCATTAATGGTTTTCCAGCAATAAATCTAGCCCCAACAACAATAAGAGACTGCCTATGATATGGAACCTGCATACGGCTTTTATTTCTCAATACTGATCAGCTTGTACTCATAAATTTTTCTTATAATCACGATAGTTATTACGCAGTCACATTCATCACAAAAAAAAAAAATGTTTCTGAATATGCTACAAAATTGTCATAATTTACGTAAATTTTCGAAAATGTAAATAAATATTAATCGCATGAAATATAAAATAATATGACTAAATAAAAAAGAAATATATGAAAGGATGTAAGATATGTATAGGACTTTAAGAAAAAACAGGTGAGTGGAGTAGGCGTTGTATGTAAGGGAAACAATCTGTGACAAATAATGAAAAAATAAATATACTAAAATATTAAATAATCCCCGGGTTTTGTGGCTATGAAGATGAATCGGTAAAATAACTGTTGTATTGGGTCATCGTAAGTGTTTTGGCTCTCAATACCATATATGCGGGGAAGGAGGGCTGAATTGTGGGGTCCATGAGATGTGGGTGAGGATGGAACAATAATACTAATATATGGGTTCTCAAATACCGATGGGAACTGTGATGTATATGAGACGAAGGGCTTGGGACTTTAAAAATAAATACAATGGGGTATGGGTGTGAGGGCTGCGTTATAATATTAATTAGGGAACGGTTGAGTGTTAGTTGTAGAAAAATGTTGGGGGCGTAATGTGATAGGAACTATATAAAATATATATATATATATATGCATGTAGGATATTGGTGACAGCACCTATAGAAAAACCTATCTATGGTTGTCTGCAAGATGACTGAAAAATAAAAGTTTAGGTTGATTGGAATGGTGTTCGGATTGGGGTTACTTTAGAGTTTAAGATTTACTATAGAGGGAAACCGGGGAAAGAATTTAGCAGAAGAAGTATATAGAAGAGTGTTGGGTTTTTAAAAATGTGTCTGAGCGACTTCTTAGTTTAGATTTGGGGAAGTTGCAGTTGATTGATGTGTATAGGGATAGGTGAACAATTCCGAATTTTTGTGAAGTGTTGTGTCGTGACGATATATTGGATCTCTCGGAAGGATTCTATTGTAGGAAATATGCATAGTCTCTGATTTGTAGAAAAGTACATCGCAGCTAATCTCTGATAATGAAATGTTACACAAGGCCTACCATTCAAAAAAAAATATTAGTATCTCTATTATAAATAATTATCCGGCTCAGTGGGTAAAGTTTTCAATGACTTCTTCTTAGGATGGCTATATAAGAGCTCTTATTGTAGTCTATGGACACACCTTATATGATTCTTGTACGTTGGGGTTGTATTATAAAATAGTTCCTTAACTGACCTCGTTTGTGATGAAGAGGTCCAGAGTCTTGCCTTCATCAGTATGAAATCTTAGGAAAAATACTTGAATATGAAATTACCCCCGGCTTTTGCAGTTATGAAGATGGGTTGACAGATACCAATGTGAGTGAGCCTACACAGCAGGGGTCCTAGGTTAGAGTTCTATTGGTGCTCAGATGTGTGGGAGTGGGTTCTGAATATATCCGGAGTAGTGTTGTGCAGGGAGCTGTCTGTGTGATTTAAGTTCCTGCTAGATTGTAGGTTATTAGTCGTAAAAATAGTGATGGTAAAGTAATATTGGAAATGCGAATCTAAATATCGACGAGAACTGTGGATGTTGACCTGGTGGTTTAGGTAAGGAGAAGCATTTAAATTTGTGTAAAATATGGTGTAAATGAAGGCCTGGCGTATACCGGGGTCCTAGGATTAGAGGATCGGAAGTATGAATATCGAATAGGTTGTAGTGATATGAGTGAAGAGGAGTTGGGTGAATGGTTTTGGGACATGCAAAAGAAAAGGCTAAAAATAAAACTGATACTGGCTGGACCATGATGAAGAAAATCTCTTGGGTGATGCAAGTGTGTAGGTATGTCTGAGTGAGAGGTGGGATAGAAGTGGTTTGAATGAGAAAGAAATGTTGACGGGGCAGTAGTCTACACTTGTAGGGTTCTGACTTGATATGATGTTGGAGAAGTAGAAGTGGAGAGTAGAATATTGGGATGGATTGGTCGTTGTCAGAATTGTGCGGGGATTTCAGAAGGTTAGGAGAGCAATTACAGTAGAGGATGGTTGGTGGAAGGAGAAAGAAATTGTTTTGGCCGCTAGGTACACAAAAAGCAGCATGTAACATAACGTAAGTTAAATATACTGCATGTTAGCCTAAGAATGTATCCATGAGACCCCTGGAAAGATAAATCTAGATCTAAAGATTACTCCGCGTGTATGGGCGGGTATGTATGAGTAAAAGGTTTTAGAAGTAGAGAGCAGAAAATTGGTTGGGACAAGTTGAGAAAAAAATTAGACAATTGATGTGGGGAAGTAGAAGTGAGTCATAAAAATTAGGAGAAAGACCTGAGGAGTAGGTGTGGATTGCAAAGTCTCTGCCGGATTGGAAGAAGTACAATAGGTCTGAGGAAGTAGAACTATTATAATTAAAGATTATGTTTTAGAATAATTGATGTGGGTATGTGCATTGAAGATGATTTGAGGTGGGTAAGTTTGACTGACTCAGAGGGAAAGGCTAATGGACGTAGAATGTAGGTTTATGTATGGGTAGACCGGGTTATGATGAAAATGTCAGACGATCTAGAGAGGTTGTAGGTGTTGAACAGGGGCGAAGCATGATGGTGCTAAGAGTAGTGGACTATGATGAAATCTAAAGAAAATTGCTTGGATGTGTGTCTGAGTAAAAGGTTTAAAGGGAGAATTAGGTGGGGAAGAATAAATGAGAAAATTGAGATGGATTGGCTACGCCGCTATACTGAAGATAGAGAGTAGTGAATCGGAGGGAGAGCGGGGGTATTGAGATGGGGAAGCACATTGGATGTGTTAATTGACGTGGGGATGTAAGATTAAATCATGAAATAAAAATTGGTGAAGTATGCCTGCAACAACAGGTCTCGACATGTTTGAACATGTATAATGCATGCAAAAACCATTTCAAGGTCTAGGATGTCTTCAGATTGGAGAAAACGCAAAATTACTAATAAATGATTGTTGAAATAAAAAAAACAAGAATTCACAAATAACACCAAAGGACAGCGTGCTCGGAATTGAAGATAAATGCTTTTTTTTTTTCATCATATTACTCCAGTTTAAAATAATACTGAATATGACGAGCTTTGAATTATATTTTTAAATGCAATACTTTTCAAGGCACCGAAGGACGGCATGCTCAAAAGTGTAGGTAGGCGATTTTTCCATCATATTACTCCAGTTTAAAATAATACTGAATACAATGATGATGATGATGATGATAGGACATGATAAGGTAGGCTACACGAATGCAGGGTTCGACATGCTTGAACACGCAAGTGCCTGTTCAAGGTCACGAAATCAGACTTAAAAAAATGTTAATTATTAATAATCGAATAATCATTACTATCCCAGAATACACCATAATTGTTACTTGATATCTGAAAATGTATGACATGAACGTTATATACCTAGATTTTAGCTCCTTTCATTAACCATGTCATGATAGACGAGGGGTTAGCAAGCCAGACTCCAAATTGGAAGATGGTGAGTTCGAATCCCGTCCGGTATGGTTTTTTTTTTTTCTTAAGAAGTCGACCCTACCTACTTAATTGAAAATTAATTTGATTTCTAGACGCTTGGAAGCGCTAGTGGGCTAATTAAAGAAAATAGGGGCATAGGCGAGGGGTGGGATAAAAATGCAAAGCAGGGTTTAGAGGGAGGGCGGAACCTTATTGAGGTTTAGAGGGAGAGTGGAAACTTATTAAGGTTTAGAGGGAGAGTGGAAACTTATTGAGCTGGGGATGTACGATGGTGGGTGATTCGGAGCGAGGAGGGGGGGGAGTGGTGGTGGTGGGGGGTGATGGGTCACGTGACCCCGTGGGGTCAAAGGTCATGAGGAGCAACTGATCCAGAGTCCCCATTTCCCACCCTGGAACTCCCCCCACACCTCGGCCGATATCGCTGAAATTTGACTGGTCATGTCCGCTGTAGATGTTAATTATAAAATAATAAAATGTCGAACGGGAGGGGGGGTTGTAAGGGGGGGCTATGCATAAAAATAGTGCTAACTCATTAATAAATGGTCGGATTGTCATGAAATTTCATACGTAGTATTCTTGAAGGCCAAATAGGAAAAAAAGGTTATGTGGCGTCCCAAAATGTCGAACGGGAGGGGGGGTTGTAAAGGGGGGCTATGCATAAAAATAGTGCTAACTCATTAATTAATGGTCGGATTGTCATGAAATTTCATATGTAGTATTCTTGAAGGCCAAATAGGAAAAAAAAGTGTGTGACGTCACAAAATTTTAAACGGGAGGGGGGTTGTGGATTTTTGAACTGAGCCCTCTCCCCGGAACTCCCCCCTCCCCTCGGCCGATATCGCTGAAATTTGACTGTTTTTGTCCTAAGTGGATTTTAGTTTTAAATACGAAATTTGATGTCGATACATTCATTACATGGGCAGTTATTGGGATTTTTGAAAAGGGCCCCCACCCCGGAACTCCCCCCTCCCCTCGGCCGATATCGCTGAAATTTGACTGGTTATGTCCTCCGTGAATGTTAATCTCAAATACAAAATTTGACGTTGATACATTCATTACATCGGCAGTTATTAGGATTTCTAAATTCAGATTCGCTTATCTACCCATTCTCTTCCACCGGCTTCTATACTTCTATGCCAAAACGGGGTTTGTTTGTATGTTTGTTCCAGCATCACGCCCAAACGGCAGGACGAATATTCATGAAACTTCACATGTAGCAACCTTTCAAGACCGATTGAATAATAGGCTATGTGGCGTCCCAAAATTTCGAACGTGAAGGGGGGTTGTAAGGGGGGGCTAAGCATAAAAATAGTGCTAACTCATGAATTAATGGTCGGATTGTCATGTAATTTCATATCCGACCATTCTTAAAGGCCAAATAAAGAAAACAAGTGAGTGACGTCACAAAATTGTGAATGGGAGAGGTTTTTTGGATTTTTGAATTGAGCCCCCACCCCACAACTCCCCCCTCCCCTCAGCCGATATCGCTGAAATTTGACTGGTCATGTCCGCTGTAGATGTTAATTTCAAATACGAAATTTGATGTCGATACATTCATTACATGGGCAGTTATTGGGATTTTTGAATTGAGCCCCCACCCCGGAACTCCCCCCACACCACGGCCGATATCGCTGAAATTTGACTGGTTATGTCCTCCGTGAATGTTAATCTCAAATACAAAATTTGACGTTGATACATTCATTACATCGGCAGTTATTGGGATTTTTAAATTCAGATTCGCTTATCTCCATTCTCTTCCACCGGCTTCTATACTGCTATGCCAAAACGGCTATACATAATTTCATATGTAGTATTCTAAAAGGCAAAATAAAGAAAACAAGTGTGTGACGTCACAAAATAGTGAATGGGAGAGGTTTTTTGGATTTTTGAACTGAGCCCCCTTCCCGGAACTCCCCCCTCCCCTCGGCCGATATCGCTGAAATTTGACTGTTTTTGTCCTAAGTGGATTTTAGTTTTAAATAAGAAATTTGATGTCGATACATTCATTACATGGGCAGTTATTGGGATTTTTGAAAAGGGCCCCCACCCCGGAACTCCCCCCTCCCCTCGGCCGATATCGCTGAAATTTGACTGGTTATGTCCTCCGTGAATGTTAATTTTAAATACGAAATTTGATGTTGATACATTCATTACATCAGCAGTTATTGGGATTTTAAAATTCAGAGTCGCTTATCTACCCATTCTCTTCCACCGGCTTCTATACTTCGATACTGAAACGGGGTTTGTTTGTATGTTTATTCCAGCATCACGCCCAAACGGCTGGACGGATATGCATGAAACTTCACATGTAGCATCCTTCCAAGACCGATTGGATAATAGGCTATGTGGCGTCCCAAAATGTCGAACGGGAGGGGGGGTTGTAAGGGGGGGCTATGCATAAAAATAGTGCTAACTCATTAATAAATGGTCGGATTGTCATGAAATTTCATACGTAGTATTCTTGAAGGCCAAATAGGAAAAAAAGGTTATGTGGCGTCCCAAAATGTCGAACGGGAGGGGGGGTTGTAAGGGGGGGCTATGCATAAAAATAGTGCTAACTCATTAATTAATGGTCGGATTGTCATGAAATTTCATATGTAGTATTCTTGAAGGCCAAATAGGAAAAAAAAGTGTGTGACGTCACAAAATTGTGAACGGGAGGGGGGTTGTGGATTTTTGAACTGAGCCCTCTCCCCGGAACTCCCCCCTCCCCTCGGCCGATATCGCTGAAATTTGACTGTTTTTGTCCTAAGTGGATTTTAGTTTTAAATACGAAATTTGATGTCGATACATTCATTACATGGGCAGTTATTGGGATTTTTGAAAAGGGCCCCCACCCCGGAACTCCCCCCTCCCCTCGGCCGATATCGCTGAAATTTGACTGGTTATGTCCTCCGTGAATGTTAATTTTAAATACGAAATTTGATGTTGATACATTCATTACATCAGCAGTTATTGGGATTTTAAAATTCAGAGTCGCTCATCTACCCATTCTCTTCCACCGGCTTCTATACTTCGATACTGAAACGGTTTTTTTTTGTATGTTTATTCCAGCATCACGCCCAAACGGCTGGACGGATATTCATGAAACTTCACATGTAGCATCCTTCCAAGACCGATTGAATAATAGGCTATGTGGCGTCCCAAAATATCGAACGGGAGGGGGGGTTGTAAGGGGGGGCTAAGCATAAAAATAGTGCTAACTCATTAATTAATGGTCGGATTGTCATGAAATTTCATATGTAGTATTCTTGAAGGCCAAATAGGAAAAAAAAGGTATGTGGCGTCCCAAAATGTCGAACGGGAGGGGGGGTTGTAAGGGGGGCTATGCATAAAAATAGTGCTAACTCATTAATTAATGGTCGGATTGTCATGAAATTTCATATGTAGTATTCTTGAAAGCCAAATAGGGAAAAAAAGTTATGTGGCGTCCCAAAATGTCGAACGGGAGGGGGGGTTGTAAGGGGGGGCTATGCATAAAAATAGTGCTAACTCATTAATAAATGGTCGGATTGTCATGAAATTTCCTATGTAGTATTCTTGAAGGCCAAATAGGAAAAAAAAGTGTGTGACGTTACAAAATTGTGAACGGGAGGGGGGTTGTGGATTTTTGAACTGAGCCCTCTCCCCGGAACTCGCCCCTCCCCTCGGCCGATATCGCTGAAATTTGATTGTTTTTGTCCTAAGGGGATTTTAATTTTAAATACGAAATTTGATGTCGATACATTCATTAAATGGGCAGTTATTGGGATTTTTTAAAAGGGCCCCCACCCCGGAACTCCCCCCTCCCCTCGGCCGATATCGCTGAAATTTGACTGGTTATGTCCTCCGTGAATGTTAATTCTAAATACGAAATTTGATGTTGATACATTCATTACATCGGCAGTTATTGGGATTTTAAAATTCAGAGTCGCTTATCTACCCATTCTCTTCCACCGGCTTCTATACTTCGATACTGAAACGGGGTTTGTTTGTATGTTTATTCCAGCATCACGCCCAAACGGCTGGACGAATATTCATGAAACTTCACATGTAGCATCCTTCCAAGACCGATTGAATAATAGGCTATGTGGCGTCCCAAAATGTCGAACGGGAGGGGGGGTTGTAAGGGGGGGCTATGCATAAAAATAGTGCTAACTCATTAATAAATGGTCGGATTGTCATGAAATTTCATATGTAGTATTCTTGAAGGCCAAATAGGAAAAAAAAGTGTGTGACGTTACAAAATTGTGAACGGGAGGGGGGTTGTGGATTTTTGAACTGAGCCCTCTCCCCGGAACTCCCCCCTCCCCTCGGCCGATATCGCTGAAATTTGACTGTTTTTGTCCTAAGTGGATTTTAATTTTAAATACGAAATTTGATGTCGATACATTCATTAAATGGGCAGTTATTGGGATTTTTGAAAAGGGCCCCCACCCCGGAACTCACCCCTCCCCTCGGCCGATATCGCTGAAATTTGACTGGTTATGTCCTCCGTGAATGTTAATTTTAAATACGAAATTTGATGTTGATACATTCATTACATCAGCAGTTATTGGGATTTTAAAATTCAGAGTCGCTTATCTACCCATTCTCTTCCACCGGCTTCTATACTTCGATACTGAAACGGGGTTTGTTTGTATGTTTATTCCAGCATCACGCCCAAACGGCTGGACGAATATTCATGAAACTTCACATGTAGCATCCTTCCAAGACCGATTGAATAATAGGCTATGTGGCGTCCCAAAATATCGAACGGGAGGGGGGGTTGTAAGGGGGGGCTAAGCATAAAAATAGTGCTAACTCATTAATTAATGGTCGGATTGTCATGAAATTTCATATGTAGTATTCTTGAAAGCCAAATAGGAAAAAAAAGTTATGTGGCGTCCCAAAATGTCGAACGGGAGGGGGGGTTGTAAGGGGGGGCTATGCATAAAAATAGTGCTAACTCATTAATTAATGGTCGGATTGTCATGAAATTTCATATGTAGTATTCTTGAAGGCCAAATAGCAAAAAAAAGTGTGTGACGTCACAAAATTGTGAACGGGAGGGGGGTTGTGGATTTTTGAACTGAGCCCTCTCCCCGGAACTCCCCCCTCCCCTCGGCCGATATCGCTGAAATTTGACTGTTTTTGTCCTAAGTGGATTTTAGTTTCAAATACGAAATTTGATGTCGATACATTCATTAAATGGGCAGTTATTGGGATTTTTGAAAAGGGCCCCCACCCCGGAACTCCCCCCCCCCTCGGCCGATATCGCTGAAATTTGACTGGTTATGTCCTTCGTGAATGGTAATTTCAAATACGAAATTTGATGTTGATACATTCATTACATCGGCAGTTATTGGGATTTTAAAATTCAGAGTCGCTTATCTACCCATTCTCTTCCACCGGCTTCTATACTTCGATACTGAAACGGGGTTTGTTTGTATGTTTATTCCAGCATCACGCCCAAACGGCTGGACGAATATTCATGAAACTTCACATGTAGCATCCTTCCAAGACCGATTGAATAATAGGCTATGTGGCGTCCCAAAATATCGAACGGGAGGGGGGGTTGTAAGGGGGGGCTAAGCATAAAAATAGTGCTAACTCATTAATTAATGGTCGGATTGTCATGAAATTTCATATGTAGTATTCTTGAAAGCCAAATAGGAAAAAAAAGTTATGTGGCGTCCCAAAATGTCGAACGGGAGGGGGGGTTGTAAGGGGGGGCTATGCATAAAAATAGTGCTAACTCATTAATTAATGGTCGGATTGTCATGAAATTTCATATGTAGTATTCTTGAAGGCCAAATAGGAAAAAAAAGTGTGTGACGTCACAAAATTGTGAACGGGAGGGGGGTTGTGGATTTTTGAACTGAGCCCTCTCCCCGGAACTCCCCCCTCCCCTCGGCCGATATCGCTGAAATTTGACTGTTTTTGTCCTAAGTGGATTTTAGATTTAAATACGAAATTTGATGTCGATACATTCATTAAATGGGCAGTTATTGGGATTTT
The DNA here is from genome assembly GCA_963662175.1 of Aradus depressus. Classification (NCBI taxonomy): domain Eukaryota; kingdom Metazoa; phylum Arthropoda; class Insecta; order Hemiptera; family Aradidae; genus Aradus; species Aradus depressus. The sequence continues at coordinate 4,610,053 of OY759226.1, read as the reverse complement.
TGAAAAGGGCCCCCACCCCGGAACTCCCCCCTCCCCTCGGCCGATATCGCTGAAATTTGACTGGTTATGTCCTCCGTGAATGGTAATTTCAAATACGAAATTTGATGTTGATACATTCATTACATCGGCAGTTATTGGGATTTTAAAATTCAGAGTCGCTTATCTACCCATTCTCTTCCACCGGCTTCTATACTTCGATACTGAAACGGGGTTTGTTTGTATGTTTATTCCAGCATCACGCCCAAACGGCTGGACGAATATTCATGAAACTTCACATGTAGCATCCTTCCAAGACCGATTGAATAATAGGCTAAGTGGCGTCCCAAAATATCGAACGGGAGGGGGGGTTGTAAGGGGGGGCTAAGCATAAAAATAGTGCTAACTCATTAATTAATGGTCGGATTGTCATGAAATTTCATATGTAGTATTCTTGAAAGCCAAATAGGAAAAAAAAGTTATGTGGCGTCCCAAAATGTCGAACGGGAGGGGGGGTTGTAAGGGGGGGCTATGCATAAAAATAGTGCAAACTCATTAATAAATGGTCGGATTGTCATGAAATTTCATATGTAGTATTCTTGAAGGCCAAATAGGAAAAAAAAGTGTGTGACGTTACAAAATTGTGAACGGGAGGGGGGTTGTGGATTTTTGAACTGAGCCCTCACCCCGGAACTCCCCCCTCCCCTCGGCCGATATCGCTGAAATTTAACTGTTTTTGTCCTAAGTGGATTTTAGTTTTAAATACGAAATTTGATGTCGATACATTCATTAAATGGGCAGTTATTGGGATTTTTGAAAAGGGCCCCCACCCCGGAACTCCCCCCTCCCCTCGGCCGATATCGCTGAAATTTGACTGGTTATGTCCTCCGTGAATGGTAATTTCAAATACGAAATTTCATGTTGATACATTCATTACATCGGCAGTTATTGGGATTTTAAAATTCAGAGTCGCTTATCTACCCATTCTCTTCCACCGGCTTCTATACTTCGATACTGAAACGGGGTTTGTTTGTATGTTTATTCCAGCATCACGCCCAAACGGCTGGACGAATATTCATGAAACTTCACATGTAGCATCCTTCCAAGACCGATTGAATAATAGGCTATGTGGCGTCCCAAAATATCGAACGGGAGGGGGGGTTGTAAGGGGGGGGCTAAGCATAAAAATAGTGCTAACTCATTAATTAATGGTCGGATTGTCATGAAATTTCATATGTAGTATTCTTGAAAGCCAAATAGGAAAAAAAAGTTATGTGGCGTCCCAAAATGTCGAACGGGAGGGGGGGTTGTAAGGGGGGGCTATGCATAAAAATAGTGCTAACTCATTAATTAATGGTCGGATTGTCATGAAATTTCATATGTAGTATTCTTGAAGGCCAAATAGGAAAAAAAAGTGTGTGACGTCACAAAATTGTGAACGGGAGGGGGGTTGTGGATTTTTGAACTGAGCCCTCTCCCCGGAACTCCCCCCTCCCCTCGGCCGATATCGCTGAAATTTGACTGTTTTTGTCCTAAGTGGATTTTAGATTTAAATACGAAATTTGATGTCGATACATTCATTAAATGGGCAGTTATTGGGATTTTTGAAAAGGGCCCCCACCCCGGAACTCCCCCCTCCCCTCGGCCGATATCGCTGAAATTTGACTGGTTATGTCCTCCGTGAATGGTAATTTCAAATACGAAATTTGATGTTGATACATTCATTACATCGGCAGTTATTGGGATTTTAAAATTCAGAGTCGCTTATCTACCCATTCTCTTCCACCGGCTTCTATACTTCGATACTGAAACGGGGTTTGTTTGTATGTTTATTCCAGCATCACGCCCAAACGGCTGGACGAATATTCATGAAACTTCACATGTAGCATCCTTCCAAGACCGATTGAATAATAGGCTAAGTGGCGTCCCAAAATATCGAACGGGAGGGGGGGTTGTAAGGGGGGGCTAAGCATAAAAATAGTGCTAACTCATTAATTAATGGTCGGATTGTCATGAAATTTCATATGTAGTATTCTTGAAAGCCAAATAGGAAAAAAAAGTTATGTGGCGTCCCAAAATGTCGAACGGGAGGGGGGGTTGTAAGGGGGGGCTATGCATAAAAATAGTGCTAACTCATTAATAAATGGTCGGATTGTCATGAAATTTCATATGTAGTATTCTTGAAGGCCAAATAGGAAAAAAAAGTGTGTGACGTTACAAAATTGTGAACGGGAGGGGGGTTGTGGATTTTTGAACTGAGCCCTCACCCCGGAACTCCCCCCTCCCCTCGGCCGATATCGCTGAAATTTAACTGTTTTTGTCCTAAGTGGATTTTAGTTTTAAATACGAAATTTGATGTCGATACATTCATTAAATGGGCAGTTATTGGGATTTTTGAAAAGGGCCCCCACCCCGGAACTCCCCCCTCCCCTCGGCCGATATCGCTGAAATTTGACTGGTTATGTCCTCCGTGAATGGTAATTTCAAATACGAAATTTCATGTTGATACATTCATTACATCGGCAGTTATTGGGATTTTAAAATTCAGAGTCGCTTATCTACCCATTCTCTTCCACCGGCTTCTATACTTCGATACTGAAACGGGGTTTGTTTGTATGTTTATTCCAGCATCACGCCCAAACGGCTGGACGAATATTCATGAAACTTCACATGTAGCATCCTTCCAAGACCGATTGAATAATAGGCTATGTGGCGTCCCAAAATATCGAACGGGAGGGGGGGTTGTAAGGGGGGGCTAAGCATAAAAATAGTGCTAACTCATTAATTAATGGTCGGATTGTCATGAAATTTCATATGTAGTATTCTTGAAAGCCAAATAGGAAAAAAAAGTTATGTGGCGTCCCAAAATGTCGAACGGGAGGGGGGGTTGTAAGGGGGGGCTATGCATAAAAATAGTGCTAACTCATTAATTAATGGTCGGATTGTCATGAAATTTCATATGTAGTATTCTTGAAGGCCAAATAGGAAAAAAAAGTGTGTGACGTCACAAAATTGTGAACGGGAGGGGGGTTGTGGATTTTTGAACTGAGCCCTCTCCCCGGAACTCCCCCCTCCCCTCGGCCGATATCGCTGAAATTTGACTGGTTATGTCCTCCGTGAATGGTAATTTCAAATACGAAATTTGATGTTGATACATTCATTACATCGGCAGTTATTGGGATTTTAAAATTCAGAGTCGCTTATCTACCCATTCTCTTCCACCGGCTTCTATACTTCGATACTGAAACGGGGTTTGTTTGTATGTTTATTCCAGCATCACGCCCAAACGGCTGGACGAATATTCATGAAACTTCACATGTAGCATCCTTCCAAGACCGATTGAATAATAGGCTAAGTGGCGTCCCAAAATATCGAACGGGAGGGGGGGTTGTAAGGGGGGGCTAAGCATAAAAATAGTGCTAACTCATTAATTAATGGTCGGATTGTCATGAAATTTCATATGTAGTATTCTTGAAAGCCAAATAGGAAAAAAAAGTTATGTGGCGTCCCAAAATGTCGAACGGGAGGGGGGGTTGTAAGGGGGGGCTATGCATAAAAATAGTGCTAACTCATTAATAAATGGTCGGATTGTCATGAAATTTCATATGTAGTATTCTTGAAGGCCAAATAGGAAAAAAAAGTGTGTGACGTTACAAAATTGTGAACGGGAGGGGGGTTGTGGATTTTTGAACTGAGCCCTCACCCCGGAACTCCCCCCTCCCCTCGGCCGATATCGCTGAAATTTAACTGTTTTTGTCCTAAGTGGATTTTAGTTTTAAATACGAAATTTGATGTCGATACATTCATTAAATGGGCAGTTATTGGGATTTTTGAAAAGGGCCCCCACCCCGGAACTCCCCCCTCCCCTCGGCCGATATCGCTGAAATTTGACTGGTTATGTCCTCCGTGAATGGTAATTTCAAATACGAAATTTCATGTTGATACATTCATTACATCGGCAGTTATTGGGATTTTAAAATTCAGAGTCGCTTATCTACCCATTCTCTTCCACCGGCTTCTATACTTCGATACTGAAACGGGGTTTGTTTGTATGTTTATTCCAGCATCACGCCCAAACGGCTGGACGAATATTCATGAAACTTCACATGTAGCATCCTTCCAAGACCGATTGAATAATAGGCTATGTGGCGTCCCAAAATATCGAACGGGAGGGGGGGTTGTAAGGGGGGGCTAAGCATAAAAATAGTGCTAACTCATTAATTAATGGTCGGATTGTCATGAAATTTCATATGTAGTATTCTTGAAAGCCAAATAGGAAAAAAAAGTTATGTGGCGTCCCAAAATGTCGAACGGGAGGGGGGGTTGTAAGGGGGGGCTATGCATAAAAATAGTGCTAACTCATTAATTAATGGTCGGATTGTCATGAAATTTCATATGTAGTATTCTTGAAGGCCAAATAGGAAAAAAAAGTGTGTGACGTCACAAAATTGTGAACGGGAGGGGGGTTGTGGATTTTTGAACTGAGCCCTCTCCCCGGAACTCCCCCCTCCCCTCGGCCGATATCGCTGAAATTTGACTGTTTTTGTCCTAAGTGGATTTTAGATTTAAATACGAAATTTGATGTCGATACATTCATTAAATGGGCAGTTATTGGGATTTTTGAAAAGGGCCCCCACCCCGGAACTCCCCCCTCCCCTCGGCCGATATCGCTGAAATTTGACTGGTTATGTCCTCCGTGAATGGTAATTTCAAATACGAAATTTGATGTTGATACATTCATTACATCGGCAGTTATTGGGATTTTAAAATTCAGAGTCGCTTATCTACCCATTCTCTTCCACCGGCTTCTATACTTCGATACTGAAACGGGGTTTGTTTGTATGTTTATTCCAGCATCACGCCCAAACGGCTGGACGAATATTCATGAAACTTCACATGTAGCATCCTTCCAAGACCGATTGAATAATAGGCTAAGTGGCGTCCCAAAATATCGAACGGGAGGGGGGGTTGTAAGGGGGGGCTAAGCATAAAAATAGTGCTAACTCATTAATTAATGGTCGGATTGTCATGAAATTTCATATGTAGTATTCTTGAAAGCCAAATAGGAAAAAAAAGTTATGTGGCGTCCCAAAATGTCGAACGGGAGGGGGGGTTGTAAGGGGGGGCTATGCATAAAAATAGTGCTAACTCATTAATAAATGGTCGGATTGTCATGAAATTTCATATGTAGTATTCTTGAAGGCCAAATAGGAAAAAAAAGTGTGTGACGTTACAAAATTGTGAACGGGAGGGGGGTTGTGGATTTTTGAACTGAGCCCTCACCCCGGAACTCCCCCCTCCCCTCGGCCGATATCGCTGAAATTTAACTGTTTTTGTCCTAAGTGGATTTTAGATTTAAATACGAAATTTGATGTCGATACATTCATTAAATGGGCAGTTATTGGGATTTTTGAAAAGGGCCCCCACCCCGGAACTCCCCCCTCCCCTCGGCCGATATCGCTGAAATTTGACTGGTTATGTCCTCCGTGAATGGTAATTTCAAATACGAAATTTGATGTTGATACATTCATTACATCGGCAGTTATTGGGATTTTAAAATTCAGAGTCGCTTATCTACCCATTCTCTTCCACCGGCTTCTATACTTCGATACTGAAACGGGGTTTGTTTGTATGTTTATTCCAGCATCACGCCCAAACGGCTGGACGAATATTCATGAAACTTCACATGTAGCATCCTTCCAAGACCGATTGAATAATAGGCTAAGTGGCGTCCCAAAATATCGAACGGGAGGGGGGGTTGTAAGGGGGGGCTAAGCATAAAAATAGTGCTAACTCATTAATTAATGGTCGGATTGTCATGAAATTTCATATGTAGTATTCTTGAAAGCCAAATAGGAAAAAAAAGTTATGTGGCGTCCCAAAATGTCGAACGGGAGGGGGGGTTGTAAGGGGGGGCTATGCATAAAAATAGTGCTAACTCATTAATAAATGGTCGGATTGTCATGAAATTTCATATGTAGTATTCTTGAAGGCCAAATAGGAAAAAAAAGTGTGTGACGTTACAAAATTGTGAACGGGAGGGGGGTTGTGGATTTTTGAACTGAGCCCTCACCCCGGAACTCCCCCCTCCCCTCGGCCGATATCGCTGAAATTTAACTGTTTTTGTCCTAAGTGGATTTTAGTTTTAAATACGAAATTTGATGTCGATACATTCATTAAATGGGCAGTTATTGGGATTTTTGAAAAGGGCCCCCACCCCGGAACTCCCCCCTCCCCTCGGCCGATATCGCTGAAATTTGACTGGTTATGTCCTCCGTGAATGGTAATTTCAAATACGAAATTTCATGTTGATACATTCATTACATCGGCAGTTATTGGGATTTTAAAATTCAGAGTCGCTTATCTACCCATTCTCTTCCACCGGCTTCTATACTTCGATACTGAAACGGGGTTTGTTTGTATGTTTATTCCAGCATCACGCCCAAACGGCTGGACGAATATTCATGAAACTTCACATGTAGCATCCTTCCAAGACCGATTGAATAATAGGCTATGTGGCGTCCCAAAATATCGAACGGGAGGGGGGGTTGTAAGGGGGGGCTAAGCATAAAAATAGTGCTAACTCATTAATTAATGGTCGGATTGTCATGAAATTTCATATGTAGTATTCTTGAAAGCCAAATAGGAAAAAAAAGTTATGTGGCGTCCCAAAATGTCGAACGGGAGGGGGGGTTGTAAGGGGGGGCTATGCATAAAAATAGTGCTAACTCATTAATTAATGGTCGGATTGTCATGAAATTTCATATGTAGTATTCTTGAAGGCCAAATAGGAAAAAAAAGTGTGTGACGTCACAAAATTGTGAACGGGAGGGGGGTTGTGGATTTTTGAACTGAGCCCTCTCCCCGGAACTCCCCCCTCCCCTCGGCCGATATCGCTGAAATTTGACTGTTTTTGTCCTAAGTGGATTTTAGATTTAAATACGAAATTTGATGTCGATACATTCATTAAATGGGCAGTTATTGGGATTTTTGAAAAGGGCCCCCACCCCGGAACTCCCCCCTCCCCTCGGCCGATATCGCTGAAATTTGACTGGTTATGTCCTCCGTGAATGGTAATTTCAAATACGAAATTTGATGTTGATACATTCATTACATCGGCAGTTATTGGGATTTTAAAATTCAGAGTCGCTTATCTACCCATTCTCTTCCACCGGCTTCTATACTTCGATACTGAAACGGGGTTTGTTTGTATGTTTATTCCAGCATCACGCCCAAACGGCTGGACGAATATTCATGAAACTTCACATGTAGCATCCTTCCAAGACCGATTGAATAATAGGCTAAGTGGCGTCCCAAAATATCGAACGGGAGGGGGGGTTGTAAGGGGGGGCTAAGCATAAAAATAGTGCTAACTCATTAATTAATGGTCGGATTGTCATGAAATTTCATATGTAGTATTCTTGAAAGCCAAATAGGAAAAAAAAGTTATGTGGCGTCCCAAAATGTCGAACGGGAGGGGGGGTTGTAAGGGGGGGCTATGCATAAAAATAGTGCTAACTCATTAATAAATGGTCGGATTGTCATGAAATTTCATATGTAGTATTCTTGAAGGCCAAATAGGAAAAAAAAGTGTGTGACGTAACAAAATTGTGAACGGGAGGGGGGTTGTGGATTTTTGAACTGAGCCCTCACCCCGGAACTCCCCCCTCCCCTCGGCCGATATCGCTGAAATTTAACTGTTTTTGTCCTAAGTGGATTTTAGTTTTAAATACGAAATTTGATGTCGATACATTCATTAAATGGGCAGTTATTGGGATTTTTGAAAAGGGCCCCCACCCCGGAACTCCCCCCTCCCCTCGGCCGATATCGCTGAAATTTGACAGGTTATGTCCTCCGTGAATGTTAATTTTAAATACGAAATTTGATGTTGATACATTCATTACATCAGCAGTTATTGGGATTTTAAAATTCAGAGTCGCTAATCTACCCATTCTCTTCCACCGGCTTCTATACTTCGATACTGAAACGGGGTTTGTTTGTATGTTTATTCCAGCATCACGCCCAAACGGCTGGACGAATATTCATGAAACTTCACATGTAGCATCCTTCCAAGACCGATTGAATAATAGGCTATGTGGCGTCCCAAAATATCGAACGGGAGGGGGGGTTGTAAGGGGGGGCTAAGCATAAAAATAGTGCTAACTCATTAATTAATGGTCGGATTGTCATGAAATTTCATATGTAGTATTCTTGAAAGCCAAATAGGAAAAAAAAGTTATGTGGCGTCCCAAAATGTCGAACGGGAGGGGGGGTTGTAAGGGGGGGCTATGCATAAAAATAGTGCTAACTCATTAATTAATGGTCGGATTGTCATGAAATTTCATATGTAGTATTCTTGAAGGCCAAATAGGAAAAAAAAGTGTGTGACGTCACAAAATTGTGAACGGGAGGGGGGTTGTGGATTTTTGAACTGAGCCCTCTCCCCGGAACTCCCCCCTCCCCTCGGCCGATATCGCTGAAATTTGACTGTTTTTGTCCTAAGTGGATTTTAGATTTAAATACGAAATTTGATGTCGATACATTCATTAAATGGGCAGTTATTGGGATTTTTGAAAAGGGCCCCCACCCCGGAACTCCCCCCTCCCCTCGGCCGATATCGCTGAAATTTGACTGGTTATGTCCTCCGTGAATGGTAATTTCAAATACGAAATTTGATGTTGATACATTCATTACATCGGCAGTTATTGGGATTTTAAAATTCAGAGTCGCTTATCTACCCATTCTCTTCCACCGGCTTCTATACTTCGATACTGAAACGGGGTTTGTTTGTATGTTTATTCCAGCATCACGCCCAAACGGCTGGACGAATATTCATGAAACTTCACATGTAGCATCCTTCCAAGACCGATTGAATAATAGGCTAAGTGGCGTCCCAAAATATCGAACGGGAGGGGGGGTTGTAAGGGGGGCTAAGCATAAAAATAGTGCTAACTCATTAATTAATGGTCGGATTGTCATGAAATTTCATATGTAGTATTCTTGAAAGCCAAATAGGAAAAAAAAGTTATGTGGCGTCCCAAAATGTCGAACGGGAGGGGGGGTTGTAAGGGGGGGCTATGCATAAAAATAGTGCTAACTCATTAATAAATGGTCGGATTGTCATGAAATTTCATATGTAGTATTCTTGAAGGCCAAATAGGAAAAAAAAGTGTGTGACGTTACAAAATTGTGAACGGGAGGGGGGTTGTGGATTTTTGAACTGAGCCCTCACCCCGGAACTCCCCCCTCCCCTCGGCCGATATCGCTGAAATTTAACTGTTTTTGTCCTAAGTGGATTTTAGTTTTAAATACGAAATTTGATGTCGATACATTCATTAAATGGGCAGTTATTGGGATTTTTGAAAAGGGCCCCCACCCCGGAACTCCCCCCTCCCCTCGGCCGATATCGCTGAAATTTGACTGGTTATGTCCTCCGTGAATGGTAATTTCAAATACGAAATTTCATGTTGATACATTCATTACATCGGCAGTTATTGGGATTTTAAAATTCAGAGTCGCTTATCTACCCATTCTCTTCCACCGGCTTCTATACTTCGATACTGAAACGGGGTTTGTTTGTATGTTTATTCCAGCATCACGCCCAAACGGCTGGACGAATATTCATGAAACTTCACATGTAGCATCCTTCCAAGACCGATTGAATAATAGGCTATGTGGCGTCCCAAAATATCGAACGGGAGGGGGGGTTGTAAGGGGGGGCTAAGCATAAAAATAGTGCTAACTCATTAATTAATGGTCGGATTGTCATAAAATTTCATATGTAGTATTCTTGAAAGCCAAATAGGAAAAAAAAGTGTGTGACGTTACAAAATTGTGAACGGGAGGGGGGTTGTGGATTTTTGAACTGAGCCCTCACCCCGGAACTCCCCCCCCCCCTCGGCCGATATCGCTGAAATTTAACTGTTTTTGTCCTAAGTGGATTTTAGTTTTAAATACGAAATTTGATGTCGATACATTCATTAAATGGGCAGTTATTGGGATTTTTGAAAAGGGCCCCCACCCCGGAACTCCCCCCTCCCCTCGGCCGATATCGCTGAAATTTGACTGGTTATGTCCTCCGTGAATGTTAATTTCAAATACGAAATTTGATGTTGATACATTCATTACATCGGCAGTTATTGGGATTTTAAAATTCAGAGTCGCTTATCTACCCATTCTCTTCCACCGGCTTCTATACTTCGATACTGAAACGGGGTTTGTTTGTATGTTTATTCCAGCATCACGCCCAAACGGCTGGACGAATATTCATGAAACTTCACATGTAGCATCCTTCCAAGACCGATTGAATAATAGGCTATGTGGCGTCCCAAAATATCGAACGGGAGGGGGGGTTGTAAGGGGGGGCTAAGCATAAAAATAGTGCTAACTCATTAATTAATGGTCGGATTGTCATGAAATTTCATATGTAGTATTCTTGAAAGCCAAATAGGAAAAAAAAGTTATGTGGCGTCCCAAAATGTCGAACGGGAGGGGGGGTTGTAAGGGGGGGCTATGCATAAAAATAGTGCTAACTCATTAATTAATGGTCGGATTGTCATGAAATTTCATATGTAGTATTCTTGAAGGCCAAATAGCAAAAAAAAGTGTGTGACGTCACAAAATTGTGAACGGGAGGGGGGTTGTGGATTTTTGAACTGAGCCCTCTCCCCGGAACTCCCCCCTCCCCTCGGCCGATATCGCTGAAATTTGACTGTTTTTGTCCTAAGTGGATTTTAGTTTCAAATACGAAATTTGATGTCGATACATTCATTAAATGGGCAGTTATTGGGATTTTTGAAAAGGGCCCCCACCCCGGAACTCCCCCCTCCCCTCGGCCGATATCGCTGAAATTTGACTGGTTATGTCCTCCGTGAATGGTAATTTCAAATACGAAATTTGATGTTGATACATTCATTACATCGGCAGTTATTGGGATTTTAAAATTCAGAGTCGCTTATCTACCCATTCTCTTCCACCGGCTTCTATACTTCGATACTGAAACGGGGTTTGTTTGTATGTTTATTCCAGCATCACGCCCAAACGGCTGGACGAATATTCATGAAACTTCACATGTAGCATCCTTCCAAGACCGATTGAATAATAGGCTATGTGGCGTCCCAAAATATCGAACGGGAGGGGGGGTTGTAAGGGGGGGCTAAGCATAAAAATAGTGCTAACTCATTAATTAATGGTCGGATTGTCATGAAATTTCATATGTAGTATTCTTGAAAGCCAAATAGGAAAAAAAAGTTATGTGGCGTCCCAAAATGTCGAACGGGAGGGGGGGTTGTAAGGGGGGGCTATGCATAAAAATAGTGCTAACTCATTAATTAATGGTCGGATTGTCATGAAATTTCATATGTAGTATTCTTGAAGGCCAAATAGGAAAAAAAAGTGTGTGACGTCACAAAATTGTGAACGGGAGGGGGGTTGTGGATTTTTGAACTGAGCCCTCTCCCCGGAACTCCCCCCTCCCCTCGGCCGATATCGCTGAAATTTGACTGTTTTTGTCCTAAGTGGATTTTAGATTTAAATACGAAATTTGATGTCGATACATTCATTAAATGGGCAGTTATTGGGATTTTTGAAAAGGGCCCCCACCCCGGAACTCCCCCCTCCCCTCGGCCGATATCGCTGAAATTTGACTGGTTATGTCCTCCGTGAATGGTTATTTCAAATACGAAATTTGATGTTGATACATTCATTACATCGGCAGTTATTGGGATTTTAAAATTCAGAGTCGCTTATCTACCCATTCTCTTCCACCGGCTTCTATACTTCGATACTGAAACGGGGTTTGTTTGTATGTTTATTCCAGCATCACGCCCAAACGGCTGGATGAATATTCATGAAACTTCACATGTAGCATCCTTCCAAGACCGATTGAATAATAGGCTATGTGGCGTCCCAAAATATCGAACGGGAGGGGGGGTTGTAAGGGGGGGCTAAGCATAAAAATAGTGCTAACTCATTAATTAATGGTCGGATTGTCATGAAATTTCATATGTAGTATTCTTGAAAGCCAAATAGGAAAAAAAAGTTATGTGGCGTCCCAAAATGTCGAACGGGAGGGGGGGTTGTAAGGGGGGGCTATGCATAAAAATAGTGCTAACTCATTAATTAATGGTCGGATTGTCATGAAATTTCATATGTAGTATTCTTGAAGGCCAAATAGGAAAAAAAAGTTATGTGGCGTCCCAAAATGTCGAACGGGAGGGGGGGTTGTAAGGGGGGGCTATGCATAAAAATAGTGCTAACTCATTAATAAATGGTCGGATTGTCATGAAATTTCATATGTAGTATTCTTGAAGGCCAAATAGGAAAAAAAAGTGTGTGACGTTACAAAATTGTGAACGGGAGGGGGGTTGTGGATTTTTGAACTGAGCCCTCTCCCCGGAACTCCCCCCTCCCCTCGGCCGATATCGCTGAAATTTGACTGTTTTTGTCCTAAGTGGATTTTAATTTTAAATACGAAATTTGATGTCGATACATTCATTAAATGGGCAGTTATTGGGATTTTTGAAAAGGGCCCCCACCCCGGAACTCCCCCCTCCCCTCGGCCGATATCGCTGAAATTTGACTGGTTATGTCCTCCGTGAATGTTAATTTTAAATACGAAATTTGATGTTGATACATTCATTACATCAGCAGTTATTGGGATTTTAAAATTCAGAGTCGCTTATCTACCCATTCTCTTCCACCGGCTTCTATACTTCGATACTGAAACGGGGTTTGTTTGTATGTTTATTCCAGCATCACGCCCAAACGGCTGGACGAATATTCATGAAACTTCACATGTAGCATCCTTCCAAGACCGATTGAATAATAGGCTATGTGGCGTCCCAAAATATCGAACGGGAGGGGGGGTTGTAAGGGGGGGCTAAGCATAAAAATAGTGCTAACTCATTAATTAATGGTCGGATTGTCATGAAATTTCATATGTAGTATTCTTGAAAGCCAAATAGGAAAAAAAAGTTATGTGGCGTCCCAAAATGTCGAACGGGAGGGGGGGTTGTAAGGGGGGGCTATGCATAAAAATAGTGCTAACTCATTAATTAATGGTCGGATTGTCATGAAATTTCATATGTAGTATTCTTGAAGGCCAAATAGCAAAAAAAAGTGTGTGACGTCACAAAATTGTGAACGGGAGGGGGGTTGTGGATTTTTGAACTGAGCCCTCTCCCCGGAACTCCCCCCTCCCCTCGGCCGATATCGCTGAAATTTGACTGTTTTTGTCCTAAGTGGATTTTAGTTTCAAATACGAAATTTGATGTCGATACATTCATTAAATGGGCAGTTATTGGGATTTTTGAAAAGGGCCCCCACCCCGGAACTCCCCCCCCCCTCGGCCGATATCGCTGAAATTTGACTGGTTATGTCCTTCGTGAATGGTAATTTCAAATACGAAATTTGATGTTGATACATTCATTACATCGGCAGTTATTGGGATTTTAAAATTCAGAGTCGCTTATCTACCCATTCTCTTCCACCGGCTTCTATACTTCGATACTGAAACGGGGTTTGTTTGTATGTTTATTCCAGCATCACGCCCAAACGGCTGGACGAATATTCATGAAACTTCACATGTAGCATCCTTCCAAGACCGATTGAATAATAGGCTATGTGGCGTCCCAAAATATCGAACGGGAGGGGGGGTTGTAAGGGGGGGCTAAGCATAAAAATAGTGCTAACTCATTAATTAATGGTCGGATTGTCATGAAATTTCATATGTAGTATTCTTGAAAGCCAAATAGGAAAAAAAAGTTATGTGGCGTCCCAAAATGTCGAACGGGAGGGGGGGTTGTAAGGGGGGGCTATGCATAAAAATAGTGCTAACTCATTAATTAATGGTCGGATTGTCATGAAATTTCATATGTAGTATTCTTGAAGGCCAAATAGGAAAAAAAAGTGTGTGACGTCACAAAATTGTGAACGGGAGGGGGGTTGTGGATTTTTGAACTGAGCCCTCTCCCCGGAACTCCCCCCTCCCCTCGGCCGATATCGCTGAAATTTGACTGTTTTTGTCCTAAGTGGATTTTAGATTTAAATACGAAATTTGATGTCGATACATTCATTAAATGGGCAGTTATTGGGATTTTTGAAAAGGGCCCCCACCCCGGAACTCCCCCCTCCCCTCGGCCGATATCGCTGAAATTTGACTGGTTATGTCCTCCGTGAATGGTAATTTCAAATACGAAATTTGATGTTGATACATTCATTACATCGGCAGTTATTGGGATTTTAAAATTCAGAGTCGCTTATCTACCCATTCTCTTCCACCGGCTTCTATACTTCGATACTGAAACGGGGTTTGTTTGTATGTTTATTCCAGCATCACGCCCAAACGGCTGGACGAATATTCATGAAACTTCACATGTAGCATCCTTCCAAGACCGATTGAATAATAGGCTAAGTGGCGTCCCAAAATATCGAACGGGAGGGGGGGTTGTAAGGGGGGGCTAAGCATAAAAATAGTGCTAACTCATTAATTAATGGTCGGATTGTCATGAAATTTCATATGTAGTATTCTTGAAAGCCAAATAGGAAAAAAAAGTTATGTGGCGTCCCAAAATGTCGAACGGGAGGGGGGGTTGTAAGGGGGGGCTATGCATAAAAATAGTGCTAACTCATTAATAAATGGTCGGATTGTCATGAAATTTCATATGTAGTATTCTTGAAGGCCAAATAGGAAAAAAAAGTGTGTGACGTTACAAAATTGTGAACGGGAGGGGGGTTGTGGATTTTTGAACTGAGCCCTCACCCCGGAACTCCCCCCTCCCCTCGGCCGATATCGCTGAAATTTAACTGTTTTTGTCCTAAGTGGATTTTAGTTTTAAATACGAAATTTGATGTCGATACATTCATTAAATGGGCAGTTATTGGGATTTTTGAAAAGGGCCCCCACCCCGGAACTCCCCCCTCCCCTCGGCCGATATCGCTGAAATTTGACTGGTTATGTCCTCCGTGAATGGTAATTTCAAATACGAAATTTCATGTTGATACATTCATTACATCGGCAGTTATTGGGATTTTAAAATTCAGAGTCGCTTATCTACCCATTCTCTTCCACCGGCTTCTATACTTCGATACTGAAACGGGGTTTGTTTGTATGTTTATTCCAGCATCACGCCCAAACGGCTGGACGAATATTCATGAAACTTCACATGTAGCATCCTTCCAAGACCGATTGAATAATAGGCTATGTGGCGTCCCAAAATATCGAACGGGAGGGGGGGTTGTAAGGGGGGGCTAAGCATAAAAATAGTGCTAACTCATTAATTAATGGTCGGATTGTCATGAAATTTCATATGTAGTATTCTTGAAAGCCAAATAGGAAAAAAAAGTTATGTGGCGTCCCAAAATGTCGAACGGGAGGGGGGGTTGTAAGGGGGGGCTATGCATAAAAATAGTGCTAACTCATTAATTAATGGTCGGATTGTCATGAAATTTCATATGTAGTATTCTTGAAGGCCAAATAGGAAAAAAAAGTGTGTGACGTCACAAAATTGTGAACGGGAGGGGGGTTGTGGATTTTTGAACTGAGCCCTCTCCCCGGAACTCCCCCCTCCCCTCGGCCGATATCGCTGAAATTTGACTGTTTTTGTCCTAAGTGGATTTTAGATTTAAATACGAAATTTGATGTCGATACATTCATTAAATGGGCAGTTATTGGGATTTTTGAAAAGGGCCCCCACCCCGGAACTCCCCCCTCCCCTCGGCCGATATCGCTGAAATTTGACTGGTTATGTCCTCCGTGAATGGTTATTTCAAATACGAAATTTGATGTTGATACATTCATTACATCGGCAGTTATTGGGATTTTAAAATTCAGAGTCGCTTATCTACCCATTCTCTTCCACCGGCTTCTATACTTCGATACTGAAACGGGGTTTGTTTGTATGTTTATTCCAGCATCACGCCCAAACGGCTGGACGAATATTCATGAAACTTCACATGTAGCATCCTTCCAAGACCGATTGAATAATAGGCTAAGTGGCGTCCCAAAATATCGAACGGGAGGGGGGGTTGTAAGGGGGGGCTAAGCATAAAAATAGTGCTAACTCATTAATTAATGGTCGGATTGTCATGAAATTTCATATGTAGTATTCTTGAAGCCAAATAGGAAAAAAAAGTTATGTGGCGTCCCAAAATGTCGAACGGGAGGGGGGGTTGTAAGGGGGGGCTATGCATAAAAATAGTGCTAACTCATTAATAAATGGTCGGATTGTCATGAAATTTCATATGTAGTATTCTTGAAGGCCAAATAGGAAAAAAAAGTGTGTGACGTTACAAAATTGTGAACGGGAGGGGGGTTGTGGATTTTTGAACTGAGCCCTCACCCCGGAACTCCCCCCTCCCCTCGGCCGATATCGCTGAAATTTAACTGTTTTTGTCCTAAGTGGATTTTAGTTTTAAATACGAAATTTGATGTCGATACATTCATTAAATGGGCAGTTATTGGGATTTTTGAAAAGGGCCCCCACCCCGGAACTCCCCCCTCCCCTCGGCCGATATCGCTGAAATTTGACTGGTTATGTCCTCCGTGAATGGTAATTTCAAATACGAAATTTCATGTTGATACATTCATTACATCGGCAGTTATTGGGATTTTAAAATTCAGAGTCGCTTATCTACCCATTCTCTTCCACCGGCTTCTATACTTCGATACTGAAACGGGGTTTGTTTGTATGTTTATTCCAGCATCACGCCCAAACGGCTGGACGAATATTCATGAAACTTCACATGTAGCATCCTTCCAAGACCGATTGAATAATAGGCTATGTGGCGTCCCAAAATATCGAACGGGAGGGGGGGTTGTAAGGGGGGGCTAAGCATAAAAATAGTGCTAACTCATTAATTAATGGTCGGATTGTCATGAAATTTCATATGTAGTATTCTTGAAAGCCAAATAGGAAAAAAAAGTTATGTGGCGTCCCAAAATGTCGAACGGGAGGGGGGGTTGTAAGGGGGGGCTATGCATAAAAATAGTGCTAACTCATTAATTAATGGTCGGATTGTCATGAAATTTCATATGTAGTATTCTTGAAGGCCAAATAGCAAAAAAAAGTGTGTGACGTCACAAAATTGTGAACGGGAGGGGGGTTGTGGATTTTTGAACTGAGCCCTCTCCCCGGAACTCCCCCCTCCCCTCGGCCGATATCGCCGAAATTTGACTGTTTTTGTCCTAAGTGGATTTTAGATTTAAATACGAAATTTGATGTCGATACATTCATTAAATGGGCAGTTATTGGGATTTTTGAAAAGGGCCCCCACCCCGGAACTCCCCCCTCCCCTCGGCCGATATCGCTGAAATTTGACTGGTTATGTCCTCCGTGAATGGTTATTTCAAATACGAAATTTGATGTTGATACATTCATTACATCGGCAGTTATTGGGATTTTAAAATTCAGAGTCGCTTATCTACCCATTCTCTTCCACCGGCTTCTATACTTCGATACTGAAACGGGGTTTGTTTGTATGTTTATTCCAGCATCACGCCCAAACGGCTGGACGAATATTCATGAAACTTCACATGTAGCATCCTTCCAAGACCGATTGAATAATAGGCTATGTGGCGTCCCAAAATATCGAACGGGAGGGGGGGTTGTAAGGGGGGGCTAAGCATAAAAATAGTGCTAACTCATTAATTAATGGTCGGATTGTCATGAAATTTCATATGTAGTATTCTTGAAAGCCAAATAGGAAAAAAAAGTTATGTGGCGTCCCAAAATGTCGAACGGGAGGGGGGGTTGTAAGGGGGGGCTATGCATAAAAATAGTGCTAACTCATTAATTAATGGTCGGATTGTCATGAAATTTCATATGTAGTATTCTTGAAGGCCAAATAGCAAAAAAAAGTGTGTGACGTCACAAAATTGTGAACGGGAGGGGGGTTGTGGATTTTTGAACTGAGCCCTCTCCCCGGAACTCCCCCCTCCCCTCGGCCGATATCGCTGAAATTTGACTGTTTTTGTCCTAAGTGGATTTTAGTTTCAAATATGAAATTTGATGTCGATACATTCATTAAATGGGCAGTTATTGGGATTTTTGAAAAGGGCCCCCACCCCGGAACTCCCCCCTCCCCTCGGCCGATATCGCTGAAATTTGACTGGTTATGTCCTCCGTGAATGGTTATTTCAAATACGAAATTTGATGTTGATACATTCATTACATCGGCAGTTATTGGGATTTTAAAATTCAGAGTCGCTTATCTACCCATTCTCTTCCACCGGCTTCTATACTTCGATACTGAAACGGGGTTTGTTTGTATGTTTATTCCAGCATCACGCCCAAACGGCTGGACGAATATTCATGAAACTTCACATGTAGCATCCTTCCAAGACCGATTGAATAATAGGCTATGTGGCGTCCCAAAATATCGAACGGGAGGGGGGGTTGTAAGGGGGGGCTAAGCATAAAAATAGTGCTAACTCATTAATTAATGGTCGGATTGTCATGAAATTTCATATGTAGTATTCTTGAAAGCCAAATAGGAAAAAAAAGTTATGTGGCGTCCCAAAATGTCGAACGGGAGGGGGGGTTGTAAGGGGGGGCTATGCATAAAAATAGTGCTAACTCATTAATTAATGGTCGGATTGTCATGAAATTTCATATGTAGTATTCTTGAAGGCCAAATAGCAAAAAAAAGTGTGTGACGTCACAAAATTGTGAACGGGAGGGGGGTTGTGGATTTTTGAACTGAGCCCTCTCCCCGGAACTCCCCCCTCCCCTCGGCCGATATCGCTGAAATTTGACTGTTTTTGTCCTAAGTGGATTTTAGTTTCAAATATGAAATTTGATGTCGATACATTCATTAAATGGGCAGTTATTGGGATTTTTGAAAAGGGCCCCCACCCCGGAACTCCCCCCCCCCTCGGCCGATATCGCTGAAATTTGACTGGTTATGTCCTTCGTGAATGGTAATTTCAAATACGAAATTTGATGTTGATACATTCATTACATCGGCAGTTATTGGGATTTTAAAATTCAGAGTCGCTTATCTACCCATTCTCTTCCACCGGCTTCTATACTTCGATACTGAAACGGGGTTTGTTTGTATGTTTATTCCAGCATCACGCCCAAACGGCTGGACGAATATTCATGAAACTTCACATGTAGCATCCTTCCAAGACCGATTGAATAATAGGCTATGTGGCGTCCCAAAATATCGAACGGGAGGGGGGGTTGTAAGGGGGGGCTAAGCATAAAAATAGTGCTAACTCATTAATTAATGGTCGGATTGTCATGAAATTTCATATGTAGTATTCTTGAAAGCCAAATAGGAAAAAAAAGTTATGTGGCGTCCCAAAATGTCGAACGGGAGGGGGGGTTGTAAGGGGGGGCTATGCATAAAAATAGTGCTAACTCATTAATTAATGGTCGGATTGTCATGAAATTTCATATGTAGTATTCTTGAAGGCCAAATAGGAAAAAAAAGTGTGTGACGTCACAAAATTGTGAACGGGAGGGGGGTTGTGGATTTTTGAACTGAGCCCTCTCCCCGGAACTCCCCCCTCCCCTCGGCCGATATCGCTGAAATTTGACTGTTTTTGTCCTAAGTGGATTTTAGATTTAAATACGAAATTTGATGTCGATACATTCATTAAATGGGCAGTTATTGGGATTTTTGAAAAGGGCCCCCACCCCGGAACTCCCCCCTCCCCTCGGCCGATATCGCTGAAATTTGACTGGTTATGTCCTCCGTGAATGGTAATTTCAAATACGAAATTTGATGTTGATACATTCATTACATCGGCAGTTATTGGGATTTTAAAATTCAGAGTCGCTTATCTACCCATTCTCTTCCACCGGCTTCTATACTTCGATACTGAAACGGGGTTTGTTTGTATGTTTATTCCAGCATCACGCCCAAACGGCTGGACGAATATTCATGAAACTTCACATGTAGCATCCTTCCAAGACCGATTGAATAATAGGCTATGTGGCGTCCCAAAATATCGAACGGGAGGGGGGGTTGTAAGGGGGGGCTAAGCATAAAAATAGTGCTAACTCATTAATTAATGGTCGGATTGTCATGAAATTTCATATGTAGTATTCTTGAAAGCCAAATAGGAAAAAAAAGTTATGTGGCGTCCCAAAATGTCGAACGGGAGGGGGGGTTGTAAGGGGGGGCTATGCATAAAAATAGTGCTAACTCATTAATTAATGGTCGGATTGTCATGAAATTTCATATGTAGTATTCTTGAAGGCCAAATAGCAAAAAAAAGTGTGTGACGTCACAAAATTGTGAACGGGAGGGGGGTTGTGGATTTTTGAACTGAGCCCTCTCCCCGGAACTCCCCCCTCCCCTCGGCCGATATCGCTGAAATTTGACTGTTTTTGTCCTAAGTGGATTTTAGTTTCAAATATGAAATTTGATGTCGATACATTCATTAAATGGGCAGTTATTGGGATTTTTGAAAAGGGCCCCCACCCCGGAACTCCCCCCCCCCTCGGCCGATATCGCTGAAATTTGACTGGTTATGTCCTTCGTGAATGGTAATTTCAAATACGAAATTTGATGTTGATACATTCATTACATCGGCAGTTATTGGGATTTTAAAATTCAGAGTCGCTTATCTACCCATTCTCTTCCACCGGCTTCTATACTTCGATACTGAAACGGGGTTTGTTTGTATGTTTATTCCAGCATCACGCCCAAACGGCTGGACGAATATTCATGAAACTTCACATGTAGCATCCTTCCAAGACCGATTGAATAATAGGCTATGTGGCGTCCCAAAATATCGAACGGGAGGGGGGGTTGTAAGGGGGGGCTAAGCATAAAAATAGTGCTAACTCATTAATTAATGGTCGGATTGTCATGAAATTTCATATGTAGTATTCTTGAAAGCCAAATAGGAAAAAAAAGTTATGTGGCGTCCCAAAATGTCGAACGGGAGGGGGGGTTGTAAGGGGGGGCTATGCATAAAAATAGTGCTAACTCATTAATTAATGGTCGGATTGTCATGAAATTTCATATGTAGTATTCTTGAAGGCCAAATAGGAAAAAAAAGTGTGTGACGTCACAAAATTGTGAACGGGAGGGGGGTTGTGGATTTTTGAACTGAGCCCTCTCCCCGGAACTCCCCCCTCCCCTCGGCCGATATCGCTGAAATTTGACTGTTTTTGTCCTAAGTGGATTTTAGATTTAAATACGAAATTTGATGTCGATACATTCATTAAATGGGCAGTTATTGGGATTTTTGAAAAGGGCCCCCACCCCGGAACTCCCCCCTCCCCTCGGCCGATATCGCTGAAATTTGACTGGTTATGTCCTCCGTGAATGGTAATTTCAAATACGAAATTTGATGTTGATACATTCATTACATCGGCAGTTATTGGGATTTTAAAATTCAGAGTCGCTTATCTACCCATTCTCTTCCACCGGCTTCTATACTTCGATACTGAAACGGGGTTTGTTTGTATGTTTATTCCAGCATCACGCCCAAACGGCTGGACGAATATTCATGAAACTTCACATGTAGCATCCTTCCAAGACCGATTGAATAATAGGCTATGTGGCGTCCCAAAATATCGAACGGGAGGGGGGGTTGTAAGGGGGGGCTAAGCATAAAAATAGTGCTAACTCATTAATTAATGGTCGGATTGTCATGAAATTTCATATGTAGTATTCTTGAAAGCCAAATAGGAAAAAAAAGTTATGTGGCGTCCCAAAATGTCGAACGGGAGGGGGGGTTGTAAGGGGGGGCTATGCATAAAAATAGTGCTAACTCATTAATTAATGGTCGGATTGTCATGAAATTTCATATGTAGTATTCTTGAAGGCCAAATAGCAAAAAAAAGTGTGTGACGTCACAAAATTGTGAACGGGAGGGGGGTTGTGGATTTTTGAACTGAGCCCTCTCCCCGGAACTCCCCCCTCCCCTCGGCCGATATCGCTGAAATTTGACTGTTTTTGTCCTAAGTGGATTTTAGATTTAAATACGAAATTTGATGTCGATACATTCATTAAATGGGCAGTTATTGGGATTTTTGAAAAGGGCCCCCACCCCGGAACTCCCCCCTCCCCTCGGCCGATATCGCTGAAATTTGACTGGTTATGTCCTCCGTGAATGGTTATTTCAAATACGAAATTTGATGTTGATACATTCATTACATCGGCAGTTATTGGGATTTTAAAATTCAGAGTCGCTTATCTACACATTCTCTTCCACCGGCTTCTATACTTCGATACTGAAACGGGGTTTGTTTGTATGTTTATTCCAGCATCACGCCCAAACGGCTGGACGAATATTCATGAAACTTCACATGTAGCATCCTTCCAAGACCGATTGAATAATAGGCTATGTGGCGTCCCAAAATATCGAACGGGAGGGGGGGTTGTAAGGGGGGGCTAAGCATAAAAATAGTGCTAACTCATTAATTAATGGTCGGATTGTCATGAAATTTCATATGTAGTATTCTTGAAAGCCAAATAGGAAAAAAAAGTTATGTGGCGTCCCAAAATGTCGAACGGGAGGGGGGGTTGTAAGGGGGGGCTATGCATAAAAATAGTGCTAACTCATTAATTAATGGTCGGATTGTCATGAAATTTCATATGTAGTATTCTTGAAGGCCAAATAGCAAAAAAAAGTGTGTGACGTCACAAAATTGTGAACGGGAGGGGGGTTGTGGATTTTTGAACTGAGCCCTCTCCCCGGAACTCCCCCCTCCCCTCGGCCGATATCGCTGAAATTTGACTGTTTTTGTCCTAAGTGGATTTTAGATTTAAATACGAAATTTGATGTCGATACATTCATTAAATGGGCAGTTATTGGGATTTTTGAAAAGGGCCCCCACCCCGGAACTCCCCCCTCCCCTCGGCCGATATCGCTGAAATTTGACTGGTTATGTCCTCCGTGAATGGTAATTTCAAATACGAAATTTCATGTTGATACATTCATTACATCGGCAGTTATTGGGATTTTAAAATTCAGAGTCGCTTATCTACCCATTCTCTTCCACCGGCTTCTATACTTCGATACTGAAACGGGGTTTGTTTGTATGTTTATTCCAGCATCACGCCCAAACGGCTGGACGAATATTCATGAAACTTCACATGTAGCATCCTTCCAAGACCGATTGAATAATAGGCTATGTGGCGTCCCAAAATATCGAACGGGAGGGGGGGTTGTAAGGGGGGGCTAAGCATAAAAATAGTGCTAACTCATTAATTAATGGTCGGATTGTCATGAAATTTCATATGTAGTATTCTTGAAAGCCAAATAGGAAAAAAAAGTGTGTGACGTTACAAAATTGTGAACGGGAGGGGGGTTGTGGATTTTTGAACTGAGCCCTCACCCCGGAACTCCCCCCTCCCCTCGGCCGATATCGCTGAAATTTAACTGTTTTTGTCCTAAGTGGATTTTAGTTTTAAATACGAAATTTGATGTCGATACATTCATTAAATGGGCAGTTATTGGGATTTTTGAAAAGGGCCCCCACCCCGGAACTCCCCCCTCCCCTCGGCCGATATCGCTGAAATTTGACTGGTTATGTCCTCCGTGAATGTTAATTTCAAATACGAAATTTGATGTTGATACATTCATTACATCGGCAGTTATTGGGATTTTAAAATTCAGAGTCGCTTATCTACCCATTCTCTTCCACCGGCTTCTATACTTCGATACTGAAACGGGGTTTGTTTGTATGTTTATTCCAGCATCACGCCCAAACGGCTGGACGAATATTCATGAAACTTCACATGTAGCATCCTTCCAAGACCGATTGAATAATAGGCTATGTGGCGTCCCAAAATATCGAACGGGAGGGGGGGTTGTAAGGGGGGGCTAAGCATAAAAATAGTGCTAACTCATTAATTAATGGTCGGATTGTCATGAAATTTCATATGTAGTATTCTTGAAAGCCAAATAGGAAAAAAAAGTTATGTGGCGTCCCAAAATGTCGAACGGGAGGGGGGGTTGTAAGGGGGGGCTATGCATAAAAATAGTGCTAACTCATTAATTAATGGTCGGATTGTCATGAAATTTCATATGTAGTATTCTTGAAGGCCAAATAGCAAAAAAAAGTGTGTGACGTCACAAAATTGTGAACGGGAGGGGGGTTGTGGATTTTTGAACTGAGCCCTCTCCCCGGAACTCCCCCCTCCCCTCGGCCGATATCGCCGAAATTTGACTGTTTTTGTCCTAAGTGGATTTTAGATTTAAATACGAAATTTGATGTCGATACATTCATTAAATGGGCAGTTATTGGGATTTTTGAAAAGGGCCCCCACCCCGGAACTCCCCCCTCCCCTCGGCCGATATCGCTGAAATTTGACTGGTTATGTCCTCCGTGAATGGTTATTTCAAATACGAAATTTGATGTTGATACATTCATTACATCGGCAGTTATTGGGATTTTAAAATTCAGAGTCGCTTATCTACCCATTCTCTTCCACCGGCTTCTATACTTCGATACTGAAACGGGGTTTGTTTGTATGTTTATTCCAGCATCACGCCCAAACGGCTGGACGAATATTCATGAAACTTCACATGTAGCATCCTTCCAAGACCGATTGAATAATAGGCTATGTGGCGTCCCAAAATATCGAACGGGAGGGGGGGTTGTAAGGGGGGGCTAAGCATAAAAATAGTGCTAACTCATTAATTAATGGTCGGATTGTCATGAAATTTCATATGTAGTATTCTTGAAAGCCAAATAGGAAAAAAAAGTTATGTGGCGTCCCAAAATGTCGAACGGGAGGGGGGGTTGTAAGGGGGGGCTATGCATAAAAATAGTGCTAACTCATTAATTAATGGTCGGATTGTCATGAAATTTCATATGTAGTATTCTTGAAGGCCAAATAGCAAAAAAAAGTGTGTGACGTCACAAAATTGTGAACGGGAGGGGGGTTGTGGATTTTTGAACTGAGCCCTCTCCCCGGAACTCCCCCCTCCCCTCGGCCGATATCGCTGAAATTTGACTGTTTTTGTCCTAAGTGGATTTTAGTTTCAAATATGAAATTTGATGTCGATACATTCATTAAATGGGCAGTTATTGGGATTTTTGAAAAGGGCCCCCACCCCGGAACTCCCCCCTCCCCTCGGCCGATATCGCTGAAATTTGACTGGTTATGTCCTCCGTGAATGGTTATTTCAAATACGAAATTTGATGTTGATACATTCATTACATCGGCAGTTATTGGGATTTTAAAATTCAGAGTCGCTTATCTACCCATTCTCTTCCACCGGCTTCTATACTTCGATACTGAAACGGGGTTTGTTTGTATGTTTATTCCAGCATCACGCCCAAACGGCTGGACGAATATTCATGAAACTTCACATGTAGCATCCTTCCAAGACCGATTGAATAATAGGCTATGTGGCGTCCCAAAATATCGAACGGGAGGGGGGGTTGTAAGGGGGGGCTAAGCATAAAAATAGTGCTAACTCATTAATTAATGGTCGGATTGTCATGAAATTTCATATGTAGTATTCTTGAAAGCCAAATAGGAAAAAAAAGTTATGTGGCGTCCCAAAATGTCGAACGGGAGGGGGGGTTGTAAGGGGGGGCTATGCATAAAAATAGTGCTAACTCATTAATTAATGGTCGGATTGTCATGAAATTTCATATGTAGTATTCTTGAAGGCCAAATAGCAAAAAAAAGTGTGTGACGTCACAAAATTGTGAACGGGAGGGGGGTTGTGGATTTTTGAACTGAGCCCTCTCCCCGGAACTCCCCCCTCCCCTCGGCCGATATCGCTGAAATTTGACTGTTTTTGTCCTAAGTGGATTTTAGTTTCAAATATGAAATTTGATGTCGATACATTCATTAAATGGGCAGTTATTGGGATTTTTGAAAAGGGCCCCCACCCCGGAACTCCCCCCCCCCTCGGCCGATATCGCTGAAATTTGACTGGTTATGTCCTTCGTGAATGGTAATTTCAAATACGAAATTTGATGTTGATACATTCATTACATCGGCAGTTATTGGGATTTTAAAATTCAGAGTCGCTTATCTACCCATTCTCTTCCACCGGCTTCTATACTTCGATACTGAAACGGGGTTTGTTTGTATGTTTATTCCAGCATCACGCCCAAACGGCTGGACGAATATTCATGAAACTTCACATGTAGCATCCTTCCAAGACCGATTGAATAATAGGCTATGTGGCGTCCCAAAATATCGAACGGGAGGGGGGGTTGTAAGGGGGGGCTAAGCATAAAAATAGTGCTAACTCATTAATTAATGGTCGGATTGTCATGAAATTTCATATGTAGTATTCTTGAAAGCCAAATAGGAAAAAAAAGTTATGTGGCGTCCCAAAATGTCGAACGGGAGGGGGGGTTGTAAGGGGGGGCTATGCATAAAAATAGTGCTAACTCATTAATTAATGGTCGGATTGTCATGAAATTTCATATGTAGTATTCTTGAAGGCCAAATAGCAAAAAAAAGTGTGTGACGTCACAAAATTGTGAACGGGAGGGGGGTTGTGGATTTTTGAACTGAGCCCTCTCCCCGGAACTCCCCCCTCCCCTCGGCCGATATCGCTGAAATTTGACTGTTTTTGTCCTAAGTGGATTTTAGTTTCAAATATGAAATTTGATGTCGATACATTCATTAAATGGGCAGTTATTGGGATTTTTGAAAAGGGCCCCCACCCCGGAACTCCCCCCCCCCTCGGCCGATATCGCTGAAATTTGACTGGTTATGTCCTTCGTGAATGGTAATTTCAAATACGAAATTTGATGTTGATACATTCATTACATCGGCAGTTATTGGGATTTTAAAATTCAGAGTCGCTTATCTACCCATTCTCTTCCACCGGCTTCTATACTTCGATACTGAAACGGGGTTTGTTTGTATGTTTATTCCAGCATCACGCCCAAACGGCTGGACGAATATTCATGAAACTTCACATGTAGCATCCTTCCAAGACCGATTGAATAATAGGCTATGTGGCGTCCCAAAATATCGAACGGGAGGGGGGGTTGTAAGGGGGGGCTAAGCATAAAAATAGTGCTAACTCATTAATTAATGGTCGGATTGTCATGAAATTTCATATGTAGTATTCTTGAAAGCCAAATAGGAAAAAAAAGTTATGTGGCGTCCCAAAATGTCGAACGGGAGGGGGGGTTGTAAGGGGGGGCTATGCATAAAAATAGTGCTAACTCATTAATTAATGGTCGGATTGTCATGAAATTTCATATGTAGTATTCTTGAAGGCCAAATAGGAAAAAAAAGTGTGTGACGTCACAAAATTGTGAACGGGAGGGGGGTTGTGGATTTTTGAACTGAGCCCTCTCCCCGGAACTCCCCCCTCCCCTCGGCCGATATCGCTGAAATTTGACTGTTTTTGTCCTAAGTGGATTTTAGATTTAAATACGAAATTTGATGTCGATACATTCATTAAATGGGCAGTTATTGGGATTTTTGAAAAGGGCCCCCACCCCGGAACTCCCCCCTCCCCTCGGCCGATATCGCTGAAATTTGACTGGTTATATCCTCCGTGAATGGTAATTTCAAATACGAAATTTGATGTTGATACATTCATTACATCGGCAGTTATTGGGATTTTAAAATTCAGAGTCGCTTATCTACCCATTCTCTTCCACCGGCTTCTATACTTCGATACTGAAACGGGGTTTGTTTGTATGTTTATTCCAGCATCACGCCCAAACGGCTGGACGAATATTCATGAAACTTCACATGTAGCATCCTTCCAAGACCGATTGAATAATAGGCTATGTGGCGTCCCAAAATATCGAACGGGAGGGGGGGTTGTAAGGGGGGGCTAAGCATAAAAATAGTGCTAACTCATTAATTAATGGTCGGATTGTCATGAAATTTCATATGTAGTATTCTTGAAAGCCAAATAGGAAAAAAAAGTTATGTGGCGTCCCAAAATGTCGAACGGGAGGGGGGGTTGTAAGGGGGGGCTATGCATAAAAATAGTGCTAACTCATTAATTAATGGTCGGATTGTCATGAAATTTCATATGTAGTATTCTTGAAGGCCAAATAGCAAAAAAAAGTGTGTGACGTCACAAAATTGTGAACGGGAGGGGGGTTGTGGATTTTTGAACTGAGCCCTCTCCCCGGAACTCCCCCCTCCCCTCGGCCGATATCGCTGAAATTTGACTGTTTTTGTCCTAAGTGGATTTTAGTTTCAAATATGAAATTTGATGTCGATACATTCATTAAATGGGCAGTTATTGGGATTTTTGAAAAGGGCCCCCACCCCGGAACTCCCCCCCCCCTCGGCCGATATCGCTGAAATTTGACTGGTTATGTCCTTCGTGAATGGTAATTTCAAATACGAAATTTGATGTTGATACATTCATTACATCGGCAGTTATTGGGATTTTAAAATTCAGAGTCGCTTATCTACCCATTCTCTTCCACCGGCTTCTATACTTCGATACTGAAACGGGGTTTGTTTGTATGTTTATTCCAGCATCACGCCCAAACGGCTGGACGAATATTCATGAAACTTCACATGTAGCATCCTTCCAAGACCGATTGAATAATAGGCTATGTGGCGTCCCAAAATATCGAACGGGAGGGGGGGTTGTAAGGGGGGGCTAAGCATAAAAATAGTGCTAACTCATTAATTAATGGTCGGATTGTCATGAAATTTCATATGTAGTATTCTTGAAAGCCAAATAGGAAAAAAAAGTTATGTGGCGTCCCAAAATGTCGAACGGGAGGGGGGGTTGTAAGGGGGGGCTATGCATAAAAATAGTGCTAACTCATTAATTAATGGTCGGATTGTCATGAAATTTCATATGTAGTATTCTTGAAGGCCAAATAGGAAAAAAAAGTGTGTGACGTCACAAAATTGTGAACGGGAGGGGGGTTGTGGATTTTTGAACTGAGCCCTCTCCCCGGAACTCCCCCCTCCCCTCGGCCGATATCGCTGAAATTTGACTGTTTTTGTCCTAAGTGGATTTTAGATTTAAATACGAAATTTGATGTCGATACATTCATTAAATGGGCAGTTATTGGGATTTTTGAAAAGGGCCCCCACCCCGGAA
Organism: Aradus depressus; assembly: GCA_963662175.1. Classification (NCBI taxonomy): domain Eukaryota; kingdom Metazoa; phylum Arthropoda; class Insecta; order Hemiptera; family Aradidae; genus Aradus; species Aradus depressus. The sequence continues at coordinate 4,581,096 of OY759226.1, read as the reverse complement.
CTCCCCCCTCCCCTCGGCCGATATCGCTGAAATTTGACTGGTTATGTCCTCCGTGAATGGTAATTTCAAATACGAAATTTGATGTTGATACATTCATTACATCGGCAGTTATTGGGATTTTAAAATTCAGAGTCGCTTATCTACCCATTCTCTTCCACCGGCTTCTATACTTCGATACTGAAACGGGGTTTGTTTGTATGTTTATTCCAGCATCACGCCCAAACGGCTGGACGAATATTCATGAAACTTCACATGTAGCATCCTTCCAAGACCGATTGAATAATAGGCTATGTGGCGTCCCAAAATATCGAACGGGAGGGGGGGTTGTAAGGGGGGGCTAAGCATAAAAATAGTGCTAACTCATTAATTAATGGTCGGATTGTCATGAAATTTCATATGTAGTATTCTTGAAAGCCAAATAGGAAAAAAAAGTTATGTGGCGTCCCAAAATGTCGAACGGGAGGGGGGGTTGTAAGGGGGGGCTATGCATAAAAATAGTGCTAACTCATTAATTAATGGTCGGATTGTCATGAAATTTCATATGTAGTATTCTTGAAGGCCAAATAGCAAAAAAAAGTGTGTGACGTCACAAAATTGTGAACGGGAGGGGGGTTGTGGATTTTTGAACTGAGCCCTCTCCCCGGAACTCCCCCCTCCCCTCGGCCGATATCGCTGAAATTTGACTGTTTTTGTCCTAAGTGGATTTTAGATTTAAATACGAAATTTGATGTCGATACATTCATTAAATGGGCAGTTATTGGGATTTTTGAAAAGGGCCCCCACCCCGGAACTCCCCCCTCCCCTCGGCCGATATCGCTGAAATTTGACTGGTTATGTCCTCCGTGAATGGTTATTTCAAATACGAAATTTGATGTTGATACATTCATTACATCGGCAGTTATTGGGATTTTAAAATTCAGAGTCGCTTATCTACACATTCTCTTCCACCGGCTTCTATACTTCGATACTGAAACGGGGTTTGTTTGTATGTTTATTCCAGCATCACGCCCAAACGGCTGGACGAATATTCATGAAACTTCACATGTAGCATCCTTCCAAGACCGATTGAATAATAGGCTATGTGGCGTCCCAAAATATCGAACGGGAGGGGGGGTTGTAAGGGGGGGCTAAGCATAAAAATAGTGCTAACTCATTAATTAATGGTCGGATTGTCATGAAATTTCATATGTAGTATTCTTGAAAGCCAAATAGGAAAAAAAAGTTATGTGGCGTCCCAAAATGTCGAACGGGAGGGGGGGTTGTAAGGGGGGGCTATGCATAAAAATAGTGCTAACTCATTAATTAATGGTCGGATTGTCATGAAATTTCATATGTAGTATTCTTGAAGGCCAAATAGCAAAAAAAAGTGTGTGACGTCACAAAATTGTGAACGGGAGGGGGGTTGTGGATTTTTGAACTGAGCCCTCTCCCCGGAACTCCCCCCTCCCCTCGGCCGATATCGCTGAAATTTGACTGTTTTTGTCCTAAGTGGATTTTAGTTTCAAATACGAAATTTGATGTCGATACATTCATTAAATGGGCAGTTATTGGGATTTTTGAAAAGGGCCCCCACCCCGGAACTCCCCCCCCCTCGGCCGATATCGCTGAAATTTGACTGGTTATGTCCTTCGTGAATGGTAATTTCAAATACGAAATTTGATGTTGATACATTCATTACATCGGCAGTTATTGGGATTTTAAAATTCAGAGTCGCTTATCTACCCATTCTCTTCCACCGGCTTCTATACTTCGATACTGAAACGGGGTTTGTTTGTATGTTTATTCCAGCATCACGCCCAAACGGCTGGATGAATATTCATGAAACTTCACATGTAGCATCCTTCCAAGACCGATTGAATAATAGGCTATGTGGCGTCCCAAAATATCGAACGGGAGGGGGGGTTGTAAGGGGGGGCTAAGCATAAAAATAGTGCTAACTCATTAATTAATGGTCGGATTGTCATGAAATTTCATATGTAGTATTCTTGAAAGCCAAATAGGAAAAAAAAGTTATGTGGCGTCCCAAAATGTCGAACGGGAGGGGGGGTTGTAAGGGGGGGCTATGCATAAAAATAGTGCTAACTCATTAATTAATGGTCGGATTGTCATGAAATTTCATATGTAGTATTCTTGAAGGCCAAATAGGAAAAAAAAGTGTGTGACGTCACAAAATTGTGAACGGGAGGGGGGTTGTGGATTTTTGAACTGAGCCCTCTCCCCGGAACTCCCCCCTCCCCTCGGCCGATATCGCTGAAATTTGACTGTTTTTGTCCTAAGTGGATTTTAGATTTAAATACGAAATTTGATGTCGATACATTCATTAAATGGGCAGTTATTGGGATTTTTGAAAAGGGCCCCCACCCCGGAACTCCCCCCTCCCCTCGGCCGATATCGCTGAAATTTGACTGGTTATGTCCTCCGTGAATGGTAATTTCAAATACGAAATTTCATGTTGATACATTCATTACATCGGCAGTTATTGGGATTTTAAAATTCAGAGTCGCTTATCTACCCATTCTCTTCCACCGGCTTCTATACTTCGATACTGAAACGGGGTTTGTTTGTATGTTTATTCCAGCATCACGCCCAAACGGCTGGACGAATATTCATGAAACTTCACATGTAGCATCCTTCCAAGACCGATTGAATAATAGGCTATGTGGCGTCCCAAAATGTCGAACGGGAGGGGGGGTTGTAAGGGGGGGCTATGCATAAAAATAGTGCTAACTCATTAATTAATGGTCGGATTGTCATGAAATTTCATATGTAGTATTCTTGAAGGCCAAATAGCAAAAAAAAGTGTGTGACGTCACAAAATTGTGAACGGGAGGGGGGTTGTGGATTTTTGAACTGAGCCCTCTCCCCGGAACTCCCCCCTCCCCTCGGCCGATATCGCTGAAATTTAACTGTTTTTGTCCTAAGTGGATTTTAGTTTCAAATACGAAATTTGATGTCGATACATTCATTAAATGGGCAGTTATTGGGATTTTTGAAAAGGGCCCCCACCCCGGAACTCCCCCCTCCCCTCGGCCGATATCGCTGAAATTTGACTGGTTATGTCCTCCGTGAATGTTAATTTCAAATACGAAATTTGATGTTGATACATTCATTACATCGGCAGTTATTGGGATTTTAAAATTCAGAGTCGCTTATCTACCCATTCTCTTCCACCGGCTTCTATACTTCGATACTGAAACGGGGTTTGTTTGTATGTTTATTCCAGCATCACGCCCAAACGGCTGGACGAATATTCATGAAACTTCACATGTAGCATCCTTCCAAGACCGATTGAATAATAGGCTATGTGGCGTCCCAAAATATCGAACGGGAGGGGGGGTTGTAAGGGGGGGCTAAGCATAAAAATAGTGCTAACTCATTAATTAATGGTCGGATTGTCATGAAATTTCATATGTAGTATTCTTGAAAGCCAAATAGGAAAAAAAAGTTATGTGGCGTCCCAAAATGTCGAACGGGAGGGGGGGTTGTAAGGGGGGGCTATGCATAAAAATAGTGCTAACTCATTAATTAATGGTCGGATTGTCATGAAATTTCATATGTAGTATTCTTGAAGGCCAAATAGCAAAAAAAAGTGTGTGACGTCACAAAATTGTGAACGGGAGGGGGGTTGTGGATTTTTGAACTGAGCCCTCTCCCCGGAACTCCCCCCTCCCCTCGGCCGATATCGCTGAAATTTGACTGTTTTTGTCCTAAGTGGATTTTAGATTTAAATACGAAATTTGATGTCGATACATTCATTAAATGGGCAGTTATTGGGATTTTTGAAAAGGGCCCCCACCCCGGAACTCCCCCCTCCCCTCGGCCGATATCGCTGAAATTTGACTGGTTATGTCCTCCGTGAATGGTTATTTCAAATACGAAATTTGATGTTGATACATTCATTACATCGGCAGTTATTGGGATTTTAAAATTCAGAGTCGCTTATCTACCCATTCTCTTCCACCGGCTTCTATACTTCGATACTGAAACGGGGTTTGTTTGTATGTTTATTCCAGCATCACGCCCAAACGGCTGGATGAATATTCATGAAACTTCACATGTAGCATCCTTCCAAGACCGATTGAATAATAGGCTATGTGGCGTCCCAAAATATCGAACGGGAGGGGGGGTTGTAAGGGGGGGCTAAGCATAAAAATAGTGCTAACTCATTAATTAATGGTCGGATTGTCATGAAATTTCATATGTAGTATTCTTGAAAGCCAAATAGGAAAAAAAAGTTATGTGGCGTCCCAAAATGTCGAACGGGAGGGGGGGTTGTAAGGGGGGGCTATGCATAAAAATAGTGCTAACTCATTAATTAATGGTCGGATTGTCATGAAATTTCATATGTAGTATTCTTGAAGGCCAAATAGGAAAAAAAAGTTATGTGGCGTCCCAAAATGTCGAACGGGAGGGGGGGTTGTAAGGGGGGGCTATGCATAAAAATAGTGCTAACTCATTAATAAATGGTCGGATTGTCATGAAATTTCATATGTAGTATTCTTGAAGGCCAAATAGGAAAAAAAAGTGTGTGACGTTACAAAATTGTGAACGGGAGGGGGGTTGTGGATTTTTGAACTGAGCCCTCTCCCCGGAACTCCCCCCTCCCCTCGGCCGATATCGCTGAAATTTGACTGTTTTTGTCCTAAGTGGATTTTAATTTTAAATACGAAATTTGATGTCGATACATTCATTAAATGGGCAGTTATTGGGATTTTTGAAAAGGGCCCCCACCCCGGAACTCCCCCCTCCCCTCGGCCGATATCGCTGAAATTTGACTGGTTATGTCCTCCGTGAATGTTAATTTTAAATACGAAATTTGATGTTGATACATTCATTACATCAGCAGTTATTGGGATTTTAAAATTCAGAGTCGCTTATCTACCCATTCTCTTCCACCGGCTTCTATACTTCGATACTGAAACGGGGTTTGTTTGTATGTTTATTCCAGCATCACGCCCAAACGGCTGGATGAATATTCATGAAACTTCACATGTAGCATCCTTCCAAGACCGATTGAATAATAGGCTATGTGGCGTCCCAAAATATCGAACGGGAGGGGGGGTTGTAAGGGGGGGCTAAGCATAAAAATAGTGCTAACTCATTAATTAATGGTCGGATTGTCATGAAATTTCATATGTAGTATTCTTGAAAGCCAAATAGGAAAAAAAAGTTATGTGGCGTCCCAAAATGTCGAACGGGAGGGGGGGTTGTAAGGGGGGGCTATGCATAAAAATAGTGCTAACTCATTAATTAATGGTCGGATTGTCATGAAATTTCATATGTAGTATTCTTGAAGGCCAAATAGCAAAAAAAAGTGTGTGACGTCACAAAATTGTGAACGGGAGGGGGGTTGTGGATTTTTGAACTGAGCCCTCTCCCCGGAACTCCCCCCTCCCCTCGGCCGATATCGCTGAAATTTGACTGTTTTTGTCCTAAGTGGATTTTAGTTTCAAATACGAAATTTGATGTCGATACATTCATTAAATGGGCAGTTATTGGGATTTTTGAAAAGGGCCCCCACCCCGGAACTCCCCCCCCCCCTCGGCCGATATCGCTGAAATTTGACTGGTTATGTCCTTCGTGAATGGTAATTTCAAATACGAAATTTGATGTTGATACATTCATTACATCGGCAGTTATTGGGATTTTAAAATTCAGAGTCGCTTATCTACCCATTCTCTTCCACCGGCTTCTATACTTCGATACTGAAACGGGGTTTGTTTGTATGTTTATTCCAGCATCACGCCCAAACGGCTGGACGAATATTCATGAAACTTCACATGTAGCATCCTTCCAAGACCGATTGAATAATAGGCTATGTGGCGTCCCAAAATATCGAACGGGAGGGGGGGTTGTAAGGGGGGGCTAAGCATAAAAATAGTGCTAACTCATTAATTAATGGTCGGATTGTCATGAAATTTCATATGTAGTATTCTTGAAAGCCAAATAGGAAAAAAAAGTTATGTGGCGTCCCAAAATGTCGAACGGGAGGGGGGGTTGTAAGGGGGGGCTATGCATAAAAATAGTGCTAACTCATTAATTAATGGTCGGATTGTCATGAAATTTCATATGTAGTATTCTTGAAGGCCAAATAGGAAAAAAAAGTGTGTGACGTCACAAAATTGTGAACGGGAGGGGGGTTGTGGATTTTTGAACTGAGCCCTCTCCCCGGAACTCCCCCCTCCCCTCGGCCGATATCGCTGAAATTTGACTGTTTTTGTCCTAAGTGGATTTTAGATTTAAATACGAAATTTGATGTCGATACATTCATTAAATGGGCAGTTATTGGGATTTTTGAAAAGGGCCCCCACCCCGGAACTCCCCCCTCCCCTCGGCCGATATCGCTGAAATTTGACTGGTTATGTCCTCCGTGAATGGTAATTTCAAATACGAAATTTGATGTTGATACATTCATTACATCGGCAGTTATTGGGATTTTAAAATTCAGAGTCGCTTATCTACCCATTCTCTTCCACCGGCTTCTATACTTCGATACTGAAACGGGGTTTGTTTGTATGTTTATTCCAGCATCACGCCCAAACGGCTGGACGAATATTCATGAAACTTCACATGTAGCATCCTTCCAAGACCGATTGAATAATAGGCTAAGTGGCGTCCCAAAATATCGAACGGGAGGGGGGGTTGTAAGGGGGGGCTAAGCATAAAAATAGTGCTAACTCATTAATTAATGGTCGGATTGTCATGAAATTTCATATGTAGTATTCTTGAAAGCCAAATAGGAAAAAAAAGTTATGTGGCGTCCCAAAATGTCGAACGGGAGGGGGGGTTGTAAGGGGGGGCTATGCATAAAAATAGTGCTAACTCATTAATAAATGGTCGGATTGTCATGAAATTTCATATGTAGTATTCTTGAAGGCCAAATAGGAAAAAAAAGTGTGTGACGTTACAAAATTGTGAACGGGAGGGGGGTTGTGGATTTTTGAACTGAGCCCTCACCCCGGAACTCCCCCCTCCCCTCGGCCGATATCGCTGAAATTTAACTGTTATTGTCCTAAGTGGATTTTAGTTTTAAATACGAAATTTGATGTCGATACATTCATTAAATGGGCAGTTATTGGGATTTTTGAAAAGGGCCCCCACCCCGGAACTCCCCCCTCCCCTCGGCCGATATCGCTGAAATTTGACTGGTTATGTCCTCCGTGAATGGTAATTTCAAATACGAAATTTCATGTTGATACATTCATTACATCGGCAGTTATTGGGATTTTAAAATTCAGAGTCGCTTATCTACCCATTCTCTTCCACCGGCTTCTATACTTCGATACTGAAACGGGGTTTGTTTGTATGTTTATTCCAGCATCACGCCCAAACGGCTGGACGAATATTCATGAAACTTCACATGTAGCATCCTTCCAAGACCGATTGAATAATAGGCTATGTGGCGTCCCAAAATATCGAACGGGAGGGGGGGTTGTAAGGGGGGGCTAAGCATAAAAATAGTGCTAACTCATTAATTAATGGTCGGATTGTCATGAAATTTCATATGTAGTATTCTTGAAAGCCAAATAGGAAAAAAAAGTGTGTGACGTTACAAAATTGTGAACGGGAGGGGGGTTGTGGATTTTTGAACTGAGCCCTCACCCCGGAACTCCCCCCTCCCCTCGGCCGATATCGCTGAAATTTAACTGTTTTTGTCCTAAGTGGATTTTAGTTTCAAATACGAAATTTGATGTCGATACATTCATTAAATGGGCAGTTATTGGGATTTTTGAAAAGGGCCCCCACCCCGGAACTCCCCCCTCCCCTCGGCCGATATCGCTGAAATTTGACTGGTTATGTCCTCCGTGAATGTTAATTTCAAATACGAAATTTGATGTTGATACATTCATTACATCGGCAGTTATTGGGATTTTAAAATTCAGAGTCGCTTATCTACCCATTCTCTTCCACCGGCTTCTATACTTCGATACTGAAACGGGGTTTGTTTGTATGTTTATTCCAGCATCACGCCCAAACGGCTGGACGAATATTCATGAAACTTCACATGTAGCATCCTTCCAAGACCGATTGAATAATAGGCTATGTGGCGTCCCAAAATATCGAACGGGAGGGGGGGTTGTAAGGGGGGGCTAAGCATAAAAATAGTGCTAACTCATTAATTAATGGTCGGATTGTCATGAAATTTCATATGTAGTATTCTTGAAAGCCAAATAGGAAAAAAAAGTTATGTGGCGTCCCAAAATGTCGAACGGGAGGGGGGGTTGTAAGGGGGGGCTATGCATAAAAATAGTGCTAACTCATTAATTAATGGTCGGATTGTCATGAAATTTCATATGTAGTATTCTTGAAGGCCAAATAGCAAAAAAAAGTGTGTGACGTCACAAAATTGTGAACGGGAGGGGGGTTGTGGATTTTTGAACTGAGCCCTCTCCCCGGAACTCCCCCCTCCCCTCGGCCGATATCGCTGAAATTTGACTGTTTTTGTCCTAAGTGGATTTTAGATTTAAATACGAAATTTGATGTCGATACATTCATTAAATGGGCAGTTATTGGGATTTTTGAAAAGGGCCCCCACCCCGGAACTCCCCCCTCCCCTCGGCCGATATCGCTGAAATTTGACTGGTTATGTCCTCCGTGAATGGTTATTTCAAATACGAAATTTGATGTTGATACATTCATTACATCGGCAGTTATTGGGATTTTAAAATTCAGAGTCGCTTATCTACCCATTCTCTTCCACCGGCTTCTATACTTCGATACTGAAACGGGGTTTGTTTGTATGTTTATTCCAGCATCACGCCCAAACGGCTGGACGAATATTCATGAAACTTCACATGTAGCATCCTTCCAAGACCGATTGAATAATAGGCTATGTGGCGTCCCAAAATATCGAACGGGAGGGGGGGTTGTAAGGGGGGGCTAAGCATAAAAATAGTGCTAACTCATTAATTAATGGTCGGATTGTCATGAAATTTCATATGTAGTATTCTTGAAAGCCAAATAGGAAAAAAAAGTTATGTGGCGTCCCAAAATGTCGAACGGGAGGGGGGGTTGTAAGGGGGGGCTATGCATAAAAATAGTGCTAACTCATTAATAAATGGTCGGATTGTCATGAAATTTCATATGTAGTATTCTTGAAGGCCAAATAGGAAAAAAAAGTGTGTGACGTTACAAAATTGTGAACGGGAGGGGGGTTGTGGATTTTTGAACTGAGCCCTCACCCCGGAACTCCCCCCTCCCCTCGGCCGATATCGCTGAAATTTAACTGTTATTGTCCTAAGTGGATTTTAGTTTTAAATACGAAATTTGATGTCGATACATTCATTAAATGGGCAGTTATTGGGATTTTTGAAAAGGGCCCCCACCCCGGAACTCCCCCCTCCCCTCAGCCGATATCGCTGAAATTTGACTGGTTATGTCCTCCGTGAATGGTAATTTCAAATACGAAATTTCATGTTGATACATTCGTTACATCGGCAGTTATTGGGATTTTAAAATTCAGAGTCGCTTATCTACCCATTCTCTTCCACCGGCTTCTATACTTCGATACTGAAACGGGGTTTGTTTGTATGTTTATTCCAGCATCACGCCCAAACGGCTGGACGAATATTCATGAAACTTCACATGTAGCATCCTTCCAAGACCGATTGAATAATAGGCTATGTGGCGTCCCAAAATATCGAACGGGAGGGGGGGTTGTAAGGGGGGGCTAAGCATAAAAATAGTGCTAACTCATTAATTAATGGTCGGATTGTCATGAAATTTCATATGTAGTATTCTTGAAAGCCAAATAAGAAAAAAAAGTGTGTGACGTTACAAAATTGTGAACGGGAGGGGGGTTGTGGATTTTTGAACTGAGCCCTCACCCCGGAACTCCCCCCTCCCCTCGGCCGATATCGCTGAAATTTAACTGTTTTTGTCCTAAGTGGATTTTAGTTTCAAATACGAAATTTGATGTCGATACATTCATTAAATGAGCAGTTATTGGGATTTTTGAAAAGGGCCCCCACCCCGGAACTCCCCCCTCCCCTCGGCCGATATCGCTGAAATTTGACTGGTTATGTCCTCCGTGAATGTTAATTTCAAATACGAAATTTGATGTTGATACATTCATTACATCGGCAGTTATTGGGATTTTAAAATTCAGAGTCGCTTATCTACCCATTCTCTTCCACCGGCTTCTATACTTCGATACTGAAACGGGGTTTGTTTGTATGTTTATTCCAGCATCACGCCCAAACGGCTGGACGAATATTCATGAAACTTCACATGTAGCATCCTTCCAAGACCGATTGAATAATAGGCTATGTGGCGTCCCAAAATATCGAACGGGAGGGGGGGTTGTAAGGGGGGGCTAAGCATAAAAATAGTGCTAACTCATTAATTAATGGTCGGATTGTCATGAAATTTCATATGTAGTATTCTTGAAAGCCAAATAGGAAAAAAAAGTTATGCGGCGTCCAGAAATGTCGAACGGGAGAGGGGGTTGTAAGGGGGGGCTATGCATAAAAATAGTGCTAACTCATTAATTAATGGTCGGATTGTCATGAAATTTCATATGTAGTATTCTTGAAGGCCAAATAGCAAAAAAAAGTGTGTGACGTCACAAAATTGTGAACGGGAGGGGGGTTGTGGATTTTTGAACTGAGCCCTCTCCCCGGAACTCCCCCCTCCCCTCGGCCGATATCGCTGAAATTTGACTGTTTTTGTCCTAAGTGGATTTTAGATTTAAATAAGAAATTTGATGTCGATACATTCATTAAATGGGCAGTTATTGGGATTTTTGAAAAGGGCCCCCACCCCGGAACTCCCCCCTCCCCTCGGCCGATATCGCTGAAATTTGACTGGTTATGTCCTCCGTGAATGGTTATTTCAAATACGAAATTTGATGTTGATACATTCATTACATCGGCAGTTATTGGGATTTTAAAATTCAGAGTCGCTTATCTACCCATTCTCTTCCACCGGCTTCTATACTTCGATACTGAAACGGGGTTTGTTTGTATGTTTATTCCAGCATCACGCCCAAACGGCTGGACGAATATTCATGAAACTTCACATGTAGCATCCTTCCAAGACCGATTGAATAATAGGCTATGTGGCGTCCCAAAATATCGAACGGGAGGGGGGGTTGTAAGGGGGGGCTAAGCATAAAAATAGTGCTAACTCATTAATTAATGGTCGGATTGTCATGAAATTTCATATGTAGTATTCTTGAAAGCCAAATAGGAAAAAAAAGTTATGTGGCGTCCCAAAATGTCGAACGGGAGGGGGGGTTGTAAGGGGGGGCTATGCATAAAAATAGTGCTAACTCATTAATTAATGGTCGGATTGTCATGAAATTTCATATGTAGTATTCTTGAAGGCCAAATAGGAAAAAAAAGTTATGTGGCGTCCCAAAATGTCGAACGGGAGGGGGGGTTGTAAGGGGGGGCTATGCATAAAAATAGTGCTAACTCATTAATAAATGGTCGGATTGTCATGAAATTTCATATGTAGTATTCTTGAAGGCCAAATAGGAAAAAAAAGTGTGTGACGTTACAAAATTGTGAACGGGAGGGGGGTTGTGGATTTTTGAACTGAGCCCTCTCCCCGGAACTCCCCCCTCCCCTCGGCCGATATCGCTGAAATTTGACTGTTTTTGTCCTAAGTGGATTTTAATTTTAAATACGAAATTTGATGTCGATACATTCATTAAATGGGCAGTTATTGGGATTTTTGAAAAGGGCCCCCACCCCGGAACTCCCCCCTCCCCTCGGCCGATATCGCTGAAATTTGACTGGTTATGTCCTCCGTGAATGTTAATTTTAAATACGAAATTTGATGTTGATACATTCATTACATCAGCAGTTATTGGGATTTTAAAATTCAGAGTCGCTTATCTACCCATTCTCTTCCACCGGCTTCTATACTTCGATACTGAAACGGGGTTTGTTTGTATGTTTATTCCAGCATCACGCCCAAACGGCTGGACGAATATTCATGAAACTTCACATGTATCATCCTTCCAAGACCGATTGAATAATAGGCTATGTGGCGTCCCAAAATATCGAACGGGAGGGGGGGTTGTAAGGGGGGGCTAAGCATAAAAATAGTGCTAACTCATTAATTAATGGTCGGATTGTCATGAAATTTCATATGTAGTATTCTTGAAAGCCAAATAGGAAAAAAAAGTTATGTGGCGTCCCAAAATGTCGAACGGGAGGGGGGGTTGTAAGGGGGGGCTATGCATAAAAATAGTGCTAACTCATTAATTAATGGTCGGATTGTCATGAAATTTCATATGTAGTATTCTTGAAGGCCAAATAGCAAAAAAAAGTGTGTGACGTCACAAAATTGTGAACGGGAGGGGGGTTGTGGATTTTTGAACTGAGCCCTCTCCCCGGAACTCCCCCCTCCCCTCGGCCGATATCGCTGAAATTTGACTGTTTTTGTCCTAAGTGGATTTTAGTTTCAAATACGAAATTTGATGTCGATACATTCATTAAATGGGCAGTTATTGGGATTTTTGAAAAGGGCCCCCACCCCGGAACTCCCCCCCCCTCGGCCGATATCGCTGAAATTTGACTGGTTATGTCCTTCGTGAATGGTAATTTCAAATACGAAATTTGATGTTGATACATTCATTACATCGGCAGTTATTGGGATTTTAAAATTCAGAGTCGCTTATCTACCCATTCTCTTCCACCGGCTTCTATACTTCGATACTGAAACGGGGTTTGTTTGTATGTTTATTCCAGCATCACGCCCAAACGGCTGGATGAATATTCATGAAACTTCACATGTAGCATCCTTCCAAGACCGATTGAATAATAGGCTATGTGGCGTCCCAAAATATCGAACGGGAGGGGGGGTTGTAAGGGGGGGCTAAGCATAAAAATAGTGCTAACTCATTAATTAATGGTCGGATTGTCATGAAATTTCATATGTAGTATTCTTGAAAGCCAAATAGGAAAAAAAAGTTATGTGGCGTCCCAAAATGTCGAACGGGAGGGGGGGTTGTAAGGGGGGGCTATGCATAAAAATAGTGCTAACTCATTAATTAATGGTCGGATTGTCATGAAATTTCATATGTAGTATTCTTGAAGGCCAAATAGGAAAAAAAAGTGTGTGACGTCACAAAATTGTGAACGGGAGGGGGGTTGTGGATTTTTGAACTGAGCCCTCTCCCCGGAACTCCCCCCTCCCCTCGGCCGATATCGCTGAAATTTGACTGTTTTTGTCCTAAGTGGATTTTAGATTTAAATACGAAATTTGATGTCGATACATTCATTAAATGGGCAGTTATTGGGATTTTTGAAAAGGGCCCCCACCCCGGAACTCCCCCCTCCCCTCGGCCGATATCGCTGAAATTTGACTGGTTATGTCCTCCGTGAATGGTAATTTCAAATACGAAATTTGATGTTGATACATTCATTACATCGGCAGTTATTGGGATTTTAAAATTCAGAGTCGCTTATCTACCCATTCTCTTCCACCGGCTTCTATACTTCGATACTGAAACGGGGTTTGTTTGTATGTTTATTCCAGCATCACGCCCAAACGGCTGGACGAATATTCATGAAACTTCACATGTAGCATCCTTCCAAGACCGATTGAATAATAGGATAAGTGGCGTCCCAAAATATCGAACGGGAGGGGGGGTTGTAAGGGGGGGCTAAGCATAAAAATAGTGCTAACTCATTAATTAATGGTCGGATTGTCATGAAATTTCATATGTAGTATTCTTGAAAGCCAAATAGGAAAAAAAAGTTATGTGGCGTCCCAAAATGTCGAACGGGAGGGGGGGTTGTAAGGGGGGGCTATGCATAAAAATAGTGCTAACTCATTAATAAATGGTCGGATTGTCATGAAATTTCATATGTAGTATTCTTGAAGGCCAAATAGGAAAAAAAAGTGTGTGACGTTACAAAATTGTGAACGGGAGGGGGGTTGTGGATTTTTGAACTGAGCCCTCACCCCGGAACTCCCCCCTCCCCTCGGCCGATATCGCTGAAATTTAACTGTTTTTGTCCTAAGTGGATTTTAGTTTTAAATACGAAATTTGATGTCGATACATTCATTAAATGGGCAGTTATTGGGATTTTTGAAAAGGGCCCCCACCCCGGAACTCCCCCCTCCCCTCGGCCGATATCGCTGAAATTTGACTGGTTATGTCCTCCGTGAATGGTAATTTCAAATACGAAATTTCATGTTGATACATTCATTACATCGGCAGTTATTGGGATTTTAAAATTCAGAGTCGCTTATCTACCCATTCTCTTCCACCGGCTTCTATACTTCGATACTGAAACGGGGTTTGTTTGTATGTTTATTCCAGCATCACGCCCAAACGGCTGGACGAATATTCATGAAACTTCACATGTAGCATCCTTCCAAGACCGATTGAATAATAGGCTATGTGGCGTCCCAAAATATCGAACGGGAGGGGGGGTTGTAAGGGGGGGCTAAGCATAAAAATAGTGCTAACTCATTAATTAATGGTCGGATTGTCATGAAATTTCATATGTAGTATTCTTGAAAGCCAAATAGGAAAAAAAAGTGTGTGACGTTACAAAATTGTGAACGGGAGGGGGGTTGTGGATTTTTGAACTGAGCCCTCACCCCGGAACTCCCCCCTCCCCTCGGCCGATATCGCTGAAATTTAACTGTTTTTGTCCTAAGTGGATTTTAGTTTCAAATACGAAATTTGATGTCGATACATTCATTAAATGGGCAGTTATTGGGATTTTTGAAAAGGGCCCCCACCCCGGAACTCCCCCCTCCCCTCGGCCGATATCGCTGAAATTTGACTGGTTATGTCCTCCGTGAATGTTAATTTCAAATACGAAATTTGATGTTGATACATTCATTACATCGGCAGTTATTGGGATTTTAAAATTCAGAGTCGCTTATCTACCCATTCTCTTCCACCGGCTTCTATACTTCGATACTGAAACGGGGTTTGTTTGTATGTTTATTCCAGCATCACGCCCAAACGGCTGGACGAATATTCATGAAACTTCACATGTAGCATCCTTCCAAGACCGATTGAATAATAGGCTATGTGGCGTCCCAAAATATCGAACGGGAGGGGGGGTTGTAAGGGGGGGCTAAGCATAAAAATAGTGCTAACTCATTAATTAATGGTCGGATTGTCATGAAATTTCATATGTAGTATTCTTGAAAGCCAAATAGGAAAAAAAAGTTATGTGGCGTCCCAAAATGTCGAACGGGAGGGGGGGTTGTAAGGGGGGGCTATGCATAAAAATAGTGCTAACTCATTAATTAATGGTCGGATTGTCATGAAATTTCATATGTAGTATTCTTGAAGGCCAAATAGGAAAAAAAAGTGTGTGACGTCACAAAATTGTGAACGGGAGGGGGGTTGTGGATTTTTGAACTGAGCCCTCTCCCCGGAACTCCCCCCTCCCCTCGGCCGATATCGCTGAAATTTGACTGTTTTTGTCCTAAGTGGATTTTAGATTTAAATACGAAATTTGATGTCGATACATTCATTAAATGGGCAGTTATTGGGATTTTTGAAAAGGGCCCCCACCCCGGAACTCCCCCCTCCCCTCGGCCGATATCGCTGAAATTTGACTGGTTATGTCCTCCGTGAATGGTAATTTCAAATACGAAATTTGATGTTGATACATTCATTACATCGGCAGTTATTGGGATTTTAAAATTCAGAGTCGCTTATCTACCCATTCTCTTCCACCGGCTTCTATACTTCGATACTGAAACGGGGTTTGTTTGTATGTTTATTCCAGCATCACGCCCAAACGGCTGGACGAATATTCATGAAACTTCACATGTAGCATCCTTCCAAGACCGATTGAATAATAGGCTATGTGGCGTCCCAAAATATCGAACGGGAGGGGGGGTTGTAAGGGGGAGCTAAGCATAAAAATAGTGCTAACTCATTAATTAATGGTCGGATTGTCATGAAATTTCATATGTAGTATTCTTGAAAGCCAAATAGGAAAAAAAAGTTATGTGGCGTCCCAAAATGTCGAACGGGAGGGGGGGTTGTAAGGGGGGGCTATGCATAAAAATAGTGCTAACTCATTAATTAATGGTCGGATTGTCATGAAATTTCATATGTAGTATTCTTGAAGGCCAAATAGGAAAAAAAAGTGTGTGACGTCACAAAATTGTGAACGGGAGGGGGGTTGTGGATTTTTGAACTGAGCCCTCTCCCCGGAACTCCCCCCTCCCCTCGGCCGATATCGCTGAAATTTGACTGTTTTTGTCCTAAGTGGATTTTAGATTTAAATACGAAATTTGATGTCGATACATTCATTAAATGGGCAGTTATTGGGATTTTTGAAAAGGGCCCCCACCCCGGAACTCCCCCCTCCCCTCGGCCGATATCGCTGAAATTTGACTGGTTATGTCCTCCGTGAATGGTAATTTCAAATACGAAATTTGATGTTGATACATTCATTACATCGGCAGTTATTGGGATTTTAAAATTCAGAGTCGCTTATCTACCCATTCTCTTCCACCGGCTTCTATACTTCGATACTGAAACGGGGTTTGTTTGTATGTTTATTCCAGCATCACGCCCAAACGGCTGGACGAATATTCATGAAACTTCACATGTAGCATCCTTCCAAGACCGATTGAATAATAGGCTAAGTGGCGTCCCAAAATATCGAACGGGAGGGGGGGTTGTAAGGGGGGGCTAAGCATAAAAATAGTGCTAACTCATTAATTAATGGTCGGATTGTCATGAAATTTCATATGTAGTATTCTTGAAAGCCAAATAGGAAAAAAAAGTTATGTGGCGTCCCAAAATGTCGAACGGGAGGGGGGGTTGTAAGGGGGGGCTATGCATAAAAATAGTGCTAACTCATTAATAAATGGTCGGATTGTCATGAAATTTCATATGTAGTATTCTTGAAGGCCAAATAGGAAAAAAAAGTGTGTGACGTTACAAAATTGTGAACGGGAGGGGGGTTGTGGATTTTTGAACTGAGCCCTCACCCCGGAACTCCCCCCTCCCCTCGGCCGATATCGCTGAAATTTAACTGTTTTTGTCCTAAGTGGATTTTAGTTTTAAATACGAAATTTGATGTCGATACATTCATTAAATGGGCAGTTATTGGGATTTTTGAAAAGGGCCCCCACCCCGGAACTCCCCCCTCCCCTCGGCCGATATCGCTGAAATTTGACTGGTTATGTCCTCCGTGAATGGTAATTTCAAATACGAAATTTCATGTTGATACATTCATTACATCGGCAGTTATTGGGATTTTAAAATTCAGAGTCGCTTATCTACCCATTCTCTTCCACCGGCTTCTATACTTCGATACTGAAACGGGGTTTGTTTGTATGTTTATTCCAGCATCACGCCCAAACGGCTGGACGAATATTCATGAAACTTCACATGTAGCATCCTTCCAAGACCGATTGAATAATAGGCTATGTGGCGTCCCAAAATATCGAACGGGAGGGGGGGTTGTAAGGGGGGGCTAAGCATAAAAATAGTGCTAACTCATTAATTAATGGTCGGATTGTCATGAAATTTCATATGTAGTATTCTTGAAAGCCAAATAGGAAAAAAAAGTGTGTGACGTTACAAAATTGTGAACGGGAGGGGGGTTGTGGATTTTTGAACTGAGCCCTCACCCCGGAACTCCCCCCTCCCCTCGGCCGATATCGCTGAAATTTAACTGTTTTTGTCCTAAGTGGATTTTAGTTTCAAATACGAAATTTGATGTCGATACATTCATTAAATGGGCAGTTATTGGGATTTTTGAAAAGGGCCCCCACCCCGGAACTCCCCCCTCCCCTCGGCCGATATCGCTGAAATTTGACTGGTTATGTCCTCCGTGAATGTTAATTTCAAATACGAAATTTGATGTTGATACATTCATTACATCGGCAGTTATTGGGATTTTAAAATTCAGAGTCGCTTATCTACCCATTCTCTTCCACCGGCTTCTATACTTCGATACTGAAACGGGGTTTGTTTGTATGTTTATTCCAGCATCACGCCCAAACGGCTGGACGAATATTCATGAAACTTCACATGTAGCATCCTTCCAAGACCGATTGAATAATAGGCTATGTGGCGTCCCAAAATATCGAACGGGAGAGGGGGTTGTAAGGGGGGGCTAAGCATGAAAATAGTGCTAACTCATTAATTAATGGTCGGATTGTCATGAAATTTCATATGTAGTATTCTTGAAAGCCAAATAGGAAAAAAAAGTTATGTGGCGTCCCAAAATGTCGAACGGGAGGGGGGGTTGTAAGGGGGGGCTATGCATAAAAATAGTGCTAACTCATTAATTAATGGTCGGATTGTCATGAAATTTCATATGTAGTATTCTTGAAGGCCAAATAGGAAAAAAAAGTGTGTGACGTCACAAAATTGTGAACGGGAGGGGGGTTGTGGATTTTTGAACTGAGCCCTCTCCCCGGAACTCCCCCCCCCCCCCCTCGGCCGATATCGCTGAAATTTGACTGTTTTTGTCCTAAGTGGATTTTAGATTTAAATACGAAATTTGATGTCGATACATTCATTAAATGGGCAGTTATTGGGATTTTTGAAAAGGGCCCCCACCCCGGAACTCCCCCCTCCCCTCGGCCGATATCGCTGAAATTTGACTGGTTATGTCCTCCGTGAATGGTAATTTCAAATACGAAATTTGATGTTGATACATTCATTACATCGGCAGTTATTGGGATTTTAAAATTCAGAGTCGCTTATCTACCCATTCTCTTCCACCGGCTTCTATACTTCGATACTGAAACGGGGTTTGTTTGTATGTTTATTCCAGCATCACGCCCAAACGGCTGGACGAATATTCATGAAACTTCACATGTAGCATCCTTCCAAGACCGATTGAATAATAGGCTATGTGGCGTCCCAAAATATCGAACGGGAGGGGGGGTTGTAAGGGGGAGCTAAGCATAAAAATAGTGCTAACTCATTAATTAATGGTCGGATTGTCATGAAATTTCATATGTAGTATTCTTGAAAGCCAAATAGGAAAAAAAAGTTATGTGGCGTCCCAAAATGTCGAACAGGAGGGGGGGTTGTAAGGGGGGGCTATGCATAAAAATAGTGCTAACTCATTAATTAATGGTCGGATTGTCATGAAATTTCATATGTAGTATTCTTGAAGGCCAAATAGGAAAAAAAAGTGTGTGACGTCACAAAATTGTGAACGGGAGGGGGGTTGTGGATTTTTGAACTGAGCCCTCTCCCCGGAACTCCCCCCTCCCCTCGGCCGATATCGCTGAAATTTGACTGTTTTTGTCCTAAGTGGATTTTAGATTTAAATACGAAATTTGATGTCGATACATTCATTAAATGGGCAGTTATTGGGATTTTTGAAAAGGGCCCCCACCCCGGAACTCCCCCCTCCCCTCGGCCGATATCGCTGAAATTTGACTGGTTATGTCCTCCGTGAATGGTAATTTCAAATACGAAATTTGATGTTGATACATTCATTACATCGGCAGTTATTGGGATTTTAAAATTCAGAGTCGCTTATCTACCCATTCTCTTCCACCGGCTTCTATACTTCGATACTGAAACGGGGTTTGTTTGTATGTTTATTCCAGCATCACGCCCAAACGGCTGGACGAATATTCATGAAACTTCACATGTAGCATCCTTCCAAGACCGATTGAATAATAGGCTATGTGGCGTCCCAAAATATCGAACGGGAGGGGGGGTTGTAAGGGGGGGCTAAGCATAAAAATAGTGCTAACTCATTAATTAATGGTCGGATTGTCATGAAATTTCATATGTAGTATTCTTGAAAGCCAAATAGGAAAAAAAAGTTATGTGGCTTCCCAAAATGTCGAACGGGAGGGGGGGTTGTAAGGGGGGGCTATGCATAAAAATAGTGCTAACTCATTAATTAATGGTCGGATTGTCATGAAATTTCATATGTAGTATTCTTGAAGGCCAAATAGGAAAAAAAAGTTATGTGGCGTCCCAAAATGTCGAACGGGAGGGGGGGTTGTAAGGGGGGGCTATGCATAAAAATAGTGCTAACTCATTAATAAATGGTCGGATTGTCATGAAATTTCATATGTAGTATTCTTGAAGGCCAAATAGGAAAAAAAAGTGTGTGACGTTACAAAATTGTGAACGGGAGGGGGGTTGTGGATTTTTGAACTGAGCCCTCTCCCCGGAACTCCCCCCTCCCCTCGGCCGATATCGCTGAAATTTGACTGTTTTTGTCCTAAGTGGATTTTAATTTTAAATACGAAATTTGATGTCGATACATTCATTAAATGGGCAGTTATTGGGATTTTTGAAAAGGGCCCCCACCCCGGAACTCCCCCCTCCCCTCGGCCGATATCGCTGAAATTTGACTGGTTATGTCCTCCGTGAATGTTAATTTTAAATACGAAATTTGATGTTGATACATTCATTACGTCAGCAGTTATTGGGATTTTAAAATTCAGAGTCGCTTATCTACCCATTCTCTTCCACCGGCTTCTATACTTCGATACTGAAACGGGGTTTGTTTGTATGTTTATTCCAGCATCACGCCCAAACGGCTGGACGAATATTCATGAAACTTCACATGTATCATCCTTCCAAGACCGATTGAATAATAGGCTATGTGGCGTCCCAAAATATCGAACGGGAGGGGGGGTTGTAAGGGGGGGCTAAGCATAAAAATAGTGCTAACTCATTAATTAATGGTCGGATTGTCATGAAATTTCATATGTAGTATTCTTGAAAGCCAAATAGGAAAAAAAAGTTATGTGGCGTCCCAAAATGTCGAACGGGAGGGGGGGTTGTAAGGGGGGGCTATGCATAAAAATAGTGCTAACTCATTAATTAATGGTCGGATTGTCATGAAATTTCATATGTAGTATTCTTGAAGGCCAAATAGCAAAAAAAAGTGTGTGACGTCACAAAATTGTGAACGGGAGGGGGGTTGTGGATTTTTGAACTGAGCCCTCTCCCCGGAACTCCCCCCTCCCCTCGGCCGATATCGCTGAAATTTGACTGTTTTTGTCCTAAGTGGATTTTAGTTTCAAATACGAAATTTGATGTCGATACATTCATTAAATGGGCAGTTATTGGGATTTTTGAAAAGGGCCCCCACCCCGGAACTCCCCCCCCCTCGGCCGATATCGCTGAAATTTGACTGGTTATGTCCTTCGTGAATGGTAATTTCAAATACGAAATTTGATGTTGATACATTCATTACATCGGCAGTTATTGGGATTTTAAAATTCAGAGTCGCTTATCTACCCATTCTCTTCCACCGGCTTCTATACTTCGATACTGAAACGGGGTTTGTTTGTATGTTTATTCCAGCATCACGCCCAAACGGCTGGATGAATATTCATGAAACTTCACATGTAGCATCCTTCCAAGACCGATTGAATAATAGGCTATGTGGCGTCCCAAAATATCGAACGGGAGGGGGGGTTGTAAGGGGGGGCTAAGCATAAAAATAGTGCTAACTCATTAATTAATGGTCGGATTGTCATGAAATTTCATATGTAGTATTCTTGAAAGCCAAATAGGAAAAAAAAGTTATGTGGCGTCCCAAAATGTCGAACGGGAGGGGGGGTTGTAAGGGGGGGCTATGCATAAAAATAGTGCTAACTCATTAATTAATGGTCGGATTGTCATGAAATTTCATATGTAGTATTCTTGAAGGCCAAATAGGAAAAAAAAGTGTGTGACGTCACAAAATTGTGAACGGGAGGGGGGTTGTGGATTTTTGAACTGAGCCCTCTCCCCGGAACTCCCCCCTCCCCTCGGCCGATATCGCTGAAATTTGACTGTTTTTGTCCTAAGTGGATTTTAATTTTAAATACGAAATTTGATGTCGATACATTCATTAAATGGGCAGTTATTGGGATTTTTGAAAAGGGCCCCCACCCCGGAACTCCCCCCTCCCCTCGGCCGATATCGCTGAAATTTGACTGGTTATGTCCTCCGTGAATGTTAATTTTAAATACGAAATTTGATGTTGATACATTCATTACATCAGCAGTTATTGGGATTTTAAAATTCAGAGTCGCTTATCTACCCATTCTCTTCCACCGGCTTCTATACTTCGATACTGAAACGGGGTTTGTTTGTATGTTTATTCCAGCATCACGCCCAAACGGCTGGACGAATATTCATGAAACTTCACATGTAGCATCCTTCCAAGACCGATTGAATAATAGGCTATGTGGCGTCCCAAAATATCGAACGGGAGGGGGGGTTGTAAGGGGGGGCTAAGCATAAAAATAGTGCTAACTCATTAATTAATGGTCGGATTGTCATGAAATTTCATATGTAGTATTCTTGAAAGCCAAATAGGAAAAAAAAGTTATGTGGCGTCCCAAAATGTCGAACGGGAGGGGGGGTTGTAAGGGGGGGCTATGCATAAAAATAGTGCTAACTCATTAATTAATGGTCGGATTGTCATGAAATTTCATATGTAGTATTCTTGAAGGCCAAATAGGAAAAAAAAGTGTGTGACGTCACAAAATTGTGAACGGGAGGGGGGTTGTGGATTTTTGAACTGAGCCCTCTCCCCGGAACTCCCCCCTCCCCTCGGCCGATATCGCTGAAATTTGACTGTTTTTGTCCTAAGTGGATTTTAGATTTAAATACGAAATTTGATGTCGATACATTCATTAAATGGGCAGTTATTGGGATTTTTGAAAAGGGCCCCCACCCCGGAACTCCCCCCTCCCCTCGGCCGATATCGCTGAAATTTGACTGGTTATGTCCTCCGTGAATGGTAATTTCAAATACGAAATTTGATGTTGATACATTCATTACATCGGCAGTTATTGGGATTTTAAAATTCAGAGTCGCTTATCTACCCATTCTCTTCCACCGGCTTCTATACTTCGATACTGAAACGGGGTTTGTTTGTATGTTTATTCCAGCATCACGCCCAAACGGCTGGACGAATATTCATGAAACTTCACATGTAGCATCCTTCCAAGACCGATTGAATAATAGGCTAAGTGGCGTCCCAAAATATCGAACGGGAGGGGGGGTTGTAAGGGGGGGCTAAGCATAAAAATAGTGCTAACTCATTAATTAATGGTCGGATTGTCATGAAATTTCATATGTAGTATTCTTGAAAGCCAAATAGGAAAAAAAAGTTATGTGGCGTCCCAAAATGTCGAACGGGAGGGGGGGTTGTAAGGGGGGGCTATGCATAAAAATAGTGCTAACTCATTAATAAATGGTCGGATTGTCATGAAATTTCATATGTAGTATTCTTGAAGGCCAAATAGGAAAAAAAAGTGTGTGACGTTACAAAATTGTGAACGGGAGGGGGGTTGTGGATTTTTGAACTGAGCCCTCACCCCGGAACTCCCCCCTCCCCTCGGCCGATATCGCTGAAATTTAACTGTTATTGTCCTAAGTGGATTTTAGTTTTAAATACGAAATTTGATGTCGATACATTCATTAAATGGGCAGTTATTGGGATTTTTGAAAAGGGCCCCCACCCCGGAACTCCCCCCTCCCCTCGGCCGATATCGCTGAAATTTGACTGGTTATGTCCTCCGTGAATGGTAATTTCAAATACGAAATTTCATGTTGATACATTCATTACATCGGCAGTTATTGGGATTTTAAAATTCAGAGTCGCTTATCTACCCATTCTCTTCCACCGGCTTCTATACTTCGATACTGAAACGGGGTTTGTTTGTATGTTTATTCCAGCATCACGCCCAAACGGCTGGACGAATATTCATGAAACTTCACATGTAGCATCCTTCCAAGACCGATTGAATAATAGGCTATGTGGCGTCCCAAAATATCGAACGGGAGGGGGGGTTGTAAGGGGGGGCTAAGCATAAAAATAGTGCTAACTCATTAATTAATGGTCGGATTGTCATGAAATTTCATATGTAGTATTCTTGAAAGCCAAATAGGAAAAAAAAGTGTGTGACGTTACAAAATTGTGAACGGGAGGGGGGTTGTGGATTTTTGAACTGAGCCCTCACCCCGGAACTCCCCCCTCCCCTCGGCCGATATCGCTGAAATTTAACTGTTTTTGTCCTAAGTGGATTTTAGTTTCAAATACGAAATTTGATGTCGATACATTCATTAAATGGGCAGTTATTGGGATTTTTGAAAAGGGCCCCCACCCCGGAACTCCCCCCTTCCCTCGGCCGATATCGCTGAAATTTGACTGGTTATGTCCTCCGTGAATGTTAATTTCAAATACGAAATTTGATGTTGATACATTCATTACATCGGCAGTTATTGGGATTTTAAAATTCAGAGTCGCTTATCTACCCATTCTCTTCCACCGGCTTCTATACTTCGATACTGAAACGGGGTTTGTTTGTATGTTTATTCCAGCATCACGCCCAAACGGCTGGACGAATATTCATGAAACTTCACATGTAGCATCCTTCCAAGACCGATTGAATAATAGGCTATGTGGCGTCCCAAAATATCGAACGGGAGGGGGGGTTGTAAGGGGGGGCTAAGCATAAAAATAGTGCTAACTCATTAATTAATGGTCGGATTGTCATGAAATTTCATATGTAGTATTCTTGAAAGCCAAATAGGAAAAAAAAGTTATGTGGCGTCCCAAAATGTCGAACGGGAGGGGGGGTTGTAAGGGGGGCCTATGCATAAAAATAGTGCTAACTCATTAATTAATGGTCGGATTGTCATGAAATTTCATATGTAGTATTCTTGAAGGCCAAATAGCAAAAAAAAGTGTGTGACGTCACAAAATTGTGAACGGGAGGGGGGTTGTGGATTTTTGAACTGAGCCCTCTCCCCGGAACTCCCCCCTCCCCTCGGCCGATATCGCTGAAATTTGACTGTTTTTGTCCTAAGTGGATTTTAGATTTAAATACGAAATTTGATGTCGATACATTCATTAAATGGGCAGTTATTGGGATTTTTGAAAAGGGCCCCCACCCCGGAACTCCCCCCTCCCCTCGGCCGATATCGCTGAAATTTGACTGGTTATGTCCTCCGTGAATGGTTATTTCAAATACGAAATTTGATGTTGATACATTCATTACATCGGCAGTTATTGGGATTTTAAAATTCAGAGTCGCTTATCTACCCATTCTCTTCCACCGGCTTCTATACTTCGATACTGAAACGGGGTTTGTTTGTATGTTTATTCCAGCATCACGCCCAAACGGCTGGACGAATATTCATGAAACTTCACATGTAGCATCCTTCCAAGACCGATTGAATAATAGGCTATGTGGCGTCCCAAAATATCGAACGGGAGGGGGGGTTGTAAGGGGGGGCTAAGCATAAAAATAGTGCTAACTCATTAATTAATGGTCGGATTGTCATGAAATTTCATATGTAGTATTCTTGAAAGCCAAATAGGAAAAAAAAGTTATGTGGCGTCCCAAAATGTCGAACGGGAGGGGGGGTTGTAAGGGGGGGCTAAGCATAAAAATAGTGCTAACTCATTAATTAATGGTCGGATTGTCATGAAATTTCATATGTAGTATTCTTGAAAGCCAAATAGGAAAAAAAAGTTATGTGGCGTCCCAAAATGTCGAACGGGAGGGGGGGTTGTAAGGGGGGGCTATGCATAAAAATAGTGCTAACTCATTAATAAATGGTCGGATTGTCATGAAATTTCATATGTAGTATTCTTGAAGGCCAAATAGGAAAAAAAAGTGTGTGACGTTACAAAATTGTGAACGGGAGGGGGGTTGTGGATTTTTGAACTGAGCCCTCACCCCGGAACTCCCCCCTCCCCTCGGCCGATATCGCTGAAATTTAACTGTTATTGTCCTAAGTGGATTTTAGTTTTAAATACGAAATTTGATGTCGATACATTCATTAAATGGGCAGTTATTGGGATTTTTGAAAAGGGCCCCCACCCCGGAACTCCCCCCTCCCCTCGGCCGATATCGCTGAAATTTGACTGGTTATGTCCTCCGTGAATGGTAATTTCAAATACGAAATTTCATGTTGATACATTCATTACATCGGCAGTTATTGGGATTTTAAAATTCAGAGTCGCTTATCTACCCATTCTCTTCCACCGGCTTCTATACTTCGATACTGAAACGGGGTTTGTTTGTATGTTTATTCCAGCATCACGCCCAAACGGCTGGACGAATATTCATGAAACTTCACATGTAGCATCCTTCCAAGACCGATTGAATAATAGGCTATGTGGCGTCCCAAAATATCGAACGGGAGGGGGGGTTGTAAGGGGGGGCTAAGCATAAAAATAGTGCTAACTCATTAATTAATGGTCGGATTGTCATGAAATTTCATATGTAGTATTCTTGAAAGCCAAATAGGAAAAAAAAGTGTGTGACGTTACAAAATTGTGAACGGGAGGGGGGTTGTGGATTTTTGAACTGAGCCCTCACCCCGGAACTCCCCCCTCCCCTCGGCCGATATCGCTGAAATTTAACTGTTTTTGTCCTAAGTGGATTTTAGTTTCAAATACGAAATTTGATGTCGATACATTCATTAAATGAGCAGTTATTGGGATTTTTGAAAAGGGCCCCCACCCCGGAACTCCCCCCTCCCCTCGGCCGATATCGCTGAAATTTGACTGGTTATGTCCTCCGTGAATGTTAATTTCAAATACGAAATTTGATGTTGATACATTCATTACATCGGCAGTTATTGGGATTTTAAAATTCAGAGTCGCTTATCTACCCATTCTCTTCCACCGGCTTCTATACTTCGATACTGAAACGGGGTTTGTTTGTATGTTTATTCCAGCATCACGCCCAAACGGCTGGACGAATATTCATGAAACATCACATGTAGCATCCTTCCAAGACCGATTGAATAATAGGCTATGTGGCGTCCCAAAATATCGAACGGGAGGGGGGGTTGTAAGGGGGGGCTAAGCATAAAAATAGTGCTAACTCATTAATTAATGGTCGGATTGTCATGAAATTTCATATGTAGTATTCTTGAAAGCCAAATAGGAAAAAAAAGTTATGTGGCGTCCCAAAATGTCGAACGGGAGGGGGGGTTGTAAGGGGGGGCTATGCATAAAAATAGTGCTAACTCATTAATTAATGGTCGGATTGTCATGAAATTTCATATGTAGTATTCTTGAAGGCCAAATAGCAAAAAAAAGTGTGTGACGTCACAAAATTGTGAACGGGAGGGGGGTTGTGGATTTTTGAACTGAGCCCTCTCCCCGGAACTCCCCCCTCCCCTCGGCCGATATCGCTGAAATTTGACTGTTTTTGTCCTAAGTGGATTTTAATTTTAAATACGAAATTTGATGTCGATACATTCATTAAATGGGCAGTTATTGGGATTTTTGAAAAGGGCCCCCACCCCGGAACTCCCCCCTCCCCTCGGCCGATATCGCTGAAATTTGACTGGTTATGTCCTCCGTGAATGTTAATTTTAAATACGAAATTTGATGTTGATACATTCATTACATCAGCAGTTATTGGGATTTTAAAATTCAGAGTCGCTTATCTACCCATTCTCTTCCACCGGCTTCTATACTTCGATACTGAAACGGGGTTTGTTTGTATGTTTATTCCAGCATCACGCCCAAACGGCTGGACGAATATTCATGAAACTTCACATGTATCATCCTTCCAAGACCGATTGAATAATAGGCTATGTGGCGTCCCAAAATATCGAACGGGAGGGGGGGTTGTAAGGGGGGGCTAAGCATAAAAATAGTGCTAACTCATTAATTAATGGTCGGATTGTCATGAAATTTCATATGTAGTATTCTTGAAAGCCAAATAGGAAAAAAAAGTTATGTGGCGTCCCAAAATGTCGAACGGGAGGGGGGGTTGTAAGGGGGGGCTATGCATAAAAATAGTGCTAACTCATTAATTAATGGTCGGATTGTCATGAAATTTCATATGTAGTATTCTTGAAGGCCAAATAGCAAAAAAAAGTGTGTGACGTCACAAAATTGTGAACGGGAGGGGGGTTGTGGATTTTTGAACTGAGCCCTCTCCCCGGAACTCCCCCCTCCCCTCGGCCGATATCGCTGAAATTTGACTGTTTTTGTCCTAAGTGGATTTTAGTTTCAAATACGAAATTTGATGTCGATACATTCATTAAATGGGCAGTTATTGGGATTTTTGAAAAGGGCCCCCACCCCGGAACTCCCCCCCCCTCGGCCGATATCGCTGAAATTTGACTGGTTATGTCCTTCGTGAATGGTAATTTCAAATACGAAATTTGATGTTGATACATTCATTACATCGGCAGTTATTGGGATTTTAAAATTCAGAGTCGCTTATCTACCCATTCTCTTCCACCGGCTTCTATACTTCGATACTGAAACGGGGTTTGTTTGTATGTTTATTCCAGCATCACGCCCAAACGGCTGGATGAATATTCATGAAACTTCACATGTAGCATCCTTCCAAGACCGATTGAATAATAGGCTATGTGGCGTCCCAAAATATCGAACGGGAGGGGGGGTTGTAAGGGGGGGCTAAGCATAAAAATAGTGCTAACTCATTAATTAATGGTCGGATTGTCATGAAATTTCATATGTAGTATTCTTGAAAGCCAAATAGGAAAAAAAAGTTATGTGGCGTCCCAAAATGTCGAACGGGAGGGGGGGTTGTAAGGGGGGGCTATGCATAAAAATAGTGCTAACTCATTAATTAATGGTCGGATTGTCATGAAATTTCATATGTAGTATTCTTGAAGGCCAAATAGGAAAAAAAAGTGTGTGACGTCACAAAATTGTGAACGGGAGGGGGGTTGTGGATTTTTGAACTGAGCCCTCTCCCCGGAACTCCCCCCTCCCCTCGGCCGATATCGCTGAAATTTGACTGTTTTTGTCCTAAGTGGATTTTAGATTTAAATACGAAATTTGATGTCGATACATTCATTAAATGGGCAGTTATTGGGATTTTTGAAAAGGGCCCCCACCCCGGAACTCCCCCCTCCCCTCGGCCGATATCGCTGAAATTTGACTGGTTATGTCCTCCGTGAATGGTAATTTCAAATACGAAATTTGATGTTGATACATTCATTACATCGGCAGTTATTGGGATTTTAAAATTCAGAGTCGCTTATCTACCCATTCTCTTCCACCGGCTTCTATACTTCGATACTGAAACGGGGTTTGTTTGTATGTTTATTCCAGCATCACGCCCAAACGGCTGGACGAATATTCATGAAACTTCACATGTAGCATCCTTCCAAGACCGATTGAATAATAGGCTAAGTGGCGTCCCAAAATATCGAACGGGAGGGGGGGTTGTAAGGGGGGGCTAAGCATAAAAATAGTGCTAACTCATTAATTAATGGTCGGATTGTCATGAAATTTCATATGTAGTATTCTTGAAAGCCAAATAGGAAAAAAAAGTTATGTGGCGTCCCAAAATGTCGAACGGGAGGGGGGGTTGTAAGGGGGGGCTATGCATAAAAATAGTGCTAACTCATTAATAAATGGTCGGATTGTCATGAAATTTCATATGTAGTATTCTTGAAGGCCAAATAGGAAAAAAAAGTGTGTGACGTTACAAAATTGTGAACGGGAGGGGGGTTGTGGATTTTTGAACTGAGCCCTCACCCCGGAACTCCCCCCTCCCCTCGGCCGATATCGCTGAAATTTAACTGTTTTTGTCCTAAGTGGATTTTAGTTTTAAATACGAAATTTGATGTCGATACATTCATTAAATGGGCAGTTATTGGGATTTTTGAAAAGGGCCCCCACCCCGGAACTCCCCCCTCCCCTCGGCCGATATCGCTGAAATTTGACTGGTTATGTCCTCCGTGAATGGTAATTTCAAATACGAAATTTCATGTTGATACATTCATTACATCGGCAGTTATTGGGATTTTAAAATTCAGAGTCGCTTATCTACCCATTCTCTTCCACCGGCTTCTATACTTCGATACTGAAACGGGGTTTGTTTGTATGTTTATTCCAGCATCACGCCCAAACGGCTGGACGAATATTCATGAAACTTCACATGTAGCATCCTTCCAAGACCGATTGAATAATAGGCTATGTGGCGTCCCAAAATATCGAACGGGAGGGGGGGTTGTAAGGGGGGGCTAAGCATAAAAATAGTGCTAACTCATTAATTAATGGTCGGATTGTCATGAAATTTCATATGTAGTATTCTTGAAAGCCAAATAGGAAAAAAAAGTGTGTGACGTTACAAAATTGTGAACGGGAGGGGGGTTGTGGATTTTTGAACTGAGCCCTCACCCCGGAACTCCCCCCTCCCCTCGGCCGATATCGCTGAAATTTAACTGTTTTTGTCCTAAGTGGATTTTAGTTTCAAATACGAAATTTGATGTCGATACATTCATTAAATGGGCAGTTATTGGGATTTTTGAAAAGGGCCCCCACCCCGGAACTCCCCCCTCCCCTCGGCCGATATCGCTGAAATTTGACTGGTTATGTCCTCCGTGAATGTTAATTTCAAATACGAAATTTGATGTTGATACATTCATTACATCGGCAGTTATTGGGATTTTAAAATTCAGAGTCGCTTATCTACCCATTCTCTTCCACCGGCTTCTATACTTCGATACTGAAACGGGGTTTGTTTGTATGTTTATTCCAGCATCACGCCCAAACGGCTGGACGAATATTCATGAAACTTCACATGTAGCATCCTTCCAAGACCGATTGAATAATAGGCTATGTGGCGTCCCAAAATATCGAACGGGAGGGGGGGTTGTAAGGGGGGGCTAAGCATAAAAATAGTGCTAACTCATTAATTAATGGTCGGATTGTCATGAAATTTCATATGTAGTATTCTTGAAAGCCAAATAGGAAAAAAAAGTTATGTGGCGTCCCAAAATGTCGAACGGGAGGGGGGGTTGTAAGGGGGGGCTATGCATAAAAATAGTGCTAACTCATTAATTAATGGTCGGATTGTCATGAAATTTCATATGTAGTATTCTTGAAGGCCAAATAGGAAAAAAAAGTGTGTGACGTCACAAAATTGTGAACGGGAGGGGGGTTGTGGATTTTTGAACTGAGCCCTCTCCCCGGAACTCCCCCCTCCCCTCGGCCGATATCGCTGAAATTTGACTGTTTTTGTCCTAAGTGGATTTTAGATTTAAATACGAAATTTGATGTCGATACATTCATTAAATGGGCAGTTATTGGGATTTTTGAAAAGGGCCCCCACCCCGGAACTCCCCCCTCCCCTCGGCCGATATCGCTGAAATTTGACTGGTTATGTCCTCCGTGAATGGTAATTTCAAATACGAAATTTGATGTTGATACATTCATTACATCGGCAGTTATTGGGATTTTAAAATTCAGAGTCGCTTATCTACCCATTCTCTTCCACCGGCTTCTATACTTCGATACTGAAACGGGGTTTGTTTGTATGTTTATTCCAGCATCACGCCCAAACGGCTGGACGAATATTCATGAAACTTCACATGTAGCATCCTTCCAAGACCGATTGAATAATAGGCTATGTGGCGTCCCAAAATATCGAACGGGAGGGGGGGTTGTAAGGGGGAGCTAAGCATAAAAATAGTGCTAACTCATTAATTAATGGTCGGATTGTCATGAAATTTCATATGTAGTATTCTTGAAAGCCAAATAGGAAAAAAAAGTTATGTGGCGTCCCAAAATGTCGAACGGGAGGGGGGGTTGTAAGGGGGGGCTATGCATAAAAATAGTGCTAACTCATTAATTAATGGTCGGATTGTCATGAAATTTCATATGTAGTATTCTTGAAGGCCAAATAGGAAAAAAAAGTGTGTGACGTCACAAAATTGTGAACGGGAGGGGGGTTGTGGATTTTTGAACTGAGCCCTCTCCCCGGAACTCCCCCCTCCCCTCGGCCGATATCGCTGAAATTTGACTGTTTTTGTCCTAAGTGGATTTTAGATTTAAATACGAAATTTGATGTCGATACATTCATTAAATGGGCAGTTATTGGGATTTTTGAAAAGGGCCCCCACCCCGGAACTCCCCCCTCCCCTCGGCCGATATCGCTGAAATTTGACTGGTTATGTCCTCCGTGAATGGTAATTTCAAATACGAAATTTGATGTTGATACATTCATTACATCGGCAGTTATTGGGATTTTAAAATTCAGAGTCGCTTATCTACCCATTCTCTTCCACCGGCTTCTATACTTCGATACTGAAACGGGGTTTGTTTGTATGTTTATTCCAGCATCACGCCCAAACGGCTGGACGAATATTCATGAAACTTCACATGTAGCATCCTTCCAAGACCGATTGAATAATAGGCTAAGTGGCGTCCCAAAATATCGAACGGGAGGGGGGGTTGTAAGGGGGGGCTAAGCATAAAAATAGTGCTAACTCATTAATTAATGGTCGGATTGTCATGAAATTTCATATGTAGTATTCTTGAAAGCCAAATAGGAAAAAAAAGTTATGTGGCGTCCCAAAATGTCGAACGGGAGGGGGGGTTGTAAGGGGGGGCTATGCATAAAAATAGTGCTAACTCATTAATAAATGGTCGGATTGTCATGAAATTTCATATGTAGTATTCTTGAAGGCCAAATAGGAAAAAAAAGTGTGTGACGTTACAAAATTGTGAACGGGAGGGGGGTTGTGGATTTTTGAACTGAGCCCTCACCCCGGAACTCCCCCCTCCCCTCGGCCGATATCGCTGAAATTTAACTGTTTTTGTCCTAAGTGGATTTTAGTTTTAAATACGAAATTTGATGTCGATACATTCATTAAATGGGCAGTTATTGGGATTTTTGAAAAGGGCCCCCACCCCGGAACTCCCCCCTCCCCTCGGCCGATATCGCTGAAATTTGACTGGTTATGTCCTCCGTGAATGGTAATTTCAAATACGAAATTTCATGTTGATACATTCATTACATCGGCAGTTATTGGGATTTTAAAATTCAGAGTCGCTTATCTACCCATTCTCTTCCACCGGCTTCTATACTTCGATACTGAAACGGGGTTTGTTTGTATGTTTATTCCAGCATCACGCCCAAACGGCTGGACGAATATTCATGAAACTTCACATGTAGCATCCTTCCAAGACCGATTGAATAATAGGCTATGTGGCGTCCCAAAATATCGAACGGGAGGGGGGGTTGTAAGGGGGGGCTAAGCATAAAAATAGTGCTAACTCATTAATTAATGGTCGGATTGTCATGAAATTTCATATGTAGTATTCTTGAAAGCCAAATAGGAAAAAAAAGTGTGTGACGTTACAAAATTGTGAACGGGAGGGGGGTTGTGGATTTTTGAACTGAGCCCTCACCCCGGAACTCCCCCCTCCCCTCGGCCGATATCGCTGAAATTTAACTGTTTTTGTCCTAAGTGGATTTTAGTTTCAAATACGAAATTTGATGTCGACACATTCATTAAATGGGCAGTTATTGGGATTTTTGAAAAGGGCCCCCACCCCGGAACTCCCCCCTCCCCTCGGCCGATATCGCTGAAATTTGACTGGTTATGTCCTCCGTGAATGTTAATTTCAAATACGAAATTTGATGTTGATACATTCATTACATCGGCAGTTATTGGGATTTTAAAATTCAGAGTCGCTTATCTACCCATTCTCTTCCACCGGCTTCTATACTTCGATACTGAAACGGGGTTTGTTTGTATGTTTATTCCAGCATCACGCCCAAACGGCTGGACGAATATTCATGAAACTTCACATGTAGCATCCTTCCAAGACCGATTGAATAATAGGCTATGTGGCGTCCCAAAATATCGAACGGGAGGGGGGGTTGTAAGGGGGGGCTAAGCATAAAAATAGTGCTAACTCATTAATTAATGGTCGGATTGTCATGAAATTTCATATGTAGTATTCTTGAAAGCCAAATAGGAAAAAAAAGTTATGTGGCGTCCCAAAATGTCGAACGGGAGGGGGGGTTGTAAGGGGGGGCTATGCATAAAAAAAGTGCTAACTCATTAATTAATTGTCGGATTGTCATGAAATTTCATATGTAGTATTCTTGAAGGCCAAATAGGAAAAAAAAGTGTGTGACGTCACAAAATTGTGAACGGGAGGGGGGTTGTGGATTTTTGAACTGAGCCCTCTCCCCGGAACTCCCCCCTCCCCTCGGCCGATATCGCTGAAATTTGACTGTTTTTGTCCTAAGTGGATTTTAGATTTAAATACGAAATTTGATGTCGATACATTCATTAAATGGGCAGTTATTGGGATTTTTGAAAAGGGCCCCCACCCCGGAACTCCCCCCTCCCCTCGGCCGATATCGCTGAAATTTGACTGGTTATGTCCTCCGTGAATGGTAATTTCAAATACGAAATTTGATGTTGATACATTCATTACATCGGCAGTTATTGGGATTTTAAAATTCAGAGTCGCTTATCTACCCATTCTCTTCCACCGGCTTCTATACTTCGATACTGAAACGGGGTTTGTTTGTATGTTTATTCCAGCATCACGCCCAAACGGCTGGACGAATATTCATGAAACTTCACATGTAGCATCCTTCCAAGACCGATTGAATAATAGGCTATGTGGCGTCCCAAAATATCGAACGGGAGGGGGGGTTGTAAGGGGGAGCTAAGCATAAAAATAGTGCTAACTCATTAATTAATGGTCGGATTGTCATGAAATTTCATATGTAGTATTCTTGAAAGCCAAATAGGAAAAAAAAGTTATGTGGCGTCCCAAAATGTCGAACGGGAGGGGGGGTTGTAAGGGGGGGCTATGCATAAAAATAGTGCTAACTCATTAATTAATGGTCGGATTGTCATGAAATTTCATATGTAGTATTCTTGAAGGCCAAATAGGAAAAAAAAGTGTGTGACGTCACAAAATTGTGAACGGGAGGGGGGTTGTGGATTTTTGAACTGAGCCCTCTCCCCGGAACTCCCCCCTCCCCTCGGCCGATATCGCTGAAATTTGACTGTTTTTGTCCTAAGTGGATTTTAGATTTAAATACGAAATTTGATGTCGATACATTCATTAAATGGGCAGTTATTGGGATTTTTGAAAAGGGCCCCCACCCCGGAACTCCCCCCTCCCCTCGGCCGATATCGCTGAAATTTGACTGGTTATGTCCTCCGTGAATGGTAATTTCAAATACGAAATTTGATGTTGATACATTCATTACATCGGCAGTTATTGGGATTTTAAAATTCAGAGTCGCTTATCTACCCATTCTCTTCCACCGGCTTCTATACTTCGATACTGAAACGGGGTTTGTTTGTATGTTTATTCCAGCATCACGCCCAAACGGCTGGACGAATATTCATGAAACTTCACATGTAGCATCCTTCCAAGACCGATTGAATAATAGGCTATGTGGCGTCCCAAAATATCGAACGGGAGGGGGGGTTGTAAGGGGGGGCTAAGCATAAAAATAGTGCTAACTCATTAATTAATGGTCGGATTGTCATGAAATTTCATATGTAGTATTCTTGAAAGCCAAATAGGAAAAAAAAGTTATGTGGCGTCCCAAAATGTCGAACGGGAGGGGGGGTTGTAAGGGGGGGCTATGCATAAAAATAGTGCTAACTCATTAATAAATGGTCGGATTGTCATGAAATTTCATATGTAGTATTCTTGAAGGCCAAATAGGAAAAAAAAGTGTGTGACGTTACAAAATTGTGAACGGGAGGGGGGTTGTGGATTTTTGAACTGAGCCCTCTCCCCGGAACTCCCCCCTCCCCTCGGCCGATATCGCTGAAATTTGACTGTTTTTGTCCTAAGTGGATTTTAATTTTAAATACGAAATTTGATGTCGATACATTCATTAAATGGGCAGTTATTGGGATTTTTGAAAAGGGCCCCCACCCCGGAACTCCCCCCTCCCCTCGGCCGATATCGCTGAAATTTGACTGGTTATGTCCTCCGTGAATGTTAATTTTAAATACGAAATTTGATGTTGATACATTCATTACGTCAGCAGTTATTGGGATTTTAAAATTCAGAGTCGCTTATCTACCCATTCTCTTCCACCGGCTTCTATACTTCGATACTGAAACGGGGTTTGTTTGTATGTTTATTCCAGCATCACGCCCAAACGGCTGGACGAATATTCATGAAACTTCACATGTATCATCCTTCCAAGACCGATTGAATAATAGGCTATGTGGCGTCCCAAAATATCGAACGGGAGGGGGGGTTGTAAGGGGGGGCTAAGCATAAAAATAGTGCTAACTCATTAATTAATGGTCGGATTGTCATGAAATTTCATATGTAGTATTCTTGAAAGCCAAATAGGAAAAAAAAGTTATGTGGCGTCCCAAAATGTCGAACGGGAGGGGGGGTTGTAAGGGGGGGCTATGCATAAAAATAGTGCTAACTCATTAATTAATGGTCGGATTGTCATGAAATTTCATATGTAGTATTCTTGAAGGCCAAATAGCAAAAAAAAGTGTGTGACGTCACAAAATTGTGAACGGGAGGGGGGTTGTGGAGTTTTGAACTGAGCCCTCTCCCCGGAACTCCCCCCTCCCCTCGGCCGATATCGCTGAAATTTGACTGTTTTTGTCCTAAGTGGATTTTAGTTTCAAATACGAAATTTGATGTCGATACATTCATTAAATGGGCAGTTATTGGGATTTTTGAAAAGGGCCCCCACCCCGGAACTCCCCCCCCCTCGGCCGATATCGCTGAAATTTGACTGGTTATGTCCTTCGTGAATGGTAATTTCAAATACGAAATTTGATGTTGATACATTCATTACATCGGCAGTTATTGGGATTTTAAAATTCAGAGTCGCTTATCTACCCATTCTCTTCCACCGGCTTCTATACTTCGATACTGAAACGGGGTTTGTTTGTATGTTTATTCCAGCATCACGCCCAAACGGCTGGATGAATATTCATGAAACTTCACATGTAGCATCCTTCCAAGACC
Source organism: Aradus depressus (assembly GCA_963662175.1). Lineage (NCBI taxonomy): Eukaryota > Metazoa > Arthropoda > Insecta > Hemiptera > Aradidae > Aradus > Aradus depressus. The sequence goes on along the minus strand of OY759226.1, from coordinate 4,544,425 downwards.
GATTGAATAATAGGCTATGTGGCGTCCCAAAATATCGAACGGGAGGGGGGGTTGTAAGGGGGGGCTAAGCATAAAAATAGTGCTAACTCATTAATTAATGGTCGGATTGTCATGAAATTTCATATGTAGTATTCTTGAAAGCCAAATAGGAAAAAAAAGTTATGTGGCGTCCCAAAATGTCGAACGGGAGGGGGGGTTGTAAGGGGGGGCTATGCATAAAAATAGTGCTAACTCATTAATTAATGGTCGGATTGTCATGAAATTTCATATGTAGTATTCTTGAAGGCCAAATAGGAAAAAAAAGTGTGTGACGTCACAAAATTGTGAACGGGAGGGGGGTTGTGGATTTTTGAACTGAGCCCTCTCCCCGGAACTCCCCCCTCCCCTCGGCCGATATCGCTGAAATTTGACTGTTTTTGTCCTAAGTGGATTTTAGATTTAAATACGAAATTTGATGTCGATACATTCATTAAATGGGCAGTTATTGGGATTTTTGAAAAGGGCCCCCACCCCGGAACTCCCCCTCCCCTCGGCCGATATCGCTGAAATTTGACTGGTTATGTCCTCCGTGAATGGTAATTTCAAATACGAAATTTGATGTTGATACATTCATTACATCGGCAGTTATTGGGATTTTAAAATTCAGAGTCGCTTATCTACCCATTCTCTTCCACCGGCTTCTATACTTCGATACTGAAACGGGGTTTGTTTGTATGTTTATTCCAGCATCACGCCCAAACGGCTGGACGAATATTCATGAAACTTCACATGTAGCATCCTTCCAAGACCGATTGAATAATAGGCTAAGTGGCGTCCCAAAATATCGAACGGGAGGGGGGGTTGTAAGGGGGGGCTAAGCATAAAAATAGTGCTAACTCATTAATTAATGGTCGGATTGTCATGAAATTTCATATGTAGTATTCTTGAAAGCCAAATAGGAAAAAAAAGTTATGTGGCGTCCCAAAATGTCGAACGGGAGGGGGGGTTGTAAGGGGGGGCTATGCATAAAAATAGTGCTAACTCATTAATAAATGGTCGGATTGTCATGAAATTTCATATGTAGTATTCTTGAAGGCCAAATAGGAAAAAAAAGTGTGTGACGTTACAAAATTGTGAACGGGAGGGGGGTTGTGGATTTTTGAACTGAGCCCTCACCCCGGAACTCCCCCCTCCCCTCGGCCGATATCGCTGAAATTTAACTGTTTTTGTCCTAAGTGGATTTTAGTTTTAAATACGAAATTTGATGTCGATACATTCATTAAATGGGCAGTTATTGGGATTTTTGAAAAGGGCCCCCACCCCGGAACTCCCCCCTCCCCTCGGCCGATATCGCTGAAATTTGACTGGTTATGTCCTCCGTGAATGGTAATTTCAAATACGAAATTTCATGTTGATACATTCATTACATCGGCAGTTATTGGGATTTTAAAATTCAGAGTCGCTTATCTACCCATTCTCTTCCACCGGCTTCTATACTTCGATACTGAAACGGGGTTTGTTTGTATGTTTATTCCAGCATCACGCCCAAACGGCTGGACGAATATTCATGAAACTTCACATGTAGCATCCTTCCAAGACCGATTGAATAATAGGCTATGTGGCGTCCCAAAATATCGAACGGGAGGGGGGGTTGTAAGGGGGGGCTAAGCATAAAAATAGTGCTAACTCATTAATTAATGGTCGGATTGTCATGAAATTTCATATGTAGTATTCTTGAAAGCCAAATAGGAAAAAAAAGTGTGTGACGTTACAAAATTGTGAACGGGAGGGGGGTTGTGGATTTTTGAACTGAGCCCTCACCCCGGAACTCCCCCCTCCCCTCGGCCGATATCGCTGAAATTTAACTGTTTTTGTCCTAAGTGGATTTTAGTTTCAAATACGAAATTTGATGTCGATACATTCATTAAATGGGCAGTTATTGGGATTTTTGAAAAGGGCCCCCACCCCGGAACTCCCCCCTCCCCTCGGCCGATATCGCTGAAATTTGACTGGTTATGTCCTCCGTGAATGTTAATTTCAAATACGAAATTTGATGTTGATACATTCATTACATCGGCAGTTATTGGGATTTTAAAATTCAGAGTCGCTTATCTACCCATTCTCTTCCACCGGCTTCTATACTTCGATACTGAAACGGGGTTTGTTTGTATGTTTATTCCAGCATCACGCCCAAACGGCTGGACGAATATTCATGAAACTTCACATGTAGCATCCTTCCAAGACCGATTGAATAATAGGCTATGTGGCGTCCCAAAATATCGAACGGGAGGGGGGGTTGTAAGGGGGGGCTAAGCATAAAAATAGTGCTAACTCATTAATTAATGGTCGGATTGTCATGAAATTTCATATGTAGTATTCTTGAAAGCCAAATAGGAAAAAAAAGTTATGTGGCGTCCCAAAATGTCGAACGGGAGGGGGGGTTGTAAGGGGGGGCTATGCATAAAAATAGTGCTAACTCATTAATTAATGGTCGGATTGTCATGAAATTTCATATGTAGTATTCTTGAAGGCCAAATAGGAAAAAAAAGTGTGTGACGTCACAAAATTGTGAACGGGAGGGGGGTTGTGGATTTTTGAACTGAGCCCTCTCCCCGGAACTCCCCCCTCCCCTCGGCCGATATCGCTGAAATTTGACTGTTTTTGTCCTAAGTGGATTTTAGATTTAAATACGAAATTTGATGTCGATACATTCATTAAATGGGCAGTTATTGGGATTTTTGAAAAGGGCCCCCACCCCGGAACTCCCCCCTCCCCTCGGCCGATATCGCTGAAATTTGACTGGTTATGTCCTCCGTGAATGGTAATTTCAAATACGAAATTTGATGTTGATACATTCATTACATCGGCAGTTATTGGGATTTTAAAATTCAGAGTCGCTTATCTACCCATTCTCTTCCACCGGCTTCTATACTTCGATACTGAAACGGGGTTTGTTTGTATGTTTATTCCAGCATCACGCCCAAACGGCTGGACGAATATTCATGAAACTTCACATGTAGCATCCTTCCAAGACCGATTGAATAATAGGCTATGTGGCGTCCCAAAATATCGAACGGGAGGGGGGGTTGTAAGGGGGGGCTAAGCATAAAAATAGTGCTAACTCATTAATTAATGGTCGGATTGTCATGAAATTTCATATGTAGTATTCTTGAAAGCCAAATAGGAAAAAAAAGTTATGTGGCGTCCCAAAATGTCGAACAGGAGGGGGGGTTGTAAGGGGGGGCTATGCATAAAAATAGTGCTAACTCATTAATAAATGGTCGGATTGTCATGAAATTTCATATGTAGTATTCTTGAAGGCCAAATAGGAAAAAAAAGTGTGTGACGTTACAAAATTGTGAACGGGAGGGGGGTTGTGGATTTTTGAACTGAGCCCTCACCCCGGAACTCCCCCCTCCCCTCGGCCGATATCGCTGAAATTTAACTGTTTTTGTTCTAAGTGGATTTTAGTTTTAAATACGAAATTTGATGTCGATACATTCATTACATGGGCAGTTATTGGGATTTTTGAAAAGGGCCCCCACCCCGGAACTCCCCCCTCCCCTCGGCCGATATCGCTGAAATTTGACAGGTTATGTCCTCCGTGAATGTTAATTTTAAATACGAAATTTGAGGTTGATACATTCATTACATCAGCAGTTATTGGGATTTTAAAATTCAGAGTCGCTTATCTACCCATTCTCTTCCACCGGCTTCTATACTTCGATACTGAAACGGGGTTTGTTTGTATGTTTATTCCAGCATCACGCCCAAACGGCTGGACGAATATTCATGAAACTTCACATGTAGCATCCTTCCAAGACCGATTGAATAATAGGCTATGTGGCGTCCCAAAATATCGAACGGGAGGGGGGGTTGTAAGGGGGGGCTAAGCATAAAAATAGTGCTAACTCATTAATTAATGGTCGGATTGTCATGAAATTTCATATGTAGTATTCTTGAAAGCCAAATAGGAAAAAAAAGTTATGTGGCGTCCCAAAATGTCGAACGGGAGGGGGGGTTGTAAGGGGGGGCTATGCATAAAAATAGTGCTAACTCATTAATTAATGGTCGGATTGTCATGAAATTTCATATGTAGTATTCTTGAAGGCCAAATAGGAAAAACAAGTGTGTGACGTCACAAAATTGTGAACGGGAGGGGGGTTGTGGATTTTTGAACTGAGCCCTCTCCCCGGAACTCCCCCCTCCCCTCGGCCGATATCGCTGAAATTTGACTGTTTTTGTCCTAAGTGGATTTTAGTGTTAAATACGAAATTTGATGTCGATACATTCATTACATGGGCAGTTATTGGGATTTTTGAAAAGGGCCCCCACCCCGGAACTCCCCCCTCCCCTCGGCCGATATCGCTGAAATTTGACAGGTTATGTCCTCCGTGAATGTTAATTTTAAATACGAAATTTGATGTTGATACATTCATTACATCAGCAGTTATTGGGATTTTAAAATTCAGAGTCGCTAATCTACCCATTCTCTTCCACCGGCTTCTATACTTCGATACTGAAACGGGGTTTGTTTGTATGTTTATTCCAGCATCACGCCCAAACGGCTGGACGAATATTCATGAAACTTCACATGTAGCATCCTTCCAAGACCGATTGAATAATAGGCTATGTGGCGTCCCAAAATATCGAACGGGAGGGGGGGTTGTAAGGGGGGGCTAAGCATAAAAATAGTGCTAACTCATTAATTAATGGTCGGATTGTCATGAAATTTCATATGTAGTATTCTTGAAAGCCAAATAGGAAAAAAAAGTTATGTGGCGTCCCAAAATGTCGAACGGGAGGGGGGGTTGTAAGGGGGGGCTATGCATAAAAATAGTGCTAACTCATTAATTAATGGTCGGATTGTCATGAAATATCATATGTAGTATTCTTGAAGGCCAAATAGGAAAAAAAAGTGTGTGACGTCACAAAATTGTGAACGGGAGGGGGGTTGTGGATTTTTGAACTGAGCCCTCTCCCCGGAACTCCCCCCTCCCCTCGGCCGATATCGCTGAAATTTGACTGTTTTTGTCCTAAGTGGATTTTAGTTTTAAATACGAAATTTGATGTCGATACATTCATTACATGGGCAGTTATTGGGATTTTTGAAAAGGGCCCCCACCCCGGAACTCCCCCCTCCCCTCGGCCGATATCGCTGAAATTTGACTGGTTATGTCCTCCGTGAATGTTAATTTTAAATACGAAATTTGATGTTGATACATTCATTACATCAGCAGTTATTGGGATTTTAAAATTCAGAGTCGATTATCTACCCATTCTCTTCCACCGGCTTCTATACTTCGATACTGAAACGGTTTTTTTTTCTATGTTTATTCCAGCATCACGCCCAAACGGCTGGACGAATATTCATGAAACTTCACATGTAGCATCCTTCCAAGACCGATTGAATAATAGGCTATGTGGCGTCCCAAAATATCGAACGGGAGGGGGGGTTGTAAGGGGGGGCTAAGCATAAAAATAGTGCTAACTCATTAATTAATGGTCGGATTGTCATGAAATTTCATATGTAGTATTCTTGAAAGCCAAATAGGAAAAAAAAGTTATGTGGCGTCCCAAAATGTCGAACGGGAGGGGGGGTTGTAAGGGGGGGCTATGCATAAAAATAGTGCTAACTCATTAATTAATGGTCGGATTGTCATGAAATTTCATATGTAGTATTCTTGAAGGCCAAATAGGAAAAAAAAGTGTGTGACGTCACAAAATTGTGAACGGGAGGGGGGTTGTGGATTTTTGAACTGAGCCCTCTCCCCGGAACTCCCCCCTCCCCTCGGCCGATATCGCTGAAATTTGACTGTTTTTGTCCTAAGTGGATTTTAGATTTAAATACGAAATTTGATGTCGATACATTCATTAAATGGGCAGTTATTGGGATTTTTGAAAAGGGCCCCCACCCCGGAACTCCCCCCTCCCCTCGGCCGATATCGCTGAAATTTGACTGGTTATGTCCTCCGTGAATGGTAATTTCAAATACGAAATTTGATGTTGATACATTCATTACATCGGCAGTTATTGGGATTTTAAAATTCAGAGTCGCTTATCTACCCATTCTCTTCCACCGGCTTCTATACTTCGATACTGAAACGGGGTTTGTTTGTATGTTTATTCCAGCATCACGCCCAAACGGCTGGACGAATATTCATGAAACTTCACATGTAGCATCCTTCCAAGACCGATTGAATAATAGGCTATGTGGCGTCCCAAAATATCGAACGGGAGGGGGGGTTGTAAGGGGGGGCTAAGCATAAAAATAGTGCTAACTCATTAATTAATGGTCGGATTGTCATGAAATTTCATATGTAGTATTCTTGAAAGCCAAATAGGAAAAAAAAGTTATGTGGCGTCCCAAAATGTCGAACGGGAGGGGGGGTTGTAAGGGGGGGCTATGCATAAAAATAGTGCTAACTCATTAATTAATGGTCGGATTGTCATGAAATTTCATATGTAGTATTCTTGAAGGCCAAATAGGAAAAAAAAGTGTGTGACGTCACAAAATTGTGAACGGGAGAGGGGTTGTGGATTTTTGAACTGAGCCCTCTCCCCGGAACTCCCCCCTCCCCTCGGCCGATATCGCTGAAATTTGAATGTTTTTGTCCTAAGTGGATTTTAGTTTTAAATACGAAATTTGATGTCGATACATCCATTAAATGGGCAGTTATTGGGATTTTTGAAAAGGGTCCCCACCCCGGAACTCCCCCCTCCCCTCGGCCGATATCGCTGAAATTTGACTGGTTATGTCCTCCGTGAATGTTAATTTCAAATACGAAATTTGATGTTGATACATTCATTACATCGGCAGTTATTGGGATTTTAAAATTCAGAGTCGCTTATCTACCCATTCTCTTCCACCGGCTTCTATACTTCGATACTGAAACGGGGTTTGTTTGTATGTTTATTCCAGCATCACGCCCAAACGGCTGGACGGATATTCATGAAACTTCACATGTAGCATCCTTCCAAGACCGATTGAATAATAGGCTATGTGGCGTCCCAAAATGTCGAACGGGAGGGGGGGTTGTAAGGGGGGGCTATGCATAAAAATAGTGCTAACTCATTAATTAATGGTCGGATTGTCATGAAATTTCATATGTAGTATTCTCGAAAGCCAAATAGGAAAAAAAAGTTATGTGGCGTCCCAAAATGTCGAACGGGAGGGGGGGTTGTAAGGGGGGGCTATGCATGAAAATAGTGCTAACTCATTAATAAATGGTCGGATTGTCATGAAATTTCATATGTAGTATTCTTGAAGGCCAAATAGGAAAAAAAAGTGTGTGACGTTATAAAATTGTGAACGGGAGGGGGGTTGTGGATTTTTGAACTGAGCCCTCTCCCCGGAACTCCCCCCTCCCCTCGGCCGATATCGCTGAAATTTGACTGTTCTTGTCCTAAGTGGATTTTAGTTTTAAATACGAAATTTGATGTCGATACATTCATTAAATGGGCAGTTATTGGGATTTATGAAAAGGACCCCCACCCCGGAACTCCCCCCTCCCCTCGGCCGATATCGCTGAAATTTGACTGGTTATGTCCTCTGTGAATGTTAATTTTAAATACGAAATTTGATGTTGATACATTCATTACATCAGCAGTTATTGGGATTTTAAAATTCAGAGTCGCTTATCTACCCATTCTCTTCCACCGGCTTCTATACTTCGATACTGAAACGGTTTTTTTTTGTATGTTTATTCCAGCATCACGCCCAAACGGCTGGACGGATATTCATGAAACTTCACATGTAGCATCCTTCCAAGACCGATTGAATAATAGGCTATGTGGCGTCCCAAAATGTCGAACGGGAGGGGGGGTTGTAAGGGGGGGCTATGCATAAAAATAGTGCTAACTCATTAATAAATGGTCGGATTGTCATGAAATTTCATATGTAGTATTCTCGAAGGTCAAATAGGAAAAAAAGTGTGTGACGTCACAAAATTGTGAACGGGAGGGGGGTTGTGGATTTTTGAACTGAGCCCTCTCCCCGGAACTCCCCCCTCCCCTCGGCCGATATCGCTGAAATTTGACTGTTTTTGTCCTAAGTGGATTTTAGTTTTAAATACGAAATTTGATGTCGATACATCCATTAAATGGGCAGTTATTGGGATTTTTGAAAAGGGTCCCCACCCCGGAACTCCCCCCTCCCCTCGGCCGATATCGCTGAAATTTGACTGGTTATGTCCTCCGTGAATGTTAATTTCAAATACGAAATTTGATGTTGATACATTCATTACATCGGCAGTTATTGGGATTTTAAAATTCAGAGTCGCTTATCTACCCATTCTCTTCCACCGGCTTCTATACTTCGATACTGAAACGGGGTTTGTTTGTATGTTTATTCCAGCATCACGCCCAAACGGCTGGACGGATATTCATGAAACTTCACATGTAGCATCCTTCCAAGACCGATTGAATAATAGGCTATGTGGCGTCCCAAAATGTCGAACGGGAGGGGGGGTTGTAAGGGGGGGCTATGCATAAAAATAGTGCTAACTCATTAATTAATGGTCGGATTGTCATGAAATTTCATATGTAGTATTCTTGAAAGCCAAATAGGAAAAAAAAGTTATGTGGCGTCCCAAAATGTCGAACGGGAGGGGGGGTTGTAAGGGGGGGCTATGCATGAAAATAGTGCTAACTCATTAATAAATGGTCGGATTGTCATGAAATTTCATATGTAGTATTCTTGAAGGCCAAATAGGAAAAAAAAGTGTGTGACGTTATAAAATTGTGAACGGGAGGGGGGTTGTGGATTTTTGAACTGAGCCCTCTCTCATCGGAACTCCCCCCTCCCCTCGGCCGATATCGCTGAAATTTGACTGTTCTTGTCCTAAGTGGATTTTAGTTTAAAATACGAAATTTGATGTCGATACATTCATTAAATGGGCAGTTATTGGGATTTTTGAAAAGGGCCCCCACCCCGGAACTCCCCCCTCCCCTCGGCCGATATCGATGAAATTTGACTGGTTATGTCCTCTGTGAATGTTAATTTTAAATACGAAATTTGATGTTGATACATTTATTACATCGGCAGTTATTGGGATTTTAAAATTCAGAGTCGCTTATCTACCCATTCTCTTCCACCGGCTTCTATACTTCGATACTGAAACGGGGTTTGTTTGTATGTTTATTCCAGCATCACGCCCAAACGGCTGGACGAATATTCATGAAACTTCACATGTAACATCCTTCCAAGACCGATTGAATAATAGGCTATGTGGCGTCCCAAAATTTCGAACGGGAGGGGGGATTGTAAGGGGGGCTAAGCATAAAAATAGTGCTAACTCATGAATTAATGGTCGGATTGTCTTGAAATTTCATATGTAGTATTCTAAAAGACCAATTAAACAAAAAACAATGTGTGTGACTTCACAAAACTGTGAACGGGAGGGGGGTTTTGGATTTTTGAACTAAGCCCCCTCCCCGGAACTCTCCCCTCCCCTCAGCCGATAGCGCTGAAATTAAACTGGTTATGTCCTAAGTGGATTATAGTTTTAAATAGGAAATTTGATGTTGATACATTCATTACATCGGCAGTTATTGGGATTTTTAAATTCAGATTCGCTCATCTACCCATTCTCTTCCACCGGCTTCTATACTTCTATGCCAAAACGGGGTTTGTTTGTATGTTTGTTCCAGCATCACGCCCAAACGGCTAGACCGATATTCATGAAACTTCACATGTAGCATCCTTACAAGTCCGATTGAATAATAGGCTATGTGGCGTCCCAAAATTTCGAACGGGAGGGGGGGTGGTCGTAAGGGGGGGCTAAGCATAAAAATGGTGCTAACTCATTAATTAATGGTAGGATTGTCATGAAATTTTATATGTAGTATTCTTGAAGGCCAAATTTGACTGGTCATGTCCGCAGTGGATGTTAATTTTAAATACGAAATTTGATGTTGATACATTCATTACTTTTGCAGTTATTGGGATTTTTGAAAAGGGCCCCCACAACTGATATCCCCCCTCCCCTCAACCGATATCGCTGAAATTTGACTGGTTATGTCCTCCGTGAATGTTAATTTCAAATACGAAATTTGAAGTTGATACATTTATTACATCGGCAGTTATTGGGATTTTGAATTGAGCAATCTGTTAACTCGCCGTTCTCTTCCACCCACCTCATAATCTTCTATATTAATGAAGCTGAAACGGGGTTTGTTTGTGGGTTTGCTCCATTTTAACGCCGAAACCGCTGGACGGATCTTCATGATACTCCATATGTAGTATCCTTTAGACCCCGATTGAATGATAGGCTATGTGGCGTCTCATAAGTTTGAAGGGGAGGGGGGTCTGTAAGGGGGGCTCCATCATCACGGGGGCTCCACACGCAACGGAAAAACCGAAGGCATGCCTCGAGGCGCCGGGCCTTGAGGTGAACCTAAATAGTGGGGGGTCTCCACACACTACGGAATATCCGAAGGCCAGCCTTAAGGCACTCCAGTTTGTGTGTTCGCGCTATGGCGTCAACAGATGATGCTCTTGCTGTTGTTGGTTTATTGTTAGCTATCAAAAGTAATTAAAAAAAAGTGATATACTTCGTCTGCAGCACTGCCTGTTCTTATAGATTCTTTGATCTTTTTTAATTCTTTCCGATAACTGCTACGCATATTATTAATTTTTTTAACTACACAGTCTTTGTTAACTAGAGGCTCAACTTCTTTCACTCTTTCCAGTAAACTTTGGTAAGCAGCTTCCTTTTTTGTCCGGTCATGGTAATCTTTTGATGTAGTTTGTCACAAGCACGGCAAATCTCTTAACAGAGCTATCAATTCCTCTTGATTTTGTTTTGCACGGGCCATGATTTTACGTGAAAACTGGATTTAATCAAACACGTCCTCTTCTAACACACAACTAGAGTACAACTGAATCGCCTCGAGGCCTACCTCCCACCCCTCCACACGGTCCGATCGGCCTTGAGACGAGAGGCCTTGAGGCAAAACGAATGAGATTTTGTATTGAAATTTCCGGCCTCCAGACGTAAGATCCGCAGGAATACCTCAACAGAATTCTCCATCCACACATAGAGGTTCGCCTCAAGGCCCGGCGCCTCGAGGCATGCCTTCGGTTTTTCCGTTGCGTGTGGAGCCCCCTTAAACGGCTGGACGGATTTCCATAAAACTTCACATGTAGCGTCCTTTTGAGCCCGATTGAATAATTGGCTATGTGGCGTCCCAAAATTTCGAACGGGAGAGGGGTTGTAAGGAGGGGCTAAGAATATAAATATAAAATAGTCTTAACTCATTAACTAATGGTCGGATTGTCACGAAATTTCGTAAGTAGTATTCTTAAAGGCCAAATAGAAAAATAGGGTGTGTGACGTCTTTATTTTTTGAACGGGAGGGGGGTTGTGGGGGTGGTCCTTAGTTTGAATAAAATGGTAGCTCATTAACTAATGGTCGGATCGTGATTAAATTTCACGTTTAGTATTCCTGAAGGCCAAATAGAAAAATACGCTATGTAGCGTCCCTTAATTTTGAATGGGAGGGGGGTTTGTGGGGGCCTAAGTATAAATATAGTGCCAGCTAATTAATGGATGGACAGATTGTAATGGAATTTCATATGTAGTGTTCTTAAAGGCCAAATAGAAAAATATGGTGTGTGACGACACATTTTGTGAACGGGAGGGGGGTTTGGGAAGGTAGGCCTAAGTATAAGAATAGTGGTAGCTCATTAACTAATGGCTGGATTGTCACGAAATTTCACATGTAGTTTTCCTAAGAGCCAAATTGAAAAAAAAGTTACCTGGCGTCACAAAATGTTTAACGGGAGGGGTGGTTGTGGGGGAAGGCCTAAGTATAAAAATACCGGTAGCTCAATAACTAATGGTCGGATTGTCTTGGAATTTCACATGTAGTATTCTTAAAAGCCAAATAGAAAAATATGGTGTGTGACGTCACAATATTGTAAACGGGAGAGGGGTTTGGGAAGGTAGACCTAAGTATAAAAATAGTGCTAACACATTAACAGATAATGGGATTGTCATGAAATTTCACACGTAGTAGTTTCAAAAGCAATATTTGAAAATTGGTTGTGACGTCTCAACTTTTTGAACCTGAGGGCGGGGGTGCATGAATGCTGAAGGAATTTCACATGTGGCTCTCTCTTCTTCTGACCGCCGCTGCAAAGTAGATACTAGCTGCGGTGCCTGCCGTTGAAGGACTATAAGCCTTATTCCATATGAATAATTGAAAATTATAACATCATGAATGTACAGTTGAAGAATTGAATAGGATTCGAACGAGAGATATTAGGAGAAAGGTCAAAGTTCCCCGGGCAACGCCGGGTATTATTGCTAGTTTTTTTATATTATTGACAACTCGAATATTTGTAAATTTTCTGTTTATGGTGAGACTCCCTCCCCCATGAACCTCCCTAGGGGACAGGGTATCACAGCCTTAGGTAATCTCAGATAACCTGAGGATTGTATAAATATGACAACCTAGCAAACTAAAATGTCAGTTTCGAACTTTGTTGTGACGATGGTAAGCCGAAACCGGTACACTTTATGTATATATTTGTGGAATTAGACAATGTAAAATTTAAGGCCTTCCACTATAGCAATACAGATCGCAGAAATGTATTCGGGGAAAAATTATTCAATGGATCAATTAAAAATCGAATATATATTTTTGAGAGCGCCGGTAGCTCAGTGGTAGAGTGCTTGGATCGTGGGTTCGAAACCCGGCCGAAGCCCTTAAGTTTTTTACCGGGGAAGTGAAAAAACCTTGAACACGCGGTCCTTCGGGCGGGACGTTAAGCGATGGTCCCGAGCCTGTCAGTTACTCGTTAAAGACCCCTAACTCCAGGTGAATAAACTTCGACAGTCAAAACTGCGGACTGCCACAGTGAAGTCTGGCTCATGTCCATCAGAGAGCGCTCTGGTAGGCGATTATGACCCCAGTTAAAGCCCGGGCATCAATAATAATAACTAACGAACGCGTATACATATTATTTTGAAGTAATACTAGTAAAACGTTGAATACAAACCTGGCATTGGGAAGTCTTCCGGGTGGATTTCTATATAATGTCTTAGTCTAGCATCTCTTTCCATGTTGTAATTCTCAAATCTTCTTTGTGCCCAAGTCGAAATTAGGGCGGCTGACCCGGTCCAGAGTATATGACTTTGTATTCCTGTAATGTGAGCACACTAAATGAGAAATTGTTTTCAAAGGTAAATAAACATAGGTGAACCACCTGCTTTGTACTTCCCCAGCAAGAATTATCACTGGCTTCTGAAACCTCAAACTAAATTTAGTGTCGATACATTTGATTCGAGCTCAGCTGCTCTGGTTTTCCCCTCAACCACGACCGATTTCGCGGAAAATTAATGGTTATCGTCCTCATAGGGTATTAAATTTACATATCAAATGTTATGTCAACATATTAATATTAACGGCAGTATTAAAATTTTTTTGTTAAACCTCGCCCCCTCTCTTTGACTGAAAATCAATAGATGTCGTTCTTAGAGGATTCTGGATACACATGTAAAATTTCGTGGATACATTAACTGTATCTGGAGTTACCATGTTCACAGATACACTAGTAGATTTTTTTTTTGGAATCAGGTCGGGAAACATGGAATTCCGTTGAAAACTCAGCATCCAATTTTCGACCGATTACATGAATTTTTTTGATACTTCGTACAGCTAAAGAAATTAAAAAAATTATATTCTTGGGACAAAACATTACTACATCGGGCTCGAATCACTGTGATGACAACAAAAAAAAAATATTCAGAGTTAAACTGGCATAAATCCAAAATCTACTTACCACTAAAGAGAGGCCTCTTTCTACTGTAACGATACACAAGAACACAACCGAATGTCACAGCAGTAGCATAAATTTGAAATGCCTTATGTGACAAAATACTTGGGACATAATCAGGATCCGGTAGCAATAACTTCCGAGGATCTGGTTCAACTGCCATTCTCGCAATATAGTATACAAAAAAGTAACCAAACTTTTTCACTTGAAACCTCCTATAATCTCTTATCAGTCAGCTGATTCTCTTTTCTTCAAAGCAGGGATGTAAAATATATGTTCATCTATGTTTGAACTAAACACTATGTTATAGCAACAGAAACGTTTACCTTGGTATGAATGATTTATAATTAAATGCTTTTCCTTATTTCAAATTATTCAGCATTCAATTCAAACTTTTTATTACGATGAGAGCAATATTTCCTTGTATGAAAATTTGAACCGTACGGTTCATTGCAATATGCTACTTCATCTTTAGTCCATTATGTCAATTAATTTACATTTAGAGGATATTAAGAGGATTTAACTGATGAGCCCACCTTCTGCACCAAGATTTGCGGGAAATTTGAATTCGTAGATAACAATTGCAGACTTGACCTAAATCAAATAGTTTTTATGTCAAATTATACGAAAATAGTTTTATAAGGATAGTTATTCATTATAGACAGTAAATCAAATAACAAAAAAATCTTCCAGATGTTTTTGTGTATTGTTTTTATTTAAATATCCCGCAATGTTCGCACAAATTATACTGGAACTCTCCTAGGGAGGAAGTGATTTCACTGCTTATTAAGATTAAGAAAGCAGAGGCTCTACGAAAATAATATTAAAAAAAAATGTTTATCTTCAATACTGCCCTATTGCGTCGTATTACCAAAGAATAATGAACAATATTACACAAATAGGTATCAAAACCGATAAACTAATCTCAGCCAAGAGAATAGAGTAATTGTTTTTAGATGTTTCTAGTTAAGTAAATTAATCAATGTGTTTCATAAATAAAAAAAACATATTGAAAAAAATTTCCAAGAGATTTTCTAATTCTTTTATATCAATTCTTAGAGCAGTTTTATAAAAATATATATAATTTTTTAATTTTTGTTGAAAAAGCTGGACAATTCCGCTGCCAACCTAAATTATTTTCTTGATGTTGTTAATTTATTCAACAAATATTATGTCTATAGTTTTTTTGTTAAGTTCTGTATATTTGGTGGCGAAAGATTGATCTCGAATTTGATTTAAAAACAAGAAGCGAAGCAATTCTAATAAAATAGTATGTCAAGGAAATACAGGTTGCTTCATTTATACAATTTCATGTTTGATGAAATCTTTCAAAAATTAACATAGAACAAGAACGCATAAGAATTTTTTTTAAAAATCCTTTTTCAAAATAGAAATTGAATCACATGAATAGGAACTGCGCAGACGCAAAGCGAATGACCAACAAAACAAAGGAATCCATACTAGTGTGACGTCACAACCTAAACATTGCTCAGCTGTCTTCCATCTGTGACACTCCACTCCACTCTAATGGATGACTCTAGTAATGGAATAATTTGAATTTATTTTGGGTTCAGGCCTGGACGAAGCGAATCCAAATTCAAGACGGAGGTTCGATAGCAGCCTGGACGCGAAGGAAGACTCGGTGGACGGCGGCTTGGACCCGCCACCGCGAAAAAAGTCTCGTACTTCTTCAGAAGCTACGACGATGCAAGCTAATGGCTGTTCACCACAGCTACAGCTTAAAGAAAAAGATGAGCCAGCTCAACCAACCAAAGGTGAAACGGAAATCAAAACGGAAAATAGTGAAAATGGGGATATTGAAAGAACATTCAGCAAAACTGATCAAGACATTGTGCGACTTATTGGGCAACATCTAAAAAGCATTGGTCTTCAGTAAGTGTCATTATTATTTTCACTGTGCTAACTTATCTTTTTTAAATATTTCTTTTCATATATAAATTGAACATTTCCATATATGTATGTACATTTTCCTCCTTTTAAACACATATACAGGGCTTTGACTTATTTCATTAATGGTTGAAATTTCTATTTTGGAAGTTTTAGGTTATGACCTTACACAATTTTTTTTTGTTGATTTTCTTTTATACTTTTTCTGATGTAAAGAAAATTGTATTGATTTTGTAGACAGACCGCTGAAATGTTAATGAAAGAATCAGGATGTCGTTTGGATCATCCTGCTGCTGCAAAATTTAGACAACACGTAATGGACGGAGAGTGGAACAAGGTAAAGATTTTTGATTTCTTCCTTTTTTTTTTTTAATTATAACTATTTTTAATCCTAATTTTTTGTGTATCTTATGTAATAATAATTAAGTTCTATATATATTTTATTTTTAGGCTGACAATGACCTTAACGAATTGAAACCATTATTGGAAAAGTCTTCTAACAGTTTGTCCGTAAGTCTTTTCTTTTTTCATAATGTGTGTTATCTATACACATGTATTGATAAACTATTAACCCTATTTGAAATTATAATACTTCATTAAACGTACAATGTAATTAATTATTAGTTAGGAATTTTCGTTGAATACAATACTTTCATTTTAGATTTTGCATTTCATCATATATAATATTTTTAGTTCTTTCTGAAAGTTGTTCATTTAGCTTAAATAAATATAATATTTTAAATAATAAAATTGTATTCACATTTTTATTTATTTTATTTGTTTACAAATTCAGGCTTAACAAAAATGATTTACTATTTAGTCGTAAATGATGTTCTCCTATTGGGACAGACAACAGATAGTTATTTAGTCAACCGATTTTATTAATAGAAAGTTTAGTTTATTGTTGAGATCATTTTCAAATGTTAATTTAAACAATTTTATGTTTTTTTATATACATATATCAGTCTGTCAGTTTATCTAAGTCTTTTAAATTTTTAATTCAAAATTCGAAACGGAATTGTTCATGTTTTTATTATAGATTACATATGACACGCAAATGAATTATCTAATAAACCTCGACATTTCAAGTATTTTCTTGTAAACAATAAATGTTGTATTTATAATAAGAGTTCATATTGTGAAAGAATAACGTGCTCATATCTTATAACCTTTACTCAAAATGTTCTTAAATTACTTACACCTTTTGTTAATTTGTATACTTTACATAAAAAGAGTTGATTTTAAATATATTTGATTAAGAATATAGTTTAAGAAACAATTGTTGGATAAGCCTTTTTTTTAATTTTTAAGATTTTCTATTTCTACAGTAAAAGTTTTAGTCAAAACTAAATTTTCTTTTATCAGAGCTACTGGAAGTGAAAAAAAGTACATTCTGATGTATAAAGGCTACAAAACTATTAAGCTTAAAAAAAAAAAAAAAAATCTCTTTCGCTTTCAATAAACCACGAAACCTCAGATTTATAATATTGATAATTGTAATTTCTGGCATATTTTCCATCGGTACAGATAAATTGTGTAAGATTATTTGTTTATAATATTTATTATTTTTATTTTTTCCTAGGAAATGAAATTTCATATATTGGAACAGAAGTATTTGGAGTATTTAGAAGATGGCAAAGTGTTAGATGCTTTACACGTACTTCGTAATGAATTAACTCCACTTCAACACAACACTGCAAGAGTTCATGAAATCAGCAGGTATTTATCGCAGGGATCTTATTATTATTATGCACTTATCAATAGCTACGTGCATTTTGTTAGGAACAAGTGATAGTGAAGTGTTACTTTCCACCTGTACGAAGTATAGAAATTGTGTGATCGGTCAAAAATTCTATGCGGAGTTTTTCATGTTTTCCGACTTTTCTTGATTACCAAAAAAAAAAAAAGAATGTGTCTGTGAACACGATAACTCCCGATAGAATGAATGTATCGCAATCTCAAATATTCAACCCTTTTATCGCCAATATTATTATCCTCCAGTCTCTGTATACTTACTTTCTCAAAACTGTTTATTTTTTATTCATATATTTATTATTGTCATCTTTAATATATTTCGTATATACATATATATTTGTATTTTAATGAATACTGATACTATTTAAAAATTTCTTTTATTATTAGAATTTCAATTTGAGACGAAATTTTATTTTTAATGTTTTCAAGGTTTTAAGACTTTACTGTACAGGAGAAAGAGGCAGGGAAAAAACCCCGTGGGGGCTGAAGAAGGGACAGTTCGGAATGTGGATTTGTTGAACTTCCAATTTGTATTTGTTAAGTCGTGGCTGAAGATGGTAGCAATACCGAAAATACTCCCATATATTATATATATTTTGTGAAATAGACAATTTTTTTAAAAAACATACGCTTTTATTAATTTTTTATTAAGTGTTTCAAAATATCTCCGCAAAAAAATGTTAAATATCATTAATACTATTACTTTGTTAATTTTTTTAAATCGATTTCTCCTTTATATGTTTGGACAGTTTCATGATGTGCGGTGGTCCAGACGAGTTGAAGACAGTTGCGAAGTGGCAGGGTAAGGGAGACACTTCAAGATCCGAACTAATGGAAAAATTGCAACAATTTTTGCCTCCGTCCATAATGCTTCCTCCACGCAGGTTTGTACAATTTTAATTTGAAAATTTTTGTTACTTATATCTGAATACATTTTGACCATATTCGCGATGATGTCTGTGTATGTCATTGAGAAGTTGTGAAACGCGCTAGAGCAAACACGATTACAGCTATAATCTTGAAATTTGGAATGAAAAGAGCTAACTATGTTTTATTTATAATTGTAGGGAGTCTTGCGCTGTTAAGAGACGCAAATGCGCAAAAATCATGTTTTTAAATTTGTTTCTAATTGTGAAAAAATACCATTTGTGGTAAATTTTACACAATGACGCATCTGGCCTGCACATGGGAGAAAAGTCCAGTTCTAAAATAGTCATTAGTTATTGTTCATTATTAATCTATTAATATAAATAAAGTGTATTAGGTAAATTACAACAATTTTAAAGTGACATGTGGATATAGAAATAATAAATTAATGTGAAACTGATGATAGGAAATTATTATCGAAACGTTTGTTTTGAATCTCATAGAATAATATAGTTGTCAAATATTATTATTATTAATAATATTATTACAATTACAGACTGCACGCCCTGCTCACTCAGGCTGTGGAACTACAGAAGGAGCGTTGTCCATACCACAACACCAAGATTGAAGACGGCATAGACAACATCTCGCTACTTGTCGATCATCGATGCTCAAGGTGAATATCTGCATTTTAATTAACTTTGATTATACATGCATTTTAACATTGGAGACTCGTTGGGATATAAATCTAGTTGTTATGACTCAAGCAAGGACTTTAACTAGGAGGTCATATCGCCTTTTAGCAAGAGTGATGATTCATCGCTCTGGTGGACATGAGTCCTACTCCATTGTGGTAGCTCTAACTTTTGCCTACCTAGGTTTATTCACGGTTCATTTAACGAGTACTTGACATCGCACAGGCTCGGGACCATCCCTTAACGTCCCATCCGAATTACTGCGTGCTCAAGGTTTTTTTCACCTCCCAGGCTAGGTTTCGAACCCGTGATCTTGAGTTCAGTAGGCTAGCACACTACTTCTGAACTACTGGCGCCCTCAGTACTCACATATATCTGACAATATTAATAAACTTTATCCATCCGAGATGATCCAAAATAATTTTATATAAAAGGATGGCAAAACATGTGAAAAAAACAGAAAATGTGTATACATTGGCGAATAAATAGCTTTATTTAACAAAAACTCTGAGTTTTTGTTTGGTATGGTTATTACGACTCATGCCCGGGCTTTAACTACGTGGTCATATCGCTTACTAACAGAGCGCTCTTTCGTTACTCTGGTGGACATGAGCCCGACTCTACTAGTCCTAAATTTTTATCCACCTAGACTAGGGGGTCTTTAACGAGTATCTGAGATCATACAGACTCGGGACCATCGCTTAACGTCCCATCCGAAGGACGGCGTGCTTAAGTTTATTTTACCTCCCAGATGAAATAAACTAAAGGTTTTGAACCCGTGAACTTGAGCTCAGTAAGCAAGAACGCATACCACTGAGCTATCTGCGCCCTCAGTTTTTAATTATATTTCTTTCAAAAGGGTCTTCTTCCCCAGAACGAATTAATCAACTATTCGCCCCCTCCCCCCCCCCCCCCAAAAAAAAAAAAACAGTTATTAGATATTTCCTGGTTTATTTTATTTCCATTGATCGATTAATTTATTTTTTCTCTTTTCATATCGAATATGTAGAATCGAATTTTTGACCTTTTACATAATTTCTCGTATATTTCGTACATCTAGGGAAGTAATATTGGTACAAAATATCTATATCGTTGATATATCGCGTATCTAAAAGTACCCTTGTTAATAATGCTCTCTCTTAGAATATTTCAGATTTCTGAAAAATGTATTTTCGAGAAATGCTCCTTTTGTCGTCCCCATTTATAAACACTCACTTAAACACCGGTTCTGTTATCACTATGTTCACGTTAATTTGTGTTTTTTTTTTTGTTTTGTTTTAAAAAAAAGAAGGTTATGTTGCAGAGATGAATTCCCATGCGAGACGATTCAAGTACTTAACGACCACTGTGACGAGGTTTGGTACTGTCGTTTCTCACCGGATGGACTCAAACTGGCCACCGGATCCAAAGATGCCACCGTCATCATATGGGATGTCGATCCGGTAATACTTTTTTTAAATTATTATTATTATTATTTTTAGTTTAGTAGTGCGTGATGTATTTGCGAGACGTTTACTTTATTTCGCCATATGAAGGCATCAATATCGATTAATAAAAATTAATAAAGAGTCTACAAAAATCTAAGGTTGTTAATTTTTTCAAGTAAACGAGTCTCTTCCCCTGAAACCAATGTACCGATTTGTGTGAAAATGTTACTCAGGGGTGAAAATGTTAACATGGTTCAGATGGTTGCAAAATGTTAACATGGTTCAGATGGTTGCAAAATGTTAACATGGTTCAGATGGTTGCAAAATGTTAACATGGTTCAGATGGTTGCAGCAGCTCATAATATATTGCGCCTTTCTGGTCCCACCAGATACACGAGTCTTTGACCCATGGAAGTTCCGTTTTAGCGTCGGTGGAACGGGTTCACCCATGCTGGTCTGCATTTCGGATTGTAATAAAAACACTTTTCATCTCCCGCAATAATGCGATGCGAAAAGCCCTTCCTTTTTTGCCTTTGCAGCAACAATTCACAAATGGTTTTTCGTCGTTCAATGTCCTCTTTTAACTCGTATGGCACCAAATTTCCAAGTTTTTGAACCATGCCCATAGCATGTAAACGTTTACCAATTGTTGATCGATCAACATTTAATGTTTCTGCCAATACTTCAAGTGTCTGACTTGGATTGTCGTTTAGTAATGCTTCCAATTCCGAGTCTTCAAATTTTTTTGGCTGCCCTGGACGTTTGTTGTTCTTGACATCAAATTCATTGTTTTTGAATCTCTTAAACCAACTTTCGCAAGTGTTTTGAGGAAGAGCATGTTCATTACTGACTTCTAATAGCAAAGGTGGGTTTGTATTGCAGTATTTTTAGAAACATTACTCCCCGCAAATGCACTTTATTCGGCACAAAACTTTCCATTTTATAATTATTTAAAAAAAAGTTGTTAACACTTCAGCCAACTGCTTTGTACTAAATATAAAAGGATAATTATAATGCTTGTTTATAAACATCTTAGCAAATAAAAAAAAAAAGTAAACAGTTTGACTAATAGCAACTTGTAGGAAATCCCTATTTTCAATTCACTTGCCTTAGATTAAATAATAATTGTAAATTTTGCAGTGAAGTCATTTTGGATTGTTTTTGTTACAGGACACCCTGACGTGTACTCATCGAAAGACGCTGGAGGGACACTCGTACGGCGTGGCCTTCCTGGCCTGGTCCCCGGACGGCTCTCACCTTCTTGCCTGTGGTCCGGAGGACTGTCCGGAGTTGTGGCTCTGGAACATGGAGACGGAGGAGCTTCGGGTCAAACTGTCTCACTCTCCCGATGATTCCCTCACTTCTTGTGCCTGGCATCGAGATGGAACCAGATTTGTAACGGGAGGGATCAGAGGTCAATTCTACCAGTGTGTAAGTATTTTCTACTTGTATGTATAGTGGAAATTATGTCATCGCTTTTAGAAATTTCATGTTAAGTTTTCAACGGAAATTTCATATATTCAAACCCCCATAAGGACGACACCTATTAATTTGCAGCAAAATTGGCCGAAGGATCGGAGGAGGGAGCCTCGTTTCAAAAATCTTAATAACTGCCGATGTGATGAATGGATCAATACTAAATTTAGTATGGGGGTGCGGAAGCTCCTATGTATGTCAATTATTGATTTTTACCCCAAACGGTCGATTAGTATTGGAGGGAGAGCAAACACTTTTATGATGAATTCGATAAAAAAAAAGAAAAAAAAAAATTGCCTGTGTATCTGTAAACTCCCGGTAGAATGATTATGTTCATACAAAAATTGATGTATCTATAACTCCGTAAGGACTATACATATTGATTTTCAGCCAAATCGATCACAAGGAAGGGGGGTGTTAACACAACTGCCGAAGTAATGAATGTAACGACATGAAATTTTATATATAATTCCATAGCCCCATATTTATTTTTTATTTTTTGACTATCGTTGAACCATTAGCCACTTCAAAAAATGCACATTTCTATAAACTGCATAGCCATATAACGACATCTATCAATTTTCAGCCATATGTAATGACGTACCGAATTTTATTTATGGATTCAGAAGTCTCTATTAATTCCCAACCAACTCGTTTAATTTTGGCGATTTACCTGTGACTTTTTTTCATGGTAAGTAGACGGAAGGGTGTCTTAAAGTGAACATGTCAAGTTGTTGGCTGTACTTTTTGGATTTGGAAGTACGCAAGGTCGTTAAACTAAATAAAACTCATGACTGTGTATATATAATTAATATTTATTTACAAAAATAATATCGACGATATGTTTATGCTGTTATGCATGAATAATTTTTATTTTATTTTTTTAAATGTATTTATTTTTTTTTTTTACGCAGGACCTCTCGGGGAATGTTCTCGACTCCTGGGAAGGAGTTCGTGTTAACTGCCTATGGTGCAGATCCGATGGGAAGAGTGTTCTAGCGGCCGATACCCATCACCGAATTCGGACATATAATTTCGAAGATCTCTCAGACGCCAACATGTATGTCATACCTATTATATGTTATCTACGAGGCCATATCGCCTACTACCAGAACACACCTTCCCTAGATGAATAAAAGTTTAGGGTAAGCAAGTACCATAGAGCCGGGCTCGTGCGACGAAAGAGCGATTTGGTAGTAAAGGATATATGACCTCGTAGTTAAAGCCGAGTCTATATTATATATATATATTTATAATTTTTTTTTTTTTACAGGAATTATTATTTATTATGGTGTAGAATTTATTTTTTGTATTATTATTGACGACATTTTATACCTAACCATTTTTATAAAAATATGAATTCATTTTCTTTAAAAAAAATAATTTCTTGTTTATATTCTTACAATGTAGGAGTTTTGACTTGCAGCTCTGTTACAATCTTTTGGAACTGAAGTTTCAAATTTCTTTTAAAATATCCTAATATTGATATATAACTTAATACATTCTCTACATTTCTTTTAAAATATCCTAATACTGATAAATAACTTAATACATTCTCTACATTTCTTTTAAAATGTCCTAATATTGATATATAACTTAATAAATTCTCTAAATTTCTTTTACCTTATTGTCAATTGTATTACAATATTTTATGTCTTCAATATAATTGGTTTAGTCGAAAATGTATTTTCTCTTTCTTCTGAAAAATTTATGTTGTGGGTTCTGCAACGTTTTGGAAATGTACGCCTCTCTTATTAGCATCTTCATTGTTTTTGTAGTGGAGTCTAGTTATTATGACCCATGCCCGAGATTTAAGTATGAAGTCAAATCGCCTACTGCCAGAGCGCTTATTCGTTATGGTGGACATGAGCCTGAAACTACTGTGGAAGTTCTAAATTTTAGCTATTCAGGTTTATTCACTTAGTCTAGGGATCTTTAACGAGTACCTGACAGCGCACAGGCTTGGGACCTTCGCTTAACGTCCCATTCGACGCCCAAGGTTTTTTCACCTGTCAGAAAAAATGTAATATCACTTACACAATATTATATATTAATTTTATTGTTAATATTACTTCATCACAGCATTATGTAGAGGTCGACTCAATAAATATGTTCTATGAAAGGAAAATTGTGATTGATATACGAAATATTAACGTAAAGAAGATGTAAATTATAGATTGTGAAGATGGGTGTACTTCCCGAAACGTCCGTAAAAAATTCACAAAAAACCGTAATAAATATCGTGCATCGACACGAAATTTCATATGTAAATCAAAAACCACTAAATAATGAATGTATCGACACACACTGGTATTAGTAAATGCAATACTCCATGAGGACGATACAAGTCCCATCCGAAGGACGGCGTGCTCAGGCCGGGTTTCGACCCCGCGATCTTGAGCTCAGTAGGCTAGCTACCTCGGATCTATCAGCTTTCTTTTTATTTACTGTTAATGGTTGATGTATTTCAGTTTACTGGAAGACCAGCCAGTGGTGACGTTCTGTGTGGACGACACAGACAGACTGGCTCTAGTGAATGTGGCCACTCAAGGAGTCCACCTCTGGGACCTTGAGGACCGAGTCTTGATACGGAAGTACCAAGGGGTCACTCAGGGTCACTTTGCCATTCACAGCTGTTTTGGAGGTCTCAGTCAGGACTTCATCGCTTCAGGCAGCGAAGGTAACCACTCAGTCATTATCATTACACTTAAGTTTGTAATAAAAGAAGCCCGAATTGTCGTGTACTTCCAACTTTTGAGTCCACTCATATAATATATAGTAGTTTTCAAACTCTAGTAATTCCCGTTGTAATGAATGTATCGACATAAAATTTCATACGTAAATTGAAAGCCACATTAATTTTCAGTGGAACCAGCCGAAGGAGATGGTGGGATCAGAGGGGGCTCAACTAACAAATTACAAAATTCTAATCTGCCGATATAATGAATTATATATTAAAATTAAAACTCCTAAAAGATTGGTATATATAACTTTTCCGCGAAATTGGTCGATGGGAAGTGGAGGCCAGAGAAGAGGGGTTCGACTAAAATACCCTAATAACAGGCGATCTAATGAATGTATCGACATGAAATTTAGTATGTGGAGTCAGAAGCCCATAGGGGAAGTACATAGCCGGTGATTCACCGAAGACCTTTTTTTGTGTTTTTGTTTTTAGAATCATTTTATTTATTTTAATACAAAAAATACGATTCAAAATTTCGAATAATACGAAATCCTTCTACTGTTTTGTTAATTAATGTTATCTGCTTTGTTTTATTTTATTTTAGTTCTCATTATTTATAAATCGTTTGTATTTATCATTATGTATCGAACTCTCCTTGCTGTAAAATAATTATTTATGAGCAAATAAAGTTATTAATTCAATATCTTATTTTCTCTTTATGGTTCTGATTGGTGACATTCTGTTGACAGATCATAAGGTATACGTATGGCATGTGAAGCGAGAGAAACCGATAGCCACACTCTCCGGACACACTCGAACTGTGAACTGTGTCTCCTGGAACCCTGTCTATCATCGGATGATGGTCTCCGCCTCAGACGATTGTACCGTCCGGATCTGGGCACCTGCCGACATGCTCTCTTCTAAAGGTATTATACTAAACTATAATAATAATAATAATAATATTTATTT
The DNA here is from genome assembly GCA_963662175.1 of Aradus depressus. Classification (NCBI taxonomy): domain Eukaryota; kingdom Metazoa; phylum Arthropoda; class Insecta; order Hemiptera; family Aradidae; genus Aradus; species Aradus depressus. The sequence goes on along the minus strand of OY759226.1, from coordinate 4,518,883 downwards.
CCGTTAAATCATAATAGAATGTGTCATAAAAATGTATACATAAACATACTTTATAAAGTGACTATGACTCATGGACGGGCTTTAACTATGAGGTCATAATCGCTTAACGTTCCACCCGAAGGACGGCGTGCTCAAGTTTTTTTCCACCTCCCAGACAGAAAGTCTATGGGACTCGACCCGCGATTTTGAGTTCTGTAGTCCGCACACTACCTCTGAGCTACTGGCACCCTCAGTCCTCATATCGCGATTACTAATAACAGTAATAGTAAATAGTAAAATAAATAACAGAAAATAAATAAGTATAAAAATAATACTAATATACAAAAGATAGATGTTTGCTAGCGACTGTAGAATTCAAAATTCTGGGGGTATTGAGGGTCAGTCAATGAAGAAAACACTATTCAAATGCCAACGTTTCGATATATTTCATATCATCATCAGGGCCTAACAAACATGGGGGTATCAAGATTAGAAAAATATAATGGGTAATTGATTAAAATTATATATAGGTACATAAATATACATTCACTCATACAAATCCACATATATACATCCTAATACATTCACATACATATACACATTGATGAACAACAAGGAAACTTACTATGAATATAGATGGTTGAGGAGAAGGCATGAAGACTGTGAGGTCTTACGTTCAACTAAGGGTACAGAAGGGTCGAGGGTAACAGATAATAAATCCGGGGAAAACCCCAGTTAACGGGACTTAAATTTGAAGAGAACTACTTACTGGCTAACAGATATTTTACTATGTTGAGAAAAAATAAAATAAAATAAAAACTCTATAATTATATAAATAGTAACATAATTTAACTTATTAATTAAATGAAGAATTTTAGACAGAAGTGACACTAACCAAAAATGAAATAATACATAATATATATTGTTAGGCCCTGATGATGATATGAAATATATCGAAACGTTGGCATTTGAATAGTGTTTTCTTCATTGACTGAACCTCAATACCCCCAGAATTTTTTTAATATTACAAAAGTTTTCCTAGTAATATCTTTTTTAGGACGTTCTTATGTCCCTTTCTTAGGTCGTAATGTGCGAAATATAGAAAAAAAAACAAGATTAAAGAATGTCAATAAAAAAAAATTATATCATATACCAAATAAACAAATTACACCAATAAAAATAAAATAAATGAGTTAATTACTATAACATAATACATTATAATAATAATATTAGCAATGAAGATATTATATGATGGGGTTAGAATCAAAATGGTACAAGTGACATTTTCTAAACATTTTCCTTAAGTGCATAATCGGGTACAAAAATGATAGTTCTGTTCAGGAAAAAAGTTGTACAAGCCTACGCCTTTTAGTCTAGTCACTTTGAACATTGTGGGAGTCCTACATCTTGACTACCTAGGTTGTCATCTAGTATAGGGGATCTTTGAGTACCTGACTAACCTCTGAACCGCTTTCAACCAAAATTTATAGGAGCATAAAGGAGACTCTCCTCATCAATTTATTTATTAAAAATTGATTAAATATCTTACGAGCCATTTTAGAGAAAAGATTGGAAAAAAAAAGTCTAGTCCGAATAATAAGTAGATGAAAAATGCCTCTTCATAAAATTAATCTCGGGATTTATCAACTTTTAGGTATTTATAAAAAATGTTCGCATACCAAATTTCAATTCTCCATTTATTGTCATTCCATTTTTTTTTTTTTTTTAATTTAAAATTCATGTGACATGCATTTTCATGAGAATAGTGTGAAAATATTTTTGTAAATCATCTTATTCAAAATTGGAATTAAAAAATCTTAAACTTTTCCTTTTAATTTTTTGAGTAGTTGGGGGGCCCTTATGTTCTTTATCTGGGAGATTCCGTCCTTCGTATTTGACGTTGAGCGATATGCCCGAGTTTGTACATCAGGTACTCGTTAAAAACCCTTACCCTAGATGAATAAACCTGGATTGGCATTTAGGACTCCCATAGTCGAGTGGGGCTCATGTCCACCAGAGTGCCGAAAGAGCGCTCTGGTAGTAGGCGTTATGACCTCGTAGTTAATTCTCGGGCGTGAGTCACTTTAACTAATTATAGTATTTCTTAATTGACATAATATTTGCTATTTATTTTACATTGTGATAATTTTACGCACGGGTCTGCTTTATTTTCTTCTCGTTTGTCTATGTGTAAAGATATTTCATAGTAAATATAAAACTTAGGGGGCCATGGTGGCCCTGCGGGCTAGAGCATAGGGCTTTGGTCGCATGGTCTCACCAAGGTTTGTGGGTTCGAGTCCGGGAGTGAGTTTTATTTCGTAGATAGAACTCCCTCCCGGGGCCATGGATGTCGTAAATAATTAGATAACACACTGACATTTATAATATGCTTCGAACATAAGGCCAAAAAAAAAATATATATATCTAATACTTATTTTATTGTTTTATAATTACATTTTTTTAGCCATATGATTTTTAATAATAATTGTTAAATCTTTTATCTATTCAGTTATGTAGGACTTCAACAAAATTTTTAAAAAAATATTTTTTTCCGATACATTCTAAATTTTGGTTCACAAATCGCATTTATTCATATATCCGTCAGTTGTTTACCTTTTCAAAAACCAAAGAATAATGGAGTCTTTTAAATTGTTTAAAGAGATTTCTAAAAGTACATCAATTAATGAAATAGCCCCGCCTGTACCTATGGAAACGTTTGCCCTTAACAGAAAAAGACTTGTACACGCTTTGAAAAGTTACGCCCCCCGCTCAATAGTTCTCTTGAAAGGTGGAGTAACTTATAACCATTACAATACAGATACTGAGTACTCATTTTGTCAAGAGTCTTACTTTCATTGGACTTTCGGAGTTACTGAGCCAGGTTTTTGGGGTGCAATTGATATTGCCACAGGAAAATCTTATCTTTTCATTACAAAATTACCTGCATTATACTCAGTTTGGTTTGGAAAAGTTCCAAGTCCTCTTGACATTCAAAGAAAATACTGTGTTGATGAAGTGTATTATATTTTTCAAATTGCATTTGTTCTTGCTCCATTAAATAGAGAGACATTGTTAATTTTAAATTGTGAAAATTCAAAACAAAAAGATTTTTATTATTTACGTGAATTGGTTGGAATGCAAGTTTTTGATGTAAATGATGAAATTCTTCATCCATTGATGACTGAATTGAGAGTCAATAAGACGTCGTATGAAATTGATTTACTTCGATATGCAAATAAAATTTCTTCTGAAGCTCATTTATTTATAATGAAAAAAATTAAAGCTGGAATGTATGAGTTTCAAGCAGAGTCACTGTTTTTATTATATATTTATTATGTTGGTGGTTGTAGAAGATCAGCGTTTACGTGTATATGTGGAAGTGGTACAAACACAGCGATAATATATTACGGACATCCAGGTTTACCGAATAATAAAAAAATCAAAGATGGCGACTTATGTGTATTCAGTATGGGCGCATCTTATTATGGGTATTGTGCTGATGTTGCAGTTACTTTTCCAGTCAGTGGGAAATTTACAGAAAAACAAAAAATTGTATACACTGCTGTTTTGAATGCACGAAATCGTGTTTTGAAAAATATACGACGTGGAATTTTATGGACAGACTTACATAGACTTGGTCAAGAAGAAATATTATTGCATTTGTTGAAGTATGGACTATTGAAAGGTTCAGTTCCTGAAATGCTTGAATGTGGCCTAGGTTCTGTTTTTCAGCCTCATGGATTAGGTCATCTTCTTGGAGTTGACATTTTCGACGTTGGAGGTTACACAAGTACAACCCCTTCACTTCCTACAATGTTAGGGTTTGATGGACTGCGAACTGCAAGACAACTTGGAGTTGGAATGGTCTTAACAGTAAATCCCGGTTGTTATTTTATTGATATTCTTCTTGACAACGCTTTACTAAATCCAACATTGAATAAATACTTATGCCCTGAAGTTTTAAATAAGTTCAGAGGTTTTGGCGGTGTACGTCTGAAGGATAACGTTCTTGTAACAGAAGAAGGTTGTGAAATTTTCACAAATGTACCAAGAACTATAGAAGAAATTGAAGAAATAATGTCAGGGAAAAGTACATTTGGTGCAACTGTTTTGGACATTTTGTCAAATGATATGAAAAATGCTGAACAATTGACTGATAGAATGAAATTAATTTTGAAAAGTGATATAGACAAAACATTGAAGATAAAAAAATATAAAAAACCAGAACGAGATGATCCCGGATCGTGTCCATTCGCTTATCAAACAATCAGTAAAAATGTGACATCGGAATTTGGCGAAAATTTGCATAGCTGTCCCAAAATGTCTTTTGATGTTTCATCATTAAGAGCTATTTATTTTAAGAAAAGTTTTCTTGGTAAAAGAAAATCAAGAGTTAGTTTTAACGCCGTTGAACCGTTAAAAAGTACCAAAGAATCTCCAGTCGCAATTTCTTCTGTGAATAAAATTTCTGTTGAGGAAATGTTGCCTATTGGGTCATCTTTGATAGGCGATTCTGTCCAAGAAGACTTGACTGCTGGTTCTTCTATGTCACCGAAAGACATCCCAGAGGCAGGTACTACGTCATTGAAGGACATTTCACCCTCATCCTCAGATCAGGAACATTCCCTGTATTCTTCAGTTCTGAAAGAGGAGTCTGTGGATGTCACCAATGATGAATCATTAACACCCATTCTTGAAAAGCGACTTTCGGACACAAGTATTGAACAAAAAGCACCCTCAATATCCAGTTCGGCTGTTGAATCGCCCCTGACTTCTCAACTTGTCTCAGAAGGAGAAACAGCAGAAGAGGAGGAGTCTAGTGCTGAGGAAGATAGAAATGTTGAAAAAGAATAAAATATTCTTATACTGAGTTGTACAGTAAAATTAAAATACATTATCGTTAGAAACATTAAATTACTGTCATATAGATACTATGAATGTGCATACTGATGTCAGGGGTCAGACCTTTAAGCAGATTCAGTGAAAAGACCCAAGAGCCGATGTTCAAAATGTGGGTAGCGTAAAATTGGGGGTGGAACAAATATTGAATAGATAACAAATTATAATTCAAAAATAGTCAAGCAATCATGTACACACTGGAATAAAAGAGCTCGAGTAAATATATTTGACGTTTCAGAGTATGTGTAAGCATTGACACAAAATTTCATATGTAGAATCGAAGCCCGACACCTACTAATTTTCAGCGGAATGAGCCAAAGGGAAGGCGGGACCAGAAGGGGCTTAACTTAAAAATCCCAATAACTGTCGATGTAATGATTGTATCGAGATGAAATTTTATATTTAAATTCAAAATCCCATAAAGAAATTCGTCGATGGGAAGAGGGGGATTAGAGAAGGGAGGCTCGACTCAAATATCCTAATAACTGCCGATGTAATGAATGTATCGACACAAAATTTAGTATGAGCATTCAGAAGCCACCAATATAAGTCAACTATTGAGTATAGCCCTAACGGTCAATTGGCTTTGAAGGGAGAGCGAAAACTTAATTGAATAATCCTTACTGGGGAAGTACATAGCCTATGGTTCATTGACCACTATTTTCTTTAGCCAACAAATATTTTACTACTAGTGTATAGACCGGTAATAATATCCAAAATAAGAGTTTCCAAATAACCGGCTATAAAACCTGTGGCTAGATGGTCAGATGATGGAGGGGGGGGGGGGCTGCTAGATGGTCAGATGATGGAGGGGGGGGGGCTGCTAGATGGTCAGATGATGGAGGGGGGGGCTGCTAGATGGTCAGATGATGGAGGGGGGGGGCTGCTAGATGGTCAGATGATGGAGGGGGGGGCTGCTAGATGGTCAGATGATGGAGGGGGGGGGGGGCTGTTAGATGGTCAGATGATGGAGGGGGTGGTACCGTCCGTGCAGCCGAGGAGAGAGGACACACCAGTGCCCGCTCCGCATGTTGTATTTAGTGATAGTGGTTAATAGTGAAATTAGGTCTTCTGACACAACGGTACCCGGGTACCCCATCACAGGAACCTTCCCCATAAATTTCAGGGAAATCCGACGAGGCGTTCTCGAGTAATCCGTGAGTAAAGCAATAGCAATTTTTAGTTTAACGTGGCTGAGATAGAGGCACGAGGCAAGGTCAGCCGCTTGGAGGGGATACCAAGCCCCGCCTACTCGCCCAGCACCACCCACCACCCACCCACCTAGTCAGTCCTAAGCAGGACTCCGCTGCCGATGGACTCGACGCCGGTTGCAGCGGGATCCAACGATGAGTCGCGGGGAAAGAAGAAGGTGCACCGGACAGAGCGGCAAAAGGATGTCGAGGCTCTGGCCATAAAAGATGTTTTCAAGCCGGCCCGGACGTTGGCCAGGTCCCCTCCGCCCCCGTCTTCTCTTCCGTCCCTCCCCCCCCCCCCCCCACCCGAAAGGAGGCATTCGGTCCCGGAGATGCAGCCGGCCGGAACCGCGACGCCAGCAAAGAGGAACGCCACGCAATCCGAGGGGGGAATGGTTAGTGGACCCAGCCGAGTGGACGAGGGTGAACCTCCCCCCCCGCAGCAGCCCACCGAGCGGTTTTTCTCCCCCTCCCCCTGGCTGGAGACCCCGATCCAGCCGGGGAAGAAGAGAGCTCGGACGTCCCCGGGGGCGGGGGAGGAGGAGCTGATGGACGCGTCCCTGGCGGAGGCTTACGGCATCCAGAGGTCCATCGCCGATGCCATACACAAACATCACAAACTAAGCAAAGCAAGCCAGGACATCGTTGACCGTGGGGTCCAGGGCTTGCTGGATATGTTGGTGTCGGCGACCATCGGGAGGCTGGAGGCCGAGGCTAGGGAGAAAGCTGCAATGGGGATGATGAGGGAGTTCCGGCCGGATGTCCTGGCGGAGGCCATCGCTGCCAGGCTCCGGGGTCAGGGTCAACCAAGCAAGAAAGAACGGAAGCCCGTCCCCGCCATTGACGCCTCCCGGGAGGCGGGAGTACAAGGGAGGGCGCCCCCAGCTGCGCCCGGACTCACGACAACCGCGGCGAAAGAGGTAGGGGGGCAATCTCCGGGAAACCTGCCCCCCCCCGTGTATTCCCGACCAGACCCTTCCACCGCCGGACGTGGTCGGTGGTGGTGGGGAGGAAGGGGCGGAAGAAGAGGAAGAGGAGTGGGGCGCCCACAGCCCCGGTCCCGGCGGCGGCCCCTGTGGCCCCCGAGAAACATAGAAGCAAGCAGGACGTCCTTCGGCAACTAGCAGAGACCACGGCCACGGAAGCGAAGAGGAAGCCGAAAGTCTTCGTGGCTATGGTCGAACTCAAGGAGGGGAGCGAGACCCGGAAGCTGGAGGACGCCCTGGACACGGTGAACCCGAGGGAGCTCGGGATAAATATTAGGTCCAGCAAACCCGCCAGGAGAGGGGGGATTCTCCTGGAGGTTTCCTCCGCTGACGAACTCGGGGCACTCAAGGACAATCCAAAGCTCCAAGAGGCGGGCCTTAAGGCGGAGGCGCTCCAAAGAAGGAGCCCACGCCTAGTTGTGTTTGATGTGCCTTCGGGCTGGTCAGGGGAGGACTTCTCCGGGAGGTTTCGAGCCCAATATCCCGATCTCACCCCCCCCCCCCACAGCAATATATAAAAAGGGCCCCAAGGGCAGATCGACGGTTCATTGGGTCGTCGAGGTGACCCCAGAGACGAGGAGGGCTCTCATCAGCGCCGGAAGGATCACCCTAGGGTGGTACTCATGTAGAGTCCGAGACTGCCTGGATGTCTCGAGGTGCTGGCGCTGCCAGGTCTTTGGCCACGTCGAAAAGTCGTGCAACCGACCCAGGGTGTGCGCGAGGTGTTCGGAGGAAGGGCACGACAGGGCCAGTTGTCCGAATAAGTCTAAGCCGCCGAAGTGTAGTAACTGCGGCACACGGGGCTCCCGCGTCGCTCACCAGGCGGACAGCGAGACCTGCCCGTCATATATCCGTGCGCTAGAGTTGTTGGCCTCACGCACTGATTATGGCGAATAGGATGCGCGGGGGCCTTCGTTTGTGGCAGCACAACATGAATAGGCGCAGGATTGTGGCTGATGAGGTGCGTCAACTAGTGTCATCGGAGGGCGTCCAGGTGCTAGCTCTCCAGGAACCCTACTGCGTTAGAGGCAGCGTGGCAGGCCTAGGTACTGGCCACAAAATTATTACTGGCGCACGGAGCGACGAACGGCCAATGGCCGCAATCGTCGTGACCGGCCCCCAGGTGGATGTGATGGCGCTCCACCATCTCTCCACCAGCCATATAGTTGTGGCCTGTATCAGGCACGCCAACGCAAGCTGCTACGTGATCAGCGGATACTTCCCGCCGTCTGAGAACATAGAACGACAGCTGGGCCACCTGGACCTAGTACTGGACTCCCTCTCGGGGCGCAATGTCATAGTTCTGGCGGACGTCAACTCCTGGTCAGTCTCCTGGGGATCGGTTCGCACCGACCGCCGGGGCGACAGGCTATTGGATTTGATCGCCCGCCATGACCTGTGCATAGTCAATGACCCACTTTCTCCGCCCACATTCCACGGTTCCAATGGAGTGTCCCATGTTGACGTCACGCTGGTGTCGAGCGGACTATTCCGGGCTGTGGGCAGCTGGAGCGTCCGAGAGATCACATCTAGCGACCATAGTGTACTGGATGTTCTGCTCTTTGACGCCCATCTTCCCGCAGTCCGGCCTAGAGACCCGCGCTTTGCTACCCGCAAGGCCATCTCCGACGCTTTCGTGACCGCCGTTGCCGCCTACTCCTGCGACGATCAGTGGGAGGGTCTCAGGAGTTCTGAACCGGTTGGCCAGATTGAGGATGGGGTCGGCAGGCTCAGTAGTATACTACTTCGAGCTGCCGATGAGACCATCCCCAAGAAGGTAAACCGGATCAGGAAGGTACCCTGGTGGAGTGAGGATCTTACCCTCGCCAAGAAGGCTGTATATCGTGCCAGGAGGAGGTTTCAGCGGTGCCAAAACCAAAACCCACTCCAGAGGGTAATACGGAGGGAGGAGTACCGGCAGCTTAGCAAGGCTTATGGTAGAAGAGTCGAGGCCGCGAAGAAGGAGAGCTGGAGGAAGTTCGTTGAAGACGAGAGCAGCAAAAACCCGTGGGGAATCCCTTACCGTGTCGCCGCCGGGAGGCTAAAGCCGGTCGCCCCGGTGGCCTCCATCAGGGTTGGCAACCAGTATGCCATGTCCCTGGAGGAGGCTGGCGGGATGTACTTGAGGGAGGCCTTCCCGGCGGAGGATTCACCCAGCCAACGAGACATCAGGAACGCTGCCCGTACTTGGCCGGATACGGGGAACGCACCTGATTGGGACGAGATTGACCTGAGCTTGGCGGTTGGGAGGCAGAAGAGTGGCGGCGCCCCTGGGAGCGATCTCATAGACGCCGCTATAATCAAGAAAGCCTTCCCGGCCATCAAGTCGGATCTCTTACTACTTTATAACTCCTGCCTTAGGAGGGGCCACTTCCCTAGGACTTGGAAACGAGCACTCGTGTGTACGTTTGTTAAGCCTGGTGATAGGGACCTTTCCCTGGCAGGTAGCCACAGACCAATCAGCCTGCTCCCCGTATTCGGTAAAGTATTGGAGACTCTTATCTTCAATGGAATTCGGGCCCAGGTACATGCTTTTGTATCCCACAGGCAGTTCGGTGGCTTGAGGGGCAGATCCGCCGAAGATGCGTTGATGATGCTGAGGGCGGATGTGGAGAATGACCGTGGGAAATATGCCCTGTGTGTCTTCTTTGACATCGCGTCGGCCTTCGACTGCGCCTGGTGGCCTGCCATCCTCACGCGACTGCGGGCTGTGGGACTGCCTGGGAATGTGTTTGGGTTGATGTCCAGCTTCCTCAGCGATCGATCTGCGACCATGAGTCAGCTATACGCTAGCACTACAGTGGACGTCACTAGAGGCTGTCCTCAGGGCTCGGTCCTCGGACCGATACTTTGGGCCATACACTTTGATGGACTGCTCCGTGATCTCGAGGGCCGTGGATATAAGGCAATCGCCTACGTCGACGACCTCGTTGTTACGGTGCACGCTGATAGTCGAGCTGCTCTAACCCTTCGCGCCCAAGCCGCCATTGACGATATAGACAACTGGTGCTGCGCCAACAAACTGGCTCTCTCTCCTAGCAAGACCTCGGCTTTGCTGATGAGAGGGAGAACCGACGCCCGACACCCCCTGGTAATCAAAATCCACGGACGCCGCATTGAGAGCCCGGCAACGGTCACTTATCTCGGAGTGCGGATCGGGCCGGGCCTCAACGTGACGCCCCACGTTGTTGCCATTAAAGAAAGGACTACCGCCACTTTCAACGCTTTGAGCTGCCTAGCCCGCGCGACGTGGGGCCTCGGCTATTCTGCGTGTAGAATCATCTACACTGGAGTATTCGAGGCTGTAGCAAGGTACGCCGCTGCTGGGTGGTGGCATCGTCCCACGAAGCGGCGACGCGTTATCCTTGTGCAAGCCCAGAGAGCAGCCCTTTTAAGGGTTACAAAGGCCTATCGTACTGTCTCTACGGCTGCGCTACAGGTGCTGGCAGGAGCTCCGCCAATAGACTTAGTCTTGGACGGGGCTGTCGCCTCGTACTATTGTAGACGCAACTTGCCCTTAGGAGCAGATATAGATGAGCCTTTACGTCTAGCCCTGGAGGAAGAGATGCGCGGACAGTCCAGACCGGAGCGTTGCAGGGACATAGTCCAGGAATGGATAGTGGAGAAATGGCAACAGCGGTGGTCACGATCATCGGATGGCCGAACGACCTACGCATATTTACCGGAAATCCGGGTACGTCTGGACTCTACTTGGATACTGCCTGACCACTGGATGTCCCAGATACTATCAGGTCACGGAGATTTCAACTCCAAGCTGTTCTTCTTTAAGAGGAAGAACAACCCGAACTGCTCGTGCGGCGGGGTCGAGACTGCGGAGCACGTGGTCCTCGAATGTCCGCTGTACGACGGGCCTAGGGTGGAGTTGATACGCGGGACAGGATCGTATCTGGGACTCGACCTGCGGCAGCTGATGACGGAAACCGGCTACCCAATGTTCAGCCGATTTGTCGCCTCCTGGCGGAGAAAGAAGCAAGCATTTTGACCCTGCGCCGGGGAGGCCTGCAGTCGTCCCCGGCACCGTAATGAACCACAATTAGCGATCGCCCTACATTTATCCCGAGCTCTCTCGGGCCGCCAAGAAAATTAAGGTGGGCTGGGAGTGACCGCTGATCGTCGCAGATGGTCGGCAGCGGTCGCTCCTAGCCTACCACAGCATCATATGTTCTGGATTTTTAATTATGTACTTATTTAGTATTTTAATTTTGTAAATAAATTTGTTAGGCCTCCCTTTTTCCCCGACGATTCGGCGATGGTGTCGTGGCCTCCAACGGAGGTCGGCAACCCAAAAAAAAAAAAAAAAAAAAAAAATATGATGGAGGGGGGGGGGGGCTGTTAGATGGTCAGATGATGGAGGGGGGGGGGGGCTGTTAGATGGTCAGATGATGGAGGGGGGGGGGGGGCTGCTAGATGGTCAGATGATGGAGGGGGGGCTGCTAGATGGTCAGATGATGGAGGGGGGGCTGCTAGATGGTCAGATGATGGAGGGGGGGGGCTGCTAGATGGTCAGATGATGGAGGGGGGGGAGCTGCTAGATGGTCAGATGATGGAGGGGGGGGGGGCTGCTAGATGGTCAGATGATGGAGGGGGGGCTGCTAGATGGTCAGATGATGGAGGGGGGGGCTGCTAGATGGTCAGATGATGGAGGGGGGGCTGCTAGATGGTCAGATGATGGAGGGGGGGGGGCTGCTAGATGGTCAGATGATGGAGGGGGGGGGCTGCTAGATGGTCAGATGATGGAGGGGGGGGCTGCTAGATGGTCAGATGATGGAGGGGGGGCTGCTAGATGGTCAGATGATGGAGGGGGGGGCTGCTAGATGGTCAGATGATGGAGGGGGGGGCTGCTAGATGGTCAGATGATGGAGGGGGGGGGAGCTGCTAGATGGTCAGATGATGGAGGGGGGGGGGGCTGCTAGATGGTCAGATGATGGAGGGGGGGCTGCTAGATGGTCAGATGATGGAGGGGGGGCTGCTAGATGGTCAGATGATGGAGGGGGGGGGGGGCTGCTAGATGGTCAGATGATGGAGGGGGGGGGCTGCTAGATGGTCAGATGATGGATGTGATGGGATTGCACCGTCTGGGGATGGGACGATCGGGTGGATAGACAAAGGTACGATGCGGTCTGGGTGGCTCCTGGCAGACAACTTTGTAAATATTGAGGGGGAGTAGGATTAGTGGTTAGCAGCTCCGACCCCCATCAAAAATAAACAATATAATAAAACAATACTAAATGGGAGAAATGTTGACATTTCAAATTATGCCGAAACAACTAGTCTTCCGTGCAGCTCCGATCATATATTTAATATATTTCCAAACGAGATAGCTGAAACATTGAGCACGTCGTCTTTCGGATGGGGCGTTAATGGTCCCGAGTCTGTACAATGAATAAACCTGGGTATGCAGAATTTAGGGCTCATGTCCAGTAGAAAGACGAAAGAGGCGTATAGACACGCGAGCAGGTACCAAGCCGAACCGTCCCGACTTGACCCGAGCACTGTTGTTTATAACCAATATTATAACCTTCTCAAATATTTAGGTTTTTGGATGTGCACGTTTTTTTTTTTTTTTTTTAATTAAATATATATTTAAATATTATTCAATAAATTATATTATATTATGGCTTCTGAAGACTGGTCTCAGGAGCTTCAAATTCAGTTTGCTCAGGCTATGAGACAGTACCCATTCATATGGGATTTAAAACAAAAATTACATTTTAATAAAATAAAGAGATTGGATGCTTGGGAGGAATTATCCAAACACTTTTCCTAAAAAAGTGTTCATTTTAAACAATTTACATGTAAAAATAAATTACGTATCATAATAAATTCGTATCCGTATTAATTGTACTACAAATATGTAAATTAATTACGTAAGTAGCTACCTACCTTGAGCATTTTCTGATTGAAGACTTTAAATAATAATAAAATGAAATACAAATAAACGTTTTGTTATCTGCAGGTTATGTTCGTTAATATGGTTGTGGAGCCATCCAAATGCTCGGCTCGTCTCTCTTCGGCTTGGAGTGTGTTCGTTGAAAACTGTTGCTCGCAGGTCTGTACTAGCCTGAAAGAGCATTCTGGTAGTAGGCGATATGATCTCGTAGTAGCCCAGACATGAGTCATAATAACTATATATCCAAGCTACTACATACAATGTATTGTATATTTTGCAGTTCGAGACGAGAACACGAGCAGCAGCTGTTCCAATGGACATTCTTCCTGGCAGGTGGATATGAGCTCTTAGTACAAACGATAGCTCTTCTGTTGTTGCACCCTATCTTGAGGTTTTTTGGGGTTTTTTAATTTTTTTTTTTTTTTTTGGTTGTTTTTTTAATTAGCCAAAAATATTTCGAGTTTTCCAAAATGAGCAGAGAGAATCAAGGGTTGGTTTTCGTAAACCTTGTAACACTTACTTATATTTTTATCTACCTCAGCTGTGTTCCTCCCAGCGCTCCCTAAAATAATATTGATGATATTTTATTTTATTTTTCTTGTTCATATTATTATTATTATTATTATTTTATTATTCATGTATATTATGTTTTTCCGCTCATCACCATAGTCATACTTGTATAGAATTGAGGATCTCATTTATAAAAAAAAGTGTATTTATTAATTTAAAAAAAAAAAAAAATTGTATTAAACGACCGTTTGATAGAAAAACAAGAATAAGAAACCGGCGATAGACCACAATGTCTTTCAGTTTAACAGCGAAATGTTCTTTCAAACCTTATTGGAAAAAGCGCCAGAAACAAAAAAAAAAAAAAAACGTATTATTCATTTTAATATGAAGATGGCTGATGTAGTGAGAAGTGATTATTTCACAGGTTGTCAAATAAAATAAAGTATGACCTCTCACAGATTTTTATTAGCAGTAGCTAGCCGGCTTTCGAGGTTTCCCTCATCAGCAGGCAGTCTACAAAAGAAACCATCCTTAATATAATATAAAGGCAACAAAGATAAATATATTAAATTGTAAAAAGTTAAAAAATGTTGAATGAAAACTAAATAATTTTTTAATAAATAGAAACCTCGAAAGACGGCTGGCTACTTCTAATAAAAATCTTTGAGAGGCCATACTATATTTTATTTGACAACCTGTGTAGTATTCAATTTGTTTAATAATTTGCTGTTATGATTGGAAGTAAAGGTTCATCCCTCCACCCCCCCCCCCCCCCTTCCCTGCGAAATTCCCAAAAATAAATAAATTTTTTGGAGAGAGAAACTGTATACATTTACCATAATAATTATTACTTCATATCAAGCAGTAAGCTGCTAAACAATTGAAGACATGAAGAGAATGTAACCAGGCTTTGCAAAAATAGCCGAACAATTTTATCAAAATACACCCTTTGCTTACTATTCTGCTTTGAGGAGTTTTAATGACCTCTCTAGCGTTCGAAATGAGAACTGCTTTTGTATTATTGTCATACTGATGGATTATTGATGGTTCATTATTGATGAAAATTGGTTTTCCCTCAAAAAAAAAATTAAATGAATGAAAAAAAAATTTGGGGGTCGGAACAAAATAAAAAATGTTTTTTGGCTGCCCCCCATCGAAAATAGTATAATTCTTTTTCTCTTTTCATAAAATAAAATTCCCATCCTAGTTGTTTGTCAGTAAATGACAGCCTAAGCACATTCTCAGTCCCTATAGGTAGTGGGCGAGAGGGCTATACATGCTTAAACCAAGTTGCCTTTAGTCCCTCTTTCTCTGTCTCAAATTGACGAGGTGGGTCCTACCTATACATTTACAAAATTTCGAGCATATATTTAAGTGGGGGGGAGAAAGTGATTGAAAAAAATCATTAAGTGCCTTACTTATGAACCTCTGAATACAAATATAAAAATACAATTCTTTATATATTCATTCCATTGGGATTTTATATATATATAACTGGCAGTTGTTTTCCTGGTGTTGCTCGGGAGTAACTTTGCGTTAAATTATTTAATCTGAAGTTGCTTACCTGCGATACCCGGACTATACTTTTTCTTTCCCTTCACCACCATCCTCGCTGCCTCTCGCCCCCTTCGCTACTTATTTATTTCCGTTTTTTTTTTTTTAGCTTGGGAAAGTAATAAAAATGAATCAAATGTAATCTTTTGATCCCAAAAGTTGTTTATATTTTCTGAATATCATAAAAAAGCTAATTTTCGTTCAAATTGAAATGACTTGGTAAATAGATATATAGTTATTATTATAATTATTATTATTTTTTAATGTTTATTTTTTATGAACATGAAAAAAGGCCATTTATGTTATTTTAATAAATATAATATATTATTATATTATTATTAAAAAATTAAGAATTGTTAGAGTAGAAAAAAATCAATCACTCATATCAATTATATTTGCCTTAGAATGTATTAATGACGATCGTTTTATTACTTTTTATAATTTTTTTTTCTGTTTTTTTACAATTTTCTAAAAAAAATATTTAGTGAATTTTTAATAAGTAGAATTTTTAAAATCTTGGGAAAATTGACAATATTTATCAAATAATATATTTTAATTTTTTTTTTTTTTTTTGCTAAAGGTTAAAACAGAAATATGTGTACTAGATGGTGTTTGAAGGGTCTGAGATCAGTTACTGCTCCCTAAAATTGCTGATAGCTTTTGGGCCAATTTTGGTTCAAAAGTATGTAAGTATGTATGTATAAGTAACATTGTATGGTTTATTGGTCAATAATTTTATTATGGTTACGATTTTTTTTCTTTAAAAAAAAATATTTTGTACGATTTAAAAAAAAAAAAAAAATGAATCTTGGAGGCGCCCGAATGAAATAATTAAGTATTAAAAAAAAATTGTTTAAAAGACCAATACCTTACATTTTTAACAAAAAGAAAAAAAAAAAATTTCTGTTCGTTTATTTTATTAATCACTTATTTTTTTATGAAGATTTTTTATTTTACTGCGTTATTTTTTTTGTAATTTTGATTTTTTATTATATTTTCTTTTGTGCATATTAGTCATATTTACTCAGCCATCTAGTCAGATAGTTGCAATAATACAAAAAATATATATGCTTAAATGTGTGTATATGCGTTTATTATGGAATATGTTGATGGCTTCAAAAAAATTATATGCAGTGGTTCTAGATTCATTTTTAGGGAACAGTTGAGACAATAAGGGATGCGCATCTCCTCTCCTGAGGTCCCTCCCATCCATACCACCACTTTACATTTACCTTATCGTCCGTCTTTCTATAGATTCACATATGATAAACCTAGATTCTATACTAACTGGCGTTGTTCAGGAATAATTTTGCGGCTTAACTACATTTGTTACTGCATAAAATTCAGGAGACTATAATATTATAACGCCTTTTTATTAGGTCCTCAGTCATCAAGACTCTGTACCTGTCACTAAATCACTAACCTCCCAGGATATAGAAACTAAAGGCGCCGAGGTAGCTTAGTGGTATGCATGCTTGCTTACTGATCTCAGGATGGCGGGATCGTAACCCGGCCCAGGCCTTGAGGTTTTTTTTTATCTGGTAGGTGAAAAAAACCCTACAGGTGAATAAAAATTTAGGCTAGGCAACATTTCTGACTCCCATAGCACATGTATATATAGGCGATATGACTTTGAAATTAAAGCCCGGGCATGAGAATCTCTCACCAAACTCTTGTCATTGACTTGTCATTCGTATCCTCTGTTTCGTTTCGTAGCTGATATTTCTGAAATGCTCAAGATGATTAAAACGATATGTCTATCAATATCTAATTGAAAGACAATTTTGAAGCCCCTCGACGCCCCATTGTTTCATTCATATATGACACGCTGTTTCCAAGCCGTCTATATATTTTATTTTATTATAGTTATTTACGTACTTAAAAAAAAAAAAAAAATCGGCCATTATAAATTATTTACTAAACAATACAAGTTAAATAAAAATAAATATCATCATTCGTTAGTTGAACGAGCAATCATATTTTTGTGAGCTTAACGTTTTTCAAAAACTACAGCTGAAATTATTATTTTTTTCTACCAAAAATTTAAATTGTGATAGTTTACTAATCAAATAAGAAAAAAAAAAATTATAAATAAAGGAAAAGCTATACAGTTTCAAAAAAAAAAAAAAAAAAAACTTTTTCGACCAAATTGAATTTAAAAATGAAAAAAAAAAAAAAAAACGTTAAAGGCACCCTGATACAGGTGAGGCTGATATTACTGAGGCAGTGTGTTCTGACGATCAGTCAAACATTAGAGTTTCTTCGTCAGATGTTCCACAAACTTCAGAAGAGAGAGAGGGAGTAGTTGTGAGGTCGGTAATTCACAAAATGATAATCTCAACATGAGTCAGAACCAATGGACTGGAGCACGACCGAATTGCGACAATGGTGGATCTATAATAAATACAAGAAAATAAATAAATACTGGGAGGGAGGAATACGAGGGATAAGATGCTACCCTATTCTCAAAAAATACTACAACAAAAAAAACCTAAAATGATGCCTACTACGCTGAATGCTCATTCGAAATTTTGTGACGGTACATTTATTACATCGGCAGTCATGGTGGGGTGTTTTAATTGACCACCCCTTGCCTTTCACAGATTTTGCGGTCGTTATAGGACTTTGAATTTACACACGAGATTTTGCGACGATACATTCATTCTATCGGGAGTTATCGTGTTCACAGACAGAGAGAAATGTATTTTATTATTTAGGAAGTCGGAAAATATAAATCGCATTGAAAAGTTATGTCCGATTACATAACTTCTCCTATACTTTGCCTAGCTGGGGCAGTAAAATATAAAATAAATAAATAAAATGTTTTTGCTTTCAACGATTTTTGGTTGTTTTTTTCTGGCATTTCTTCCAGAGGTTTTTTGAAGTTGGTTGTCAATATTCCGGGACACCTGCGTCACCTCTTCGGGTTGTAATATGTCTTACATCTATTAGAGGCGTTATCGGCAAATCTATGGAAGCGCCTCTACCGGCACTTGTTGAAATGTTCATAAGAAGGAAACTTATTTAAGAAAAAAAAAAAAAAAAAAAAAAAGGCTGCGGTTGTCCCATTTCTTTTTATATTCATTATGAATATATTTCACATATATCTTTGTAAAATGAAGATTAAAAAATATAGTTAAATAGTTATATTGAATACTAGTACAGTAAACGACGAAGAGCCATATTTGTAAAATGAACGGGGTTTAAGTCTCATGTTAGATCCTTCACTGCGTTTTTGTCTGTGTATTGGCACATTTTGTCACAATACGCAGCTACGCTAAACACTCAGCTCAGTCTTACATTTGGTCAGAACATGCTTCCAATGTACTCTCAGCCTTAATTTCATATTTCTAATTGTTTGTATAGTTCGTATGGTGAAAATTAGTCCAAAGAGGGTATATGAATAAAACATCTACTAACCATTCTCAAAATATTTGATTTATTCAACATATTTTCAAAAAAAAAAAAAAAAAAAAAAAAACAGACTCAAAAAATGCCAACCTTTTTACCGGAAACTGACCTACTACCAAAAGGACAAACTTTTACAATACATACAATTCCATTCTTTGAGAGGTCACAATGCATAGCGCCCTACCCATTCTATTAATAGCCAATTAGATCCAAATGTTATATCGCTGCCATAAGCCACCACCAGCCTCTCAGTGAATCAAGTATATTGGCTCATTTTGTAAAAAAAAAAAAATTGTGATTGTTTTTTGTTATCAATTTAAAAAAAAGCAAATTTGTTCAAAATGCTCTCCTATATAATTTGTTTGTACCTAATTGTAAATATATACATAGATATATATATTTTGATATATCATATTACTAATTTGAATAGTGCGATAATTTTGAATGTTCTTTTTTTCTTATTGTTTTTTTTTTTTATTATTATTATTATTTTTTTTTATTTTTTATTTTTTATAAATAATCCCTTGTTGTGTGTTATTAACAAGAGTTACGATGGAATTTTAATATTCAGAAGCTGATTGTTGAACGCTAAGCAATAAAAAAATATATATATTTAGAATGTAGGTATATAACTGCAATAGGGGCACGTATGTTTGTACATAAATTATTATTGATAGTTGTATAATTATTTAATGGTACAAGAAAATAAAAAAAAATATAATAAAAATAATAAGTTGTTTGTCTATTTGTATAACTTCTTTGCATAATAAATATAAATATACATTTTTATAATACAAGTCTTCTTTTTTTGTTTTGTTTGTATATTTCTTTTTGGTACCTTTGTTCCTTTTGTTTTGTCGTAAAATAACATTGAATTATATACAAAATATGATGATACTGGAGTTGAAATGATTCAAAACCCTCCTATCGCCGAGATTATCTCCTAGGTTCCTTCCTTCAAATGTATCTCAACGACTAACACACAGATTGTACCTGAACTGATTTCTAATTCCCTTCCCTTTTGGGGTACATACCAGAAAAATCGTGTTTTTTCTTAAAAATTCCAAGTTTTCAGTCAATTCATTGTCATTGTTGAAAAAAAAAAAAAAAAAAATTGTATTTTTGGAATTAAATTGAAATTATTCAATTGTACAATTAATTTTTGCATTTATTAATTAATAAGCTAGTATTACCCGGCTTTGCCCTAATTGAGAACTGCAGTCATGAATGTATTGTCGAAGAAATGCCTAGGAATCGCATTAGAGATATGTTAAGAATTCAAATTATTCACATGGAATTAGGCATATAGTCGTCAAAACCAAGAAAAAGGCAATGATGTTTATTGTTTTGGTCAAGGGCGGATCCAGGATATTCATCGGGAGGGGTTCGTTGGCTCAAGATTTGGATGGTATACCCTATTCACAAGATTTGGAAGGATTAAGGACAACAAGGGGCTAATATTTTGGGCTCGTTTGACGAAGCGCATGAATTAACAATCCAGACTGAAATATTATAAGCACGCTTTCCCTCGTAGTTGAAGCCCTCATGAGTAAAAATAACTAACTTATCACCGTTTTTACTCGATAACTATACACCAACATGCCTTAATGTGTTTTTCAGAAAATATTTGGAGTTCACCTATTTTCTATATTTCTTCCTCGACAATTTTTGTTACGTCCAACCAGAATCCTCATTTTATCTTTACATGTGGTCTCTAAAGAGCTCAAGATCGCGAGTTGGAAATCTTGCCGAAGCCTTTATGTGTTTTTACTGGGAAGTGAAAAAAAAACTTGAACACGTCGTCCTTCGGATGGGATCTTATGCGATGGTCCCGGGCCATTTCGAATGTCAGGTACTCGTTAATTGTGATCTTATCTTATGTAAGTAAACCTGGGAAGGCAACATTTCGGTCTCTCGCTGTAGAGCTAACATGGGAGGGATAAGAGCATTCGATACTTAGGTCCCTAGGTGTTCACAACAACACTCCCAATATATCTAAATCTGTTTTATGGTTGACTATCATCGTTTCTGGTTGCTGACTATCTACCAACATTGCTGCCCTAACCTGTTTTTCAGAAAATATGTGAAAACGGTACCTCAAAGCCTCATATATTCTATATTTCTTGACAATCAAATGGAAACTTATTTTATCTTTACATGTGGTGTCTAATGAGATCAAGATAACGAGTTAGGAAAAAGCCTTGAGCACATCGTCCTTTGGACCGGACTCGGAGTGATGGTGACGAATTTGTTAGATGCAGATGAAATTCCATGTCAATTCAATCAGGCGTTAATGAGCCATAACTAATTTGTATGCTGCGCCCCCTCTCATTCAAAAATTTGAGCGTTACATGCCTATATTTTAATTTGCCTTTTAAGACTACTACATATGTAATATCAGAACAATCCGATCATCCATTAAAGAGCTAGAACTATTTTTGTGCTATAGGCACCCCTACATCCCCCCTCCCGTTCACAATTTTAAGATGTCACACACTCTTTTTGTCAACTTTGTTTTTAAGAATACTCCACGACAATCCGACCTTTCGTTAATGAGCTAGCACTACCTTCAAACTTAGGGCCCCCACAACCCTCCTCCCATTCATAATTTAGGGGCGCCACATAGCCTATCATTCAATCGGGCTCAAAACGATGCTACATGTGATGTTTCATAAAAATCCGTCCGGCCGTGATGCTGAAACAAACAAACGAACCCAATTTCAGCTTTATTAATATAGATTGCTTTATGAATGGAACATTTTTTTAAATATTTAATTAACTCGTTACTCTGCAATGGAGTTATAAAAATAGTCGATAATCCAAAATCGATATTTTGTGCATGGCTCATTATCACCGGAAAATCAAAAGTTTCAAAGTGTGGTTATCTTTCTCTCGGTAACTGAATTCTTATCCTATAAATTTATTTATAAAACTTAGTGTTTCGTTTTGTTTTTGTGAGTTGACAATAGAAATAAGATGCATTCATTAGAAGCTCCAAATATTTGTTCTACTTTGAATCCTCTTCTGTCTATTTGTTCTGATTGGTGTAATATCACGAATGAATTTTTTAATTCCACTCAAGAACTTGAACTCGGAGAGATTCTACACGACAGTCTTTTTGGATTATGTGAAGCTATGTCTGCCATTGAAATGATGGATCCAAAAATGGATGTGGGTATGCTGTGCAACAGAGGATACAGGTCGCCATTAACTTTATCGCAAGCTCTAGAGAAAAATGTATTACAAATTGAAAATATTCCCTATGCAGATCAAATTGCCATTATTGATACAACATGGGCTTGTGTGATATCATGGCTTGATGGTCATTCACTTGCTCAGACTGTCTTTACAAATTTGTATCTTCACGATCCACATAAAATTGTTGATAAATCTCTTAAGTCATATTGTATTGGAATTTTCAAGATAATTCATTTTATTAAAAAATTTGTAGCAGAGGGATTAATTTTTGAAAAAGAAGATTTTCAACCATTAGTTTATGGGTATAAACTCAGCCCTGATGTTAGTGAAGAAAAATCAATAAGTATGTTACGAGAAGTTGAAGAAGATTTAAGCAAAACGAAAAAATTGACTAAGTGTGATGATTCAGAAATGGACAAAATTTTAGACAGTCTCATTTTAAGGCTTAAGTTTATACGATTAATTCTTGTTGCTTTTAAAGGTTTAAGCAAGAAAGATGTCAACCCACAAACTGTATCGTTAAGTACAAAATTTCTTGGGGTATGTTCAAATTTAATACCACTTTTAATTAATTCAATTAATTGCGCTTCTCCCCCTGTTTATGTGTCCAATGTTCACGGTCCGGTTACTGTTGGTTTTGAACCTTTAATCAATCAACGATTACTACCACCCACATTTCCTCATTTTATTCGCATTATATCAGCTACAGAAACTTACAAACGTTTAGACGAATTGATACTTCGTCTAAGACAAGTATCTAAAATCATTTCTTATAATTCTTTTCAAACTGCTTTAGAATTAATGATAGAAATAAATATAAGCAAACCGTGTATTGTGCCACGTAGTGTTATGCAGTTGTTATTCTTTCCTCAGTGTAATAGAACTGGTGACATTATCAATTGTATCGATGTAATTCGTGATGCTGCAAGAAATTTTGTTTCTCCTCCAGTTCTCATGCCTAAATCTCAATTGATAAATATTCCGAAAGTTTCAGATTATGTTGATAATTTTTTATCACATTGTGTTAGACCTTTTAGCAATTTAATTCAATTACATGGTCATAATAATGCAAGACAACGAAGTAAGTTAGCGCATTTGCTAGAAGATTTTGCAAATTTACAAAATGAAGCTGAACAAATTGATACATACTTACATAGTTTGTCACAGCAAAATGTAAATTCAAAACCGCATTTTGCCTGTTTTGGAACATGGATTTTATACTATACTTTAAGACTTATGATTATGTTTTTATTATCAGGCTTTGAATTAGAACTCTATAGTACCCATGAATATCACTATATTTTCTGGTATTTGTACGAATGTTTGTACGGTTGGCTTGTATCATCATTATCACGTGCAGAATCACTACTCATTGATCAAGATGTATGTGAAATTAATAAAAATAGAAAAAACAGAAATAAATTTAAACAAAAAAAAAATTCTAGGCCATACGCAAAAGAAATAATTACAAATCAAGCATTACAGTGTATGTGTGGTGGATTTTTTAAAGCAATGATTGGTTTTCGTAAAGATGGTAAACTTCCATTACCTAATACAGAATTTGACTCAGAAAAAGTTCGCTATGAACATCGTTTCGCCCCATTTATTCGCTTGTTACTTACACCACCGCCTGTACAATATACTGAATATAAAGAGTTAACGAGTGAATTGGAGCAAGTTAGTAGCCAACATTTGTACACTGCGGGCAGTAAACTTTTTCATCAAGCTAGAACACTTTTAGAATCATTACAAAGTACAGAAAATGAAATTACAGAACTGATAAAAGTTTCAAAAACAAATTATGTTGTATTAAAATTATTGTCTAGCGGACATAAGATGAATTCATCTAGCCCTCCTGAATTCGATTTTTCCGTTCATCATCACTTTCCAGTCATAAAAATATAATTTTTGTGGTAGAAGAATTCTATGAACTTTCAGACATTTGTAAATTATTCAAATATTATTATTATTTTTTTGTAGTTTAATTGTTTTTCTCCATTGTATAAAGGTTTTGTTAATTTAATTATTTTCGACTGTATAACGTGTGGTCCACAATAAACCCGAAATAAAAATTATGTTATTTTTAAAATTTGATACCGAAATAAGAATTTTTCTCAGCTTCTGGGAAATGAATTACACATTTGACTATGGTTGTGGATATAGCGAAAAATTTTCTGTCCATCGAAACCACAACCAGCCATCTTGCTTGAAGGTGTATTTTTCAACTGTTCAAACACCAAAATTTCAGAAAAAATAAAATTTGTGCAAAATGTCTAAAATTTGCCACTGCCCTGGACAATGATCTAGAAGTTGTTGAATTTTACAAAAACGTCCCCATTTAATCCGCTTTCCAACGATATGTCAAATGATTCCTCAAATAATTTTGGAGAAATTGCATTTTGAAGATAGAAAAATTTGGTTCGATGCAGTAATTCAAGAGGGGAGCCGATCAAAAAGCTATTTGTGAATAATTCATGATGCGCACTGTACTCTCTGTGATGCGAGGGCGTACAGAAAGTGCATCTCCGCATATTCACGATTTGAATAGGAACGAGCTATTCTTTTCTAATGAGGTGGGCGCAGGTATTTATTTCATACTGCGAGTCATTGTACACGTTTAAACCTGCAAGATTTTCCTGTTGTGTGATCCAAAGTTCAGTGTGATTAATAAGCTTTGATCGGCACCTCTCTTGAATTACTGTATCGTACCAAATTTTTCTATCTTAAAAATGCAATTTAAGAACAGCTGTTGCAATTGAACAAGCTGTACAGGTTAATTTGTGCTCTGTAAAGTTTTATTCTTTATTAGTATAAATAAGTGATAATAGGGAAAATAATTGGTAAAAAGTGCAGCAAAAGGCTTCGTGTAAGCTTAAGGGGCAAGGTCTGCCACCAAAGGCTAAAATTGAACTAAAAAACAGTGAAGTAATGTTAGTGCGGGACCCGGACAGACCTAGTGGAGGCAGTCCAGCCAAGATGAAAAGAACGGACGGGGAGGAGCCAGTCAGGACAGAAGCCGGGACTAGTAAGTATTTCAATACCATCACTAATATATCCATAGTAGACTTCCAAACACCAAACCCGTTCGCGAGGTTGGCCACTGAGGACAAACAGAACAACGACATGGAGGAAGAACAGTTGCAAGAGACGGAACCAGCCAGAGCCCAGCCCAGACCACCCAAAATATATACAAAAAACCTGCAAAGTATCAAACTTCTGACTAACGACTTAACACAACTTCTGGCCACAGAATTCTCGGTACAAACCAAATCTCTCCAAACCATCATCATTATAAATTCTTCAGACGACTACAGGAAAACTGTAAAATATCTAGAAAGTCGAAAAGCAGAATTCCACTGCTACCAATTGCCCCAAGAAGAAGAGTTCCGAGTAGTAATTAAGCAGCTCCACTCTTCTACCTCTACTGAAGATGTCAAAATAGAACTGGAACAGAAAGGTTTCAGTGTAAGCAGAGTGGTCAATGCTCAGCACCGCCAGACAAAGACACCACTACCGGTCTTCTTTGTGGACCTCAAACCAAGCCCGGACAACAAAAAAATATTTGGAGTAAAATCACTAAATTATCAAAAAATTATAATAGAAGAGCCCTGGGCTCGTCGAGACATGCCACAATGTCACAGATGTCAACAATATAATCACTCAAAAAATTATTGCAACCATACACCGAAGTGCCTTAAGTGTGGCCAACCGCACCTTACTTCATGTTGCACTAAGACCAGAGACACACCGGCCACGTGTGCTCTGTGGAGGGCCGCACCCGGCCAACTTCCGAGGCTGCTCCGTCTACCAGGAGATAAAGAACAGGCGGAATCAGACCCAGCCAAGAAACACCACCTGGACCACGGAAGCCCCTCTCCCGGCCAGCTATCCAGCCTTGTCAGGACAACAGCGGCAGCCCAACCCAGAGCAGCCACAGCAAGAAGGACGGTCCTATAGCCAGGTAACATCCCAGCAGCCGCGGCACTCTGTCCCCGCATTCATCACCATCCCCATCTACATCAGAATTCAACATCACCGCGACACTCACCACATTCCTCAATAAGTTCGACTC
Source organism: Aradus depressus (assembly GCA_963662175.1). NCBI lineage: Eukaryota > Metazoa > Arthropoda > Insecta > Hemiptera > Aradidae > Aradus > Aradus depressus. The sequence continues at coordinate 4,493,170 of OY759226.1, read as the reverse complement.
ACTCATCACACCACTCGTCACACTTCTTACAAAACTCGTCACCGAACTCCTGCCCAAACTTTCAAAATGAACAACACTAACACAACACACAAACATCTCTCAATACTGCTGTGGAACGCGAATGGTCTCATCTCGCACCGACATGAACTGAACATACTATTACATGACAGACAAGTAGACATTGCAGTGATCACGGAAACTCATCTAACATCTGCCTTTTATTTTCATCTACCAGACTACATCACCTATAGGACTGATCATCCAGATGGTACAGCCCATGGCGGCGCGGCAATTCTCTTACACAAACGTCTACAACATAGCATCATAACTCATCAACCCACAGACTCTCTGCAAGCCACAGTCATATCCCTCCCATTAAATCATTATCCCCTGACCATAGCAGCTGTATACTGTCCTCCAAACAAAAGAGTATCCTATGAGGCGCTGACCGCCTTTACGAGGAGCCTTGGTTCCAGATTCATACTAGGTGGTGATCTGAATGCCAAGCATGAGCACTGGGGCTGCAGAGTGTCCAACACCCGCGGAAGGAGCCTCCTCAGATTAGTCAACAGCTCCCAGCTGGAGGTACTCGCCCCCCCAGAGCCCACTTACTGGCCCACCTCCACCGCCAAGTCCCCAGACATATTGGACATATTCCTCATCTCACGCATTAATCCCACCCATACCAAGATCACTAATCTTTACGACCTCTCCTCGGATCACAGCCCTCTCCTTCTCCAAGCACAATGTAAACCTGTGCCTATTCCCCCACGACCCTCTCTTATAAACGGACCTATAGACTGGAAAAGCTTCAGACATTTCATAAACGACAGACTCGACCTAAGGACTATACCGACAGATAACAGTGACTTGGACCACGCCGTACAGTACTTCACCACAACTATACACGAAGCTGCCTTAAACTCCTCCCGATCACCAAAACCACGACGTACTCACAACAACATGCAATTGCCCCCACATCTATTACAACTCATTAAAGACAAAAGAGCTGCTAGAAATCGATGGCAACGGACAAGACACCCACATGACAAGATCATTTACAACAGACTAACAAGAATACTGAGGGACGAACTTCGACAACTGACCATAGACAGACACCAATCATATATTTCTAACCTATCGACTCAAGACAACTCTTTATGGACTGCCACAAAACGACTTCTTTCTCGAAAATTTGTTTCTCCACCACTCCGCAAACCCGACGGCACTTGGACAAAAACAGACAATGAAAAAGTAGATCTTCTTGCAGCACATCTGAGTAACGTTTTTCTTCCTCACAATGACATCCATAACGACGAACACATGACCCACGTAGAGACGACACTGGACCGCCCATTGCCACTTTCACTGCCACCCAAGCCATTCCACCCGACTGAAGTACGAACCACCATATTTAAACTACCACTACGTAAATCACCAGGACGCGACTTGATTACCGCCGAACTTCTCCGACAACTACCTGACAAAGGAGTAATATATCTGACCAACATATACAACGCCATACTTAGACTAACCTATTTCCCTCTCCTCTGGAAGTTTTCCACAGTTAAATTGATCCTCAAACCTGGCAAACCTGCACATGAGCCCTCCTCTTGCCGCCCCATTAGCCTCCTTTCTGTCCTTTCAAAACCTTTTGAAAAATTATTTCTAAAAAAATTATTATCAATAGTAAATTCTCAAAATGTAATCCCCAACCATCAATTTGGCTTTCGGGAATCACATTCTACCATCCACCAATGTCACCGCGTGGTAGATCAGATTGCCACCAGTTTAGAAAAAAAGGAATATTGCACTGGGGTTTTTCTCGACATTGAACAAGCGTTCGATCGAGTCTGGCACTCAGGCTTGCTCTATAAACTCCGCACACAACTCCCATTCACATACTACCTCATATTAAAATCGTTTTTACATGACAGATTCTCGCAAGTTTCCCAGGAGAACGCTCTATCTTTTTTCATCCCGGTGAAAGCTGGCGTGCCACAGGGCAGTGCCCTGAGTCCGCTTCTCTACTCCCTCTATACATCCGACGTCTCTCAACATCCAGAAACTCTCTTAGCTACATACGCAGACGACACCGCCATTCTCACATCACACACTGACTCAAATCAAGCCTCAAGTAATCTTCAAAATCACTTAGATTTACTTTCAACCTGGGCCCACCGTTGGCGTATCAAATTCAACTACCACAAATCAGTACATGCTACATTCACACTCCGCCACAATAACTGCCCATCAGTCCACATAGATAATCACATTCTACCAACCTCAGAGACTGTCCGCTACCTTGGGCTGCACTTAGACAGACGACTAACGTGGAAAGATCACATCAGACTAAAACGAACAGAAATAAAAAGAAGCTTTGGACTACTCAAATCATTAATTGGACAACGATCATCACTCTCATTAAATAACAAACTCACCATTTACAATTCGCTTCTCAAGCCCATATGGACATACGGCTTGGAACTCTGGGGATCAGCGGCGACGTCCAATTTGAACCGGGTTCAAGCCATGCAGTCCATCATCTTACGACACATCACTAACGCACCATTCTACGTCACTAACAACACCCTTCATAACGACTTACAAGTGCCATTCGTTTCCACAGTTGTAACTGAGAGATACACAATCTTCCACGCCAAACTCGCCAGTCACGCCAATCCTCTCATTCAAACACTAGCTTCAAATACCCTGCCCACAAACCCACCTCGCCGACTCAAACGAACATGGCAGCGTGACTTGCTCGGGATGTAACCTGGCTGCGCTTCTAAACGCTACGCACCTCTGCAATGCAGTAATCTCACCAGAAAAAATCATTGATGGCAGTATTTATTTTGCCGTCATGATGCCTATGTAACATTCTCTATGTAAATAAAAAAATAAATAAAAAATGCAATTTCTCCAAAAGTATTTAAAGAATCGCATCATTTGACCTACCGTTGGAAAGCATGGAGAAGTTTTTTTGAAATTTGACAACTTCTAGATCATTGTTCAGGAAAAGGCTGGTTGTGGTTTCGTTGGACTTGAAATTTCCCGCACTTTCCGAAACCATAGTCAAAAGTGTAAATCATGTCCCAGAAGATGAGAAAAATATTTATTTCGGTATCAAGTCGTGTTAATTCTGAAAAAAATTTTAAAAATCATATGTGGACGGTTTGAGACAGAGAGCTGCGGTTGGTGGCGTTTCATTATTTTTTTGATGTTTTACCCAAAGTTTTTTTTCGGTTTGATAGTGGACCACCTGGTATAACAAGTAAGATAGTCCATCTTTTGAAATACATTATTATTTTGCTAGATGTATATAGTATTGGGGATATTATGTAATTGGCCTGGAATTGTTGAATTTTCTCCTGTATTTCTTGTTCTCCGCAACCCTCCCCCCCCCCCCCCCCCCCCCTGAAATAACCGACAGTGTACTTCCCCTAGTCAACTAAAGTTTCGCTCTCCGCATGAAACTAATTGATTTGTCTGAAATTCAGTAGTTGTCTTCCTCAGAGACTTCTCCATCCACACGTCGGTAGATTCATTACATTTGCACTGAGTTTTTCTCCTTATTGGGTTTTGTATCTATTTACGTAAATGTTTTTGTCATTGGTTTCATTATATCGGTAGTTATTTAGGTAATTTTAGTTAAAATAATACTCCTTATTCCCCATTTTTTACCGATTTGGCTGAAAATCCGTAAGTGTCCTCGTCCGATGAAAACTCAACGTCGAATGTCTTACAGATTACATTACTTCCCCTATACTACATATTGCTTGGGAAATAAAATTTCTTGTCTGTCTCCACAGAATGTACAGGTGATGATTTTCGAATAATTTGGCCAAAGGGAAGGGGTTGTTTGTTAGTTATTATGACTCATGCCCGGGCTTTTAACTTCGAGGTTATATCGCCTACTACCAGAGCGCTCTTTCGTCGCTCTGGTGGACATGGCCTACCTTATATTTTTATTCACCTAGGGTAGAGAGGGGTCTTTAAACGAGGACCTGACATCGTACAGGCTTGGGACCATCCGAAGAACGGCATGCTCAAGGTAAAAAAACCTAACGACTGGGTTTCAAACCCGCGATCTTGAGCTCAATAAGCAAGCACGCATAGGACATACTCAGGTTATTATCGCCTTATATTTCTTACCCTTACTAAGCCAGAGCTCTTTTTATAAGTGACGGAAACAAGGACCATGGGTCAGTGGTGTATATAGGAAAACATTTCGGGGGGGGGCCCACCAGGCCGATTTTATAAGGAAAAAAAACGTATCACCTTGTATTACCAGAGGTAACATTGCCGATCCCATTGGGACCTCTCCCAGAAAAATTAAATTTTATTGGTTTTGTTTTTAACTTTTTTAATTTAATTTGAAGCTTTTTTAAAAAATAAACTAGCCAAGTATATCAGTTATGTAGTTATTTGCTACCGTTTACTTCATCATCGACACTAACAACACTCACATTTTGTTTTTTTGAGAAAACATTTTTAATAGAAGATTGTCTCTTCATTATGAATCAAGAAGAGTGAACCATGAACATAATTAACATAAACTGGGAGCTAGTATGGACTGACAAATGCGACTGACTAGTGAGTTATGACAGGCCGACTGGACTGTGGATGAAGGTTGCCGATTTGTGAAGTTAAAAAGTCCCACTAGACATGTGAGGATCTTTGGGGGTCACTAGGCTAGTGAGGAATGGGAAGGGGAAGTCTCAGCCGTGCACCTGCCACAACAGCGGCGCCCAGTCACATGACACACCACACCCACCACCAACAACCACCTTCAACAGAGTCCAGAATAACAAACTACAGAAACTACTGTATAATAATATCAAACTACTATATACTTTTATTTATTTTTTTTACTTTTATATCAAAGTAACCAGAATATCAAACTACTATATATATATACTTTTTTTTTACTTTTATATTAATATTTTTTTTATTTCGGGGGGGGGGGGGGGGGCCGGGCCCCTTGGGCCCCCCCGCCATATATACGCCACTGCCATGGGTACACAACAACAATGGGAGGGCGCCGGTAGCTCAGTGGTATGCGTGCTTGACTTCTGAGCTCAAGGTTGTGGGTTCGTAGCTCGACCGAGGCCCTTAGTTTATTTTATCTGGGAGGTAAAATAAACTTAAGCACACCGTCCTTCGGATGGGACGTTAAGCAATGGTCCCGAGCCTCTACGATGTAAGGTACTCGTTAAAGACCCCTGCCCTAGGTGAATAAAAATTTAGGGTAGGCAAAATTTAGGACTCCCACAGTAGAGTCGGGCTCATGTCCACCAGAGTGACGATAGAGCGCTCTGGTAGTAGGCGATATGACCTCGTAGTTAAAGCCCGGGCATGAGTCATAAAACCTAACCCACAACAACAATGGTAGGATCCCACCGGAGGCCAAGGGACATCTAACAATTACGGGAAGCCAGAGGGAAACTTCCAACCCAGCCAGCCCCCAAATACCCCGCCCGGACCCCAGTAAAAAAAAAATGTTGAGTTTTATATTGTTTGATCTTCTCCAACATTGTGAGCACCTCCTTCAAGCTTCTTGGTACATTCTTCCTGGGAAGGTGTTCATAGGAGTTATTTTTATTACAGAAACCTGGCGCTGAAAACCATACATCGTCTATAGTTTTCCCGAAAATTTTCAATTCTTCTTTTGAAATCTACTGTTCTTTCATTTGTTACCCAATTGGGGATCAGTAAGATGTTTAATTTTTTTGTTAAAAAGTATTTATTTAAAAAAAATATATATATTAAAATAGTATGTTGAGGGTTATGGACAATTATCTACTTGTCAAATAAGACATTTTTAAACATAGCTTCCGAGATGAGGCATCCGGTTAATTATACAGGTGTTCCGTTGTGACCAAACAAGGACATCACCTATTGATTTTCAGCGAAGCGAATTCCGCCGAAGGTTAGGAGGGGAGTTTAAATAAAAAAATCTACTAAGTGTCAATGTAATGAGTGTACCGAAACAAAATAATATATCAGATGATTTTGAGAGGAGGGAAGGAGAGAGAGATCTGTACAAAGGTGGATTAGTATAAGAAAGTCCATGAGGGCGTCGGTAGCTCAATGGTTTGCGTGCTTGCTCATTGAGCTTAAGATCGCGTTTGAAACCCGGCCGAGGCCTCTGGGTTATTTATGTGGGAGGTAAAATAAACTTAAGCATACCTTCCTTTGTATGGGACGTTAAGCTATGGTCCCAAGCCTGGACGATTTCAGGTACTCGTTAAAGACCACTACCCTAGGGGAATAAAAATTTAGGACTCCGACAGTAGAGTCGGGCTCATGTCCACCATAGTGACGAAAGAGCGCTCTGGTAGTAGGCGATATGACCTAATAAATATTACGGATAAAGCCCGGGTATGAGTCATAATAACTAACTACAAGAAAGACCTGTTATGGCCACATCATATACATTTTATTTGTTATCCTTTTTACCTTACTGTTAATACAAAAATATTTTAAAATTAGTTACTAATCATATTTAAACATTACTTTGAATAATTTTAACTAGAAATTTAATTTAAATTTTTGGGGCACTATAATTGTGTTCGTATCTCAAATCTGAGGGGATTTTGAAACATTGGTAAGAATAAATTTTTCGATAGGACAACGTTTTTACGAAAAACAATTTAGGAGGATTTTTGCTTTTTATCTCGCAAACCGATCAACCTTTAAAAACAGGTATTTTATATAAAATGTGCTTTCCGTTCTCTCTACGACTTTTATTTGAAGTGATTTTTAATTAAGTTTATACATAAGCGGTATCTTGAAAAATGTACTTAGGACCCCAAACTAAATAAGTTTTAATTTTCATTTTTGCCAAAATCTAATCAGATTTTACAATTGCTTCTGCGTTAAAGCGCTCACTTTTCAATCACATACACAAAGACATATGAAAATGGTCAAAATATAATTGAAACGTGAAAATCCGCTGAAACTTCGATCTCGGATTTTCGCACAATTACAATGTATATTATGAAAGAATGGGGGGGTCATTATACTTTTTAAGAGTTTTGTAATTTATGGATACCTCCTTTTATCTTTATTTTGTGTACAATTTCTTTTTTTTACAACGCCACTATTACACATCTTTATCTGACAGTCTCCATTACTTATCATCGTTCCTTATATTGACAAACTATAAACATTCTTCTCCCTATAATTCCCCCCTCTCTTTCAAGTGTTGGGGTTGGGTGGGGATAGAAGACTAGTTCTTGTATCTTTTCGTTCAGACCAGCCTGACAACTCAAGGATGGTGCACGACACGAACTCCTCTTTCAACTCTTCTACTCTTGTCTTCTTCGTCAATGGGCATAAGGTAAATACACTTTTTTATTTATTTAGTGTTTACTCAATTTATTTTCATAATGTTTTATATAATTTAATTAAAATAAATTGGATTAATTTCTATTTACTATTTTTTTAAATAGATAAAATAATTGAGTTTTTTCACATACATAATTAATGATAGAAGTATCTCTTGACTTGAATTTATATTACGTAATAGCAGCAGTAGGCCTGTGTGTTACATAACGTTTTGTTTACGTTTTTTAAAATTTACAATTCATTTATTTTTTTACGAATCGTAAAATGACAAACTATTTTTAATTGTATATTTTTTTTTCTCTCTCACTTACGCAATTTGTGATAGTGCTATTGTGAACTTTGTCAGAATATTTATAGATAAGGGATCTAATATAATTTTATTTTTTAAATTTCCCTTGTAAAAGTATAAGGAAAATTATGTAATCCCTCAACAATTCGATGCGCAGTTTTTATCGGAATTTCATGGTTTCCGACCTCTAAATTCTAAGTATGAAAAAAAAACAAAAAAACTTCTGTATGTGAACACGATAACTCCCGATAGAATTAATTTATCGACACGAAATTTAATATGTGAATCCAGAACCCTCTGAAGACGACACATATTGTTTTTCAGCCAAATCGACCAAAGGGAAGAAGGGATTAGGGGGGGAGGCTTAACATAAAAACTCTAATCACTGCCATTGTAATGAATGTATCGACACAAAATTTTATATGTGAATCCAGCGGGATCGGCAGATGTGGAGGGGGGGAGGCTCAACTCAAAAAAACCATATATAATGAATGTATCGACTTAAATTTTTAAGTCTAAAATTTCATATTCAAATTCAATGAGAACATAACCTGTCAAATTTCAGCGGTATCGGCTGAAAGAGGGGGGGGGGGGGGGGGGGGGGGTAAATTTAAAAACCTTAATAACTGCCGACATTATAATTTATCGACACAATTTATTATGAGGATTTAGGAGCCACTATGTTAGTCAACTATTAAAAAGTATTAAATATTAGCGCAAACGGTTTTGGAGGGGGAGAGAAAAGTTAATTGATCAATTCGTTCTGGGGAAGTACATTGTGGATGATTCACCGACGACTTTTATATCATAATACTTGTTTATAAATATAAATAATCGCTTATAACTTTATTTATTTTTACGATACCAGAAATATTTATGTATTTATTTACTTGAAGCATGGCTCATCTCATATAGTTTTTAGCAAACCAGTGTTGCTTAACTCTTCCATCGTTTTTTTTTCTCCCCCCTTCCTCCATCCGCGGATAATGTTTCAAGGAAAAAAAAATAGTGAAGGGATATCTGATATTTTTTTTTCCAAATATAAATAAATTGAGGTGTGTTCTGATATCGCTTAAAACTCACTGCAGGTGTGGCACATATGAAATATATATATATACTATTTATATATATATATATATTATATATATATATATATATATATATATATATATATATATATATATATATATATATTACATAAAATTACTAATAAAAAAATATATATATTTCAGGTGGAGGACAGTAATGTGGATCCCGAATGGACACTTCTTTATTATTTAAGAAAAAAATGTATCCTTTTATTGATTAGGATCTGACCATAAGTTAAATAACGCAATTTTCGCAAATTTTGTATATATATATATATATAAAAATATTGTCTATTTCACTAGAAATATGTATATATATATTTTATATATATATGTAATACTTTTTTTTTTTTATAAATATTGTGTAGAACATCACAATAAAGGTCATGGACAAGGAATATTCGAAATGATAGTATTTTCAAGTTGTCAAAAAAAGTTTGTTTTTTTCTTTTGGCTTTATTTTTATATTAGAAATAAAATACTTTTTCATACTTTGTTTTATTTACGACCAGAACCATTTTCAACGCAAATATGTCACCATCAGTGGTACATCTGTGAATACATATAAAATATAAATATGGAGAAGTAACTAGCAAAAACATTAAAGACTCAGGATACAGAGTAACGTATTTTTGACCAGGATTTTCCTTAGTTATAACCACAGTGAGATTATGCGGCACCAAACTTGGCTGCGCGGAGGGTGGCTGCGGCGCATGTACTGTAATGGTCTCCAAATATGACAGAACTAGAAAACGAATTGTGTAAGTAATTATTATTATTATTATTTTTCATTAATCCTATATCCGGAAACGGACTAAACAAATTAATATTGCAATGGAATGTAAGGAGCATATATGAAGCTGGAGCAAGTCAGGTGTTGGAGAGAGCCCTGGGGAAGTATGTAGTCGACGTGGCTGCACTCCAAGAAATAAGATGGAGAAACACGGAACTCGTGGACCTCAGGGACTACACCCTGATCAACAGCGGTCATAGGGCCAACGTGGTGGGGACAGGCTTTATGGTGAGGAAAGGTTTAAAGCATGCCATCCTCAACTACAAACCTGTCAGTGAAAGGATATGTACACTGAGGCTGAAGGGTAGGTTCTTTAACCTCTCCCTGGTCAGTGTACATGCCCCAACAGAAGAGAAGGACGTAGAAGAAAAGGATCAGTTCTACGATCTGTTGGAGAGGACCTACGACAGCCTGCCTAGATATGATGTAAAGAAGAAGAGGTAGACCCCGCTTACGTTGGCTGGAGGACGTGGAGGACGACCTCAGAACGATGGGTGTGAGAAGATGGAGACGGGAGGCCGAGGATAGAGTAGAATGGCGGAAGATTGTTGCGGAGGCCCAGGTTCTACAAGGACCGTAGCGCCAGGGAAAGTAAAGTAAACTAAGTAATTAATCCTATTAATGTATAGGATATTTCGGGTTAGTTGATAGTGATCTAATCTTTTTGAGTTCTTAATAATTGTTTTTAGAAAACATTTTGAAATAACCAGAAGTATGGGCTCAATACAGGAAAATTTCCAGATTTTTTTCTCTCTCTGTGGGGTTGGTAGTATTGTAAAATTGAGAATGAAAAGTTACTCATTACACTCTGGATTATTTTTTGTCATATATTGTTCGAGGGCGCCAGTAGCTCAGTGGTATCCGTGCTTGCTTACTGAGCTCAAGTTCGCGGGTTCAAAACCCTGTCGAGGCCCTTGGTTTATTTTATCTGGGAGGTAAAATGAACTTAAGCACGTCGTTCAACAGAGCGACGAATGAGCGCTCTGGTAGTTGGGATATGACCTCGTAGTTCAAAGCCCGGGCTTCAGGGTAGGGATCTTTAATTTTATGTAATATATAACTAATCTTATCCGTGATTTTAGCCATTTAGCTGTAAATGCATGCCTGGCGCTAGTATGTGGGATGCACGGAGCTGCAGTGACCACAGTGGAGGGTATAGGCAGTGTCCAGACGAGGCTGCATCCTGTCCAAGAGCGGATAGCCAGAGCTCACGGCTCCCAGTGTGGTTTCTGTACTCCAGGGATTGTCATGTCTATGTACTCTCTCCTCAGGTCTTTGCCTGGCAAACCTACCATGAACCACCTCGAGGTAGCCTTCCAAGGTCAGTTCTACCATTATACTAGCAGGTGTATGCGGCGTTGTTCGACAGTAACTTGTTTTTTTTTTAACTTATCATAAATACAATAGCCAGAACAGGACTTTCTTATACCAACCACTATTGTACAGATCACTCTCCACCCCCTTCCCCACTCTCAAATTCATTTCATACTGATAAGAAATGTGCTGGCGTCATGGGTTTTCTTCGTTTCATTCTACATCATGATTCTGAGAGTGTGACTTTCTTATACCAACCACTATTGTACAGATCATTCTCCGCCCCCTTCCCCACTCTCAAATTCATTTCATACTGATAAGAAATGTGCTGGCGTCATGGGTTTTCTTCGTTTCATTCTACATCATGATTCTGAGAGTGTGACTTTCTTATACCAACCACTATTGTACAGATCATTCTCCACCCCCTTCCCCACTCTCAAATTCATTTCATACTGATAAGAAATGTGCTGGCGTCATGGGTTTTCTTCGTTTCATTCTACATCATGATTCTGAGAGTGTGACTTTCTTATACCAACCACTATTGTACAGATCACTCTCCATCCCCTTCCCCACTCTCAAATTCATTTCATACTGGTATATAACAGAAATGTGCTGGCGTCATGGGGTTTCTTCGTTTCATTGTACATCATGATTCTGAGAGAATGACTTTCTTATACACATTAATGTCAGTATAAAATGAATTTGAGAGAAGAGAGAGTGTTCTGTACATAATACCGTACAAAAAACTTATAATAAAAATATATTTTAAAATTCATTGCTTTGCGTTACTATTGAAGCATTACTTTGAAATAACGAACATGAACTTTGTTCGTATTGATCATATTTCAAATCTAAAGATATATTGATGAAATTTAATAAGGAACATTTTTGCTAAGAACCAATTTTTCGATAGGACCAACCGTTTTTGGGTTAATCAAGGAAACTAAAATTATGTGTTATATAACTCATTTCAGGATAGTTTTCGACATATATCTAAAAAACCTGACGACCTGCGAAAAATCTTATTTCGTATATAATATGTACTTAAATTTTCTCTACAACTATTACTTGAAAATATTTTTGGTTAGGTCATAAACATAAGCGGTATTTTGTTAAATGTACTTAGGCCCCGAAGTAAACTGGTCTCAATTTTCGTCCGATTTGTGCCAAAATCTAATCAAATCTAAATTAGTATATGTGACATCTAGCATTTAAAAATTCATGTTAATAGTTACAATCGTTGTTGTATTTAGTACGGTAACAAAGTTCCAGTCATATACACACAGATTTTTGCACTATTACAATATACCTTTAGTATAAGAAAGTAAAAAATAAATTAATATAAGACAATTAATATTAATAAATACAATAGATATAATTATTTTTTATTAAATTTCAATTAAAAAATATTGTAAACCAATATTTTTCAAGATATTGTCTTCTTTCATGACGATATTTTGTGGTGATTACACGCCCTTTCCTCTGGTCACAAAGAGCGAAATATAATTTTAAAAAAAAAAAAATATATATATATATATATGAAACCAATGACAGTAAATAATGGTAAATGACTAAAAAAATTAATGATAATAATAAAAAAAGTTCAAAAAAAGGGAATTATGATATAACTTATGAGATATTGAAGGAGCTCTGCCAAGGAAATGAAAATTAAAGCAAATAAGAATTAAAAGGATTTTGTATGATGCTTATTGTTTTTCTGTTTGAATATTGAGAAAAAAAATGTAATTTCCGATTGTTAATTTTCCTCCAATATAAACATTTTCAATTTTAGTTAAAAATATTATAGTGGTCTCTGACAAATGATCCTACTTTTTTTTTTTTCTGTTACCATATTAAATACATACCTATTTATACCTATACCGTAAACGCGCCTTGGATGGTAAGAAATTCTCAGATACGCAGGGAGCTGGGTGTTCCCGACGTTAGAGACTTCATATTGGAGTTAGCGACAAGGTTTTCAGGGCCGGGCTGCAGAGTGTTTCTGGAGCCGCTACCTTTGGCATTGGGGAACCTCTGCTACACCGTCGTCTGAAGCCCCGGCTTCTACAAGACATCTTTTAACAATATGCAATATGTATATATACTTTTTTCTTTTTTTAATTGTGTATAGCGCCCATTGCGCTGAACCAAATAAAGTTTTTTTTTTTTTTTTTTTTTTTACTCCTATACACTTAAGTTTGGCAAATTTATATAATCCTAGATTACCATATATATATATATATATACACACACATACATACAAATAATATATATATATATATAAACTTAGTTGTGCAAATACTTTTTCCAAGGAATTTTTCAATTTATTTTTTATTTTTCTTGATGGTTAATGTGTTATTATTTTCTTTATATGAGCATTTGTTTATTTTTTAATGTATTTTTTTATTTTTGTAAATAAGATTGAAGTTTTTATTCGCACGGATTAAAATATTTAAAAAAATTGAATGTGTGCAAATACTTTTTACCGATTTTTATGTTTTTTTAAATATTTTCAATTAACTAACACCAATTTTTTTTTTTTTTTTCAGGTAATTTATGTCGTTGTACAGGATACAGACCAATCATAGAGGGATATCGTACATTTACTGAGGAATGGGAAAAACAACAACATATGTCTTCTTTGAGTAATGGCGTTTGTGGAATGGGTGAACAGTGTTGTAAAAATAATAAAAAAATGACAAATGGAATAACGAAAAATATTGATAATACTTTAAATGGAATCTCTGAAAATCATTCTGATGACGACACACTATTCAAACCCGAAACTTTTCAGCCGTATGATCCATCGCAGGAACTAATCTTTCCTCCTGAACTTTCTGTTAGTTTTCATTTATTAATTAACAATATATGTATATACTTATATACACCTGTATATACACATATATATATAAATTATAAAAAAAATGTTCTCCAAATTTTGTGAGAATGTTCTTAGTATCTCTGGGTATTTGTGTAAAATTTTAGATTTTTAGAAATTAATGGTTCCGATATACAGCTGGTTAAATTTAACCAAAAACGTGATATCTGCTAAAATCGCGTTTTTTCAATTCTAAATTGCGCGAAAACGAAGCAAATATAATTTAAAAAGCTCATAATACCTTTTTTTTTACCAAATTTCCCGTACTTAAAAAAAAAAAATGATCATTTTGACCTTTATTGACTTTTGAGAAGTCCCTTTATGCTGAATATGTTTATTTTGACATATTTCCTTCCTTACTTTCAAAATTAAAAACCAGTGGCTTTTCTTTGAAATAAATAAATTTATAACATAATAATGACAGTGGTAAAATAATCATTATATTGATTATTGTGAGGGCGCCGGTAGCTCAGTGGTATGCGTGCTTGCCTTCTGAGCTCAAGAACGTGGGTTCATAACCCGACCGTGGGAGGCCCTTTAGTTTATTTTATCTGGAAGGTCCTTCGGATGGGACGTTAAGCGATGGTCCCGAGCCTGTACCTCGTAGTTAAAGCCCAGGCATGAGTCATAAAACCTAACCTATTAATTATTGTTAGTATATAAATTTTGAAATTCTGACAATTTATTGCATTTTATTATATTGTAATTGTTATACCTTTCTGTTTTGACATTTTAGGTATCAGATGTATATGATAAACAATTTCTTTCAATTGAAGGTCCCAGAGTAACATTTTTTCGTCCAGTTACTCTTGCAGATTTTTTATCTTTAAAAGATAATTTTCCTGATTCAAAAATTGTTAATGGAAACACAGAAGTGGGTAAGTTAAATTCTATTTAGTTATTTTTTTAACAGTTAGGCTATTCACCACTCATAAATATATAATAATCAAACTGCTAGGGTAGCTTCGTATATTTGTGTATTAGGATGTGTTCGTATATAAGTGTTGTCTTCTGACAATTATATTCTACATTTGGGTGTGTGTTTTCGACCCTCTCAAGACTAATTTCACTGTTTGACAAACAATAAAATTTTTTTTTCCAAAATTAAGAACACCAGTCATTACAGTAATTGAGGCCACTTTTAAAAATGATTTAAAAAAAATTTAATTGAGTCAAATTATTTTTTATTTTTTCCATGGCTCATTACAAAAAGTACTTTCATATCATTAACCTTATTAGAGGGCGCCGGTAGCTCAGTGGTATGCGTGCCTGCTTATTAAGCTTCATAACCCGGCCGAAGCCCTTACTTTATTTTATCTGGGAGGTAAAACAAAGAAAAATTGAAAACGTACTTGGAATGGGACGTTGAGCGATGGTCCCGAGCCTGTACAATGTCAGGTACTCGTTAAAGTCCCGCACCCTAGATGAATAAAAATTTAGGGTTTGTAAAATTGAGGTCTGCAATAGAAAAGACTCATGCCCACCAGAATGACAAAAGAGTGCTCTGGTAGTAGGCGATATGATCTCGTAGTTAAAGCCCGGACATAATAAGTAACAAACCTTATTAAATTTAAAAATTATAAAGAAAAACGAATGTTATAAAAAAAATATTGTCTATTTCACAAGTTATATAAATTATAGAGTACTTTCGGTATTGCTACCATTTTCAGCCACAGCTTAACAAATACTGACTAACTTAATAGTCATTACTACCATTTTTTTAAATGTGTTTTAATCTTGAATTGTTTTGCATTTTTACTCATAAATATATAATACGAAACTGCAAGGATAGATGTGTTCGTATATATGTGTATTGTGATAGATCTGTTTGTATATATGTGTATACTTTGTTTTTAGGTGTTGAAGTTAAATTTAAAAATTGTCATTACCCCGTTCTTATTATGCCCAATCTGATACCAGAACTAAACGGGATATCTATCGAGAAGGATGAAGTAATTATTGGACCTGCAGTTACACTGACCGAACTGGAAGCTTGTTTTGAGGCAATTATCAAAACTGAAAAAGGTTTATTTATATTTATTTTATTTATTTATTTTTTTTAAAAATTAAGAATGGAGGAATATATAATCGGTCAAGAATTGGGGAATTTTTAACGGAATTTTATTTTGTTCTACCTCCAGAATTTAAATTTGAAAAAAAGGTCTGTATGTCTGTAAACGCAATTACTTTCGATAGAATGAAAGTCTCGACACGAATTTTTATATGTGAATCCAGAATCCTATAGCGACGATAAATATTGATTTTCAGCCAAATCGACCAAAGGGAAGAGGAGGTTTAGGGGGAAGGCTTAACGCAAAAACTCTAATAACTGCTGATAGAAGGAATGTATTTACACAAAATTTCATATGTGTGACCTGAACCCTATAAGAACAACACATATTAATTTTTAGCCAAATCGGTCAAAGGGGAGGGGGGATATAGGGGGAGGCTTAACTCAAAAACCTCAATAACTGCCGATATAATGAATTTATCGACACAAAATTTTATATGAAGATTTAAGGGCACCTATGTAAGTCTACTATTGAATATTAGCGCAAACGGTCGACTAGTTTTTTTTTTTTGGGGGGGGGGCGGGGGGAGCGAACATTTAATTGTTTATTAGTTCTGGGAAAATACATTGCCAGTGAACCACCAACGACTTTTCTTTAACTTACCCGGCGCCTCCACCACTTGTGAAGTATCAAAAAGAGGGCCTTCACCACCTGTGAAGAATAGAAAAGACTGTATTTGTAAATAATATAATTTATGAGAATGTTAGGTGAATAATAAGAATGACTATCTTTACTTTAATTTAAGGTATGGTGCTTCACTCACCAAACCGGGATCTTAACTTAATGGTACTTGTTAATTCTTGGGGGTTTCAATAATAACACCAATTAGGCTGTTGAATAACTTCTTAGAGTATTTTAAATGTCAGAACTCACGACAGATAATAAGATATGACAAGAACAGTTTAACACTTGGAAACATAAACAATAGGAATTCGACTTACGTCCAGAAGTAGAGAGAGAGCAGTCCACACGTCTGACCAGGTTCCAGAATTTGACCACAACGCATCTCCTCATCGGTATTTAACCTTTGAGGAGCGGAAGTGTTTACCTTGGTCAAGATCAAATATCCTGTTTACGGGTCAACACTCTTGATGTCACAATCGCGGTTCCTTGGCCGAGCCAATCTCAATAAACGGGGAACAAAGATTTGTTTTTCCTGAACTCTTTCGAGTTTTCTGACCAAGTCCCCTTCACCGCCTTCTCACAAGGTTTAAAATAAGATAGTTATATGTATACTTTTTTCTGTACTAATGAAAAGTAGACTAATTAGACACATTTGTTTAGAAACAAGAACCAGAGTTTTAAGAGCTGTTCTTGACATTTTTGAAGTTTTTGCTGGAAAGCAAATCCGTAACGTTGCCGTAAGTTGAAATATCATCTATTTTATGCTAAATTAGTATTATAATAAAATAATTCTATTCATTTTTTAAAATTATTTAAAATTTAATATTTTTTAAATATTATTATTAATTATTAAATGAATATTAAATTGTATTGAAAATCTGTTTTTATTTATTTTTTTTTAGTCCATAGGAGGCAATATAATGACCGGAAGTCCAATATCTGATTTAAACCAAATCCTAATGGCTGCCAAAGCCAGACTCATTGTCAAAAATTCAAGTAAGTGTATTATCAGTTTCGAGTTTGATAGCAAACAATTTAATTTTTACGAACTGTAAAAAAAATGTATCCAATGTATTTGTTTAGTGTTGATATATTTAAAAAAATATATATATATAATAATGTATTATATATATTAATATTAATATATATAATATATTATATATTAATATTTCTTATTAATATTATTCACAAAACACATTGTTCGGCCTCCAGGAAGTTTGTTTATTAAACAGTTGTTATGAATGACGTTTCGCCCATTTCGGCCATTTATCAAACTAAAAACAACATCAGACACAGTTAGGAAGAAAAATTGACTAAAAACAATTACATTTAAAATAAATAAATAAGAAAATTGGCAAAACATACTTTATGTATAGAGAAAATAAATTGTATGTTGAAGTATTTTCAAACAAAAAAAAAAATTGGATGAATTATGCATAAATTGACCATAATTTTTATGTTTTTGTTTTCTTTTTAATTATGTACGTTATGTAGTAATTTATCACATATCGGGAGGGAGTTCTATCTACAAAATAAAACTCTCTTGGGCGGGATTCGAACCCGGAAACCTTGGTGAGAAACCATGCGACCAAAGCCCTATGCTCTAGCCCGCACGGTCAGCATGGCGGCCCTCTTGTTCAAAGTTAGTTCTGATGTATAGTTTATATTAAATTTGTTTTATATATACTATAATGTAGAGGGCGCCGGTGGCTCAGTGGTATGCGTGCTTATTTACTAAGCTCAAGATCACGGGTTCAAGACCCGTCTGAGGCCCTTAGTTTATTTTATCTGGGGGGTAAAAAAACCTTAAGCACGCGACGGGATTGTTCTGAGCCTGTATGATGTCAGGTACTCATTAAAGACTCCTAACCTAGGTGAATAAAAATTTAGGACTCCCACAGTAGACCAGAGTGAGGAAAGAGCGCTCTGGTAGTAGGCGATTATGACCTTGTAGTTAAATCCCGGGCATGATCACAATAATTAACTAACCTATACTATATGCATTTACCAAATTTCCTTAATGCATATTTATTTTTAATGTAATATTTTTTACTCACATAACTTTTAATCACAAAAAATATTTTTAAAATGTTATATTTCAGTCATATTTTGCCAAAATTCACAATTTTCACTTATAAACCTAGTTCTATAAATATGCTGTTTATAATCTTGATATTTATATTTATCATATTTATTTTTATATTTTAGATAGTCAACGTGAGTTAACAGTAGATGAAAAATTCTGGACTGGATACAGAAAAAACACAATTCTTCCAAATGAAGTTCTCTGCTCCATTGCTTTACCTTTTACAAAACAGGTTTTATATATTTTTATATAATATATTTCCTGTTGTATTTGATACATTTAACAATAATTGTTAGTTAAATATAATTGCTAATTCTAGAGAGAAAGAAAGATTAACTTGAACTGTTTTTTTTGGGATAAAAACTCTTTAAAGGAGGACTCTATAAAATCGCATATTTTATTTGAATTTCATTTATTTAAATATAAATTTATTTATTTTTAGGATTGCATATTTCTACCAACTTTTTCTTTATTTTCTAATAAGCAGTGTTAGGATCAAATATATGGTCACAGGGAATAAGTTGTTAAGTCGTAAAATGATCAAAATGAGTTGAGTGTACTGTAATCCTCTCCCAAGCCATCTGCGCACTGTGAAGAAGTTGGGAGCTCAGGACTCTAATACTTTCGGAATTATAAAGATGTGGGTTTCTTGGTATCTCGTAAAATTGTGTATGTTCTCGGTTAAATCAACTTTATCTACTATTTTGAGGAATCATTCACAAGATAACTGCATGTAATTATTTATTCAACTATTCCAAGTGAAGAAGGTGTTTTCGGTTAAATCAACGGTTAATAATTAGGTAAGTGATGGGGAATATTAGAATGATATTAAAAAAATACAATTTAATAGTGTAAAAAATAATGCGTTGCGTTTTCGTAACACCGGGCATATATGGGTTAACGACTATCTGACATCGCACAGGCTCTGGACCATCGCTTAACACACTACTTCTGAGCTACCCTAACCCTCAAATGACACCTATTGATTACCAGTCAAAAGGAACGATTGGTTTTGTGGGTAGAGCAAATTTTAATTGATTAATTCTGGCCGAGGATTCATCGATAACTTTTTTTTTTCTTATAGAATCAGTATTTTCGAGCTTTCAAACAGTCCAAAAGGCGGGATGACGATATTGCTATAGTGAATTCAGCGTTTTTTGTTGAACTAAATGGAAATCGAATTGAAAATATTCGTCTTGCTTTTGGGGGCATGGCTCCTACCACTGTACTGGCTCAAAGTACCCCGATCAAACTGATTGGAAAGTAAGTACATATTAAAAAATACCATTATTATCATAAAATACCATTAAATATCTACATTTTGAAATGATACATTATTCAGACTTACTTCTTATTCAGAAGTTTACTTCTGTTTTATCTTTACGACTGTTTCCTTTGGCTGATTGAACGTTTTCTTATTCAGTTCGATATTTTAACTTAGTATTGCAGCCTTGGGATTGGGCTGATGGGCTTAGGCTCGAAACATTCCTATAAATACTATATTTTCAAAATTTCGATATACCTAATTTCGATGAAAACAGTACATAACGCTAAATTATTTATACATTCATATGTATATGGTTTGGTTTTGCCAAATTGTCTCTATATTCTTTTTTATATTCTATTTTCAACAGGGAATGGAATGATGCAATGGTGGAAGAAGCTTTTTCGTTATTAGCAGAGGAATTTTCGCTTGATCCGAGTGTACCTGGAGGCATGTCACGATACAGAAGTTCGCTTACTCTTAGGTGAGTATATATAGATTACCGTAAAGATAAAATTCTTGCGCAGGTCGCAATGGACCGTCATAACTAGTCAGGTTGAGGTAGGTAACTTCTCTTTCTTCAACTTTCCCATCTGCTATCTCAGATCAGTAGGAACTAGTAGACCTCGCGAATATAACAACAAAAAAAAGTCGTCAGTGATTCACTAGTAATGTACTTCCCCAACAATAATTAATCAATTATTTGTTTGCTATTTCTACAAAGTTGATCGACTCCTGTATTCTCATACTAAATTTTGTGTCCGTATAATCATTACAGTTACCAGATTTTTTTTTGTGTTAATGTTAAAGTTAAGTAATCAGTCAAAATTTCGATTTACATTTTTAACGAAAATTGTTTTCCGATCTCCTGATACTAAAAATGAAAAAAAAAAGTTTGTGTACAGACACACGTTCGTTTTACTCACAGGAGTACGATACCTCCCAGTAGCACGAATGTATCGACATGAAATTTTATGAGTGTAGTATTCAGAATCCTCTATGGACGACACCCATTGATTTTCAGTCAAATTGGCCAAAGGGAGGGGTTAGATTAGTGAAGAGACTTAACACAAAAACTATAATAACTAACTATTTCTATGTAATTTCAAAGCCCTATAAGGACATCATTTATTAATTTTTAGCGGAATCAGCTGAAAGGGTAGGGGATCAGACGGGGCTCAACTTTTAAACCCAATAACTGCCGAAGTAATGAATGTATCGACACTAAATTTAATATGCGGATTCGGAAGCCACTATTTAAGTCAAATATTGAGTTTTAAGCAAACATGCCTACACAAAGGTAGGGTACCCCCTCTCATATTAGATAGGAGAGGGGATAGGTGAAACAGAAGATATCTTATGTCTAGCCCCGACTAGTTATAACGTCTTGCGGTCCGATTCGACCTGTGAGAACATTTCTCACATCTCTCTCATTATCCTTTTTTTTAATATATTTATTTTACAGTTTTTTCTTCAAATTTTATTTATACGTTAAGGATGAACTTGGAAAACAAAATTCTCAAATTGTACTAAACAACAGTTACAAAAGTGGAATAGAAAAATGTCATTCTTTTTCACCGTCCAGCTCTCAGTTTTTTTCCAAAGTATGTTATTATTTAAAATTTTCCTAAATATTATTTTTCCAAATAAAACATGTTATATTGTTTACTATTGTTTTTCAGACACCAGGGGACCAAGAGAAATATGACTTAGTCGGGAGACCTATCGTCCATCTTTCTGCTTACAAGCAGGCTACGGGTATAATTATTTATATATTTTTTTGACCTATTGGTCTATTGTGTAGACCCCAGAGCAGCCTTATATCTTGAATAAAGTCCAGGATTCTGCTGCAGGTTCCTTCTATAACTTCGTTATTTTATTACAAATCAGAAGCAGTACCAGGGGCGTAGCCAGAATTTCGAGTAGGGAGGGGGGGGGGGGGGGGGCAAAGTTAGGCCACGAGGGTGGGGGGTATAGACTCCCGGGGGCTCAGCCCGCAGTTTCCATGGTTAGCGTTGCAGACTTCTTGTTAGTAATTTGGGAGACTCGGACCTCCAGAAGCTCCCCCTGAGGTAACCACTGACTGTAATACTTAAGTTGACTTTACATGAGGAGCAAAAATGCAATGCGCAGCAGCAGCAAATGCACGTTGTAGTTTCTGTGCTTTTGGAATTGAATAACTTACAGCCAATAGCATGCATTTGCTACTGCTGCACTTTGCATTTTTACTGCGCATGTAAAATCAGGTTTAAGAGTATAAAATATAACATAAATGACGATTTTGAGCGAGGAAATGAAATGATCGAATTCATGTATATTTAAATAAATGTAATATGTCTTGTTTTGTACATGTACATTTATGTAACAGCTGATTGCTGATTTAGGAATCAGACGCACGGGAAATTTGAAGATCCTATTGGTAACTTGCAAGCAATCCATAAAAAAAAAAAAAAAACGATTTTTTAGTTTATTTAATTTTTATCTTGTTTTTTTTTTTGCGCCCCCCCCCCCCCCTGCCGCCCCCTGCCACTCCCTGAGCAGTACAACCTCATGCTTTCTGCTCCTATTCTAGCTGAATATGGGCCTGAGTTTTTTTTTTTTTTTTTTTTTTTTTTTTTTTAATTTCCCCAGCTATACGAAGTATAGGGGAAGTTATGTAATCGGTTGAAATATTCGATATGTAGTTTTCAACGGAATTTCATGATTTCAGACCTTTAGATTCCAAAAATGAAAAAAAAAAGTGTGTATGGCTGTGAACACTATAACTCCCGATATAATGAATGTTTCGACACAAAATTGAATCCGGAACCCTTCAATGATGACACCTATTGTTTTCCAAATTGGCCAAAGGAGAGGGAGGAATTAGGGGAGAGGCTTAACTCAAAAACTCTAAACTGCCGTTGTAATGAGATTTTGGTGATTCATCGTTATATGACCCTTCTCTCTGGTTTCATACAATAGACCTCGGACTTTGTCCTTAGGAGATTACTCTGTTTCCCACTGTGGAGGGCAGATTTATCTAGATCATGAGATAGTCTTGAATGTGGGCTTTGTCAAACTATCTAACTTGGACACAACAAGTTGTTTGCTAGGGGGGACAATGAATTATAGATAGCCAATTCTTATCGAATTCCGATAGTTTCCGAAATAAGCTGGGCTAAACAAATAGTTATGAAAACAAGAACTAATTAGGGCGAGTTATACGAAAATACTCCAATGATACTTTCTAAATATTAAATTATTATTTTATTACTCCACAGGTGAAGCAGTGTACTGCGACGATATGCCAATACTTGAGAATGAGGCGTTTCTCGGTATAGTGACCAGCACCAGAGCTCATGCCAGACTGGTCTCTATTGACACCTCCGCAGCTCTGGCTTTAAACGGCGTCATAGGCTTCGTTTCCGCTGATGATATTCCGCAGGAGGCGAACATTTTCGGCCCCATTGTACATGATGAGCCAATTTTTGCCTCAGAAAAGGTAATATATATATTTTTTTTTATTAGCGCTTCTCGATCGTGTCTAATCCTACAAGTGAACCTGAACTCATGGAATCTTTAATTGATTCCGAGTATCAGGATTCGAAGACCCCTACACATGAAAACCGGAGAAAACTCCCCCCTGCCCCCCTGGCTCCGCCCTTGAGCAGTACAACCTCTTGCTTTCTGCTCTTATTCTAGCTGAATATGGGCCTGAGTTTTTACTTTTTTCTTCCCCAGCTTACGAAGTATAGCGGAAGTTATGTAATCGGTCAAATATTCGATGCATAGTTTTCAACGGAATTTCATGATTTCAGACCTCTAGATTTCCAATATGAAAAAAAGTCTGTGTGGCTGTGCTGACACGATAACTCCCGATATAATGAAGATTTCGACACAAAATTGAATCAGAACCCTCTAATGATAAGACCTATTGTTTAAATTGATTCCGAGTATCCGGATTCGAAGACCCCTACACATGAAAACCGGAGATCGAATCAGAAATCCCAGCCTTACTTTTCATTTTTTTATTTTTTATTTTATTTATTGACATATTCACAACGGCAACATTTGTCACTAGTGATTGTGATGATGTGCGGTGGTAAGTGTGTCGCTGTACTGCTGAGGTATGTGACCGAAGAGGAGTCCAGGCTAGTCCTGGAGCAGGTCCCTCTGCCATGCCCGCTTGAGACGTCGTGTCGGAACTTTTCGTTTAAGCCGGCTTTCTATGTTGCTTCATAAATGAGGAGTTGTTGTAAAAAAGAGATGCTTAGATTTCACGTTGTTTTACCTCTCAAGTTTTATTCTTTTTATTTCTCTCCCTATTGGATTAATTATTATTTTCTATTTTTATTGAAGGTTCGTTGGTGCGGGCAAATTATTGGGTGCATTGTTGCGAATGATCAACATTTAGCACAACGTGCAGCCAAATTGGTCAAAATTGAATATGAAAATCTAACTCCAACTATTATTACAACACAGGTAATGAATAAATTATTATTATTACTTAAATATACAAATAAGTTATACAGAGATATCAGTTCAAATATATATTATACTACACACACATTATATTACTGCATTATACTACACTAGAGGGCGCCGGTAGCTCAGTGGTAAGCGTGCTTGACTTCTGAGCTCAAGGTCGTGGGTTCGTAGCCCGACCGAGGCCCTTAGTTTATTTTATCTGGGAGGTAAAATAAACTTAAGCACGCCGTCCTTCGGATGGGACGTTAAGCGATGGTACCGAGCCTGTACTATGTCAGGTACTCGTTAAAGACCCCTACCCTAGATGAATAAAAATTTAGGGTAGGCAAAATTTAGGACTCCCACAGTAGAGTCGGGCTCATGTCCACCAGAGTGACGAAAGAGCGCTCTGGTAGTAGGCGATATGACCTCGTAGTTAAAGCCCGGGCATGAGTCATAAAACCTAACCTATTATTGGACTTGATACTTCTGTATTACTTATTTAACAAGTCCACTACATCCACCTACCAACCAAGAAATAAATATACAATTTGTTTAAACTTTCCCATTCAATAGTTTATAATTTGAACTTTCAATATTGTTTTTGTAGGAAGCTATAAAAGAGAAGTCTTATTTTGCAAATTCTCCATTCACACTCAAAAGGGGCGACATAGAAAAAGGGTTTGAGATGTCAGACAAAATAATAGAAGATGAAATAACAATTGGGGGACAGGAACATTTCTACTTGGAAACTCAAGCATGCGTAGTGATTCCGAAGAAAGAAGACGATGAAATGGAAATTTATTCCTCGACTCAGGATTTAGCTGAATTACAGGTGAAAATAGTATACTCTCCTCCTCTATGAAGTTCCTCCAGCTTGCCTTCTTTGCGGTAGCGATTCTTCGGCTGTAGACATTATTCAGCTGTCGGTACTCTTCCCGCCTTATCACCTTCAGAAGTAGGTTCCCGCACCGTTGATACCTACGCCTGGCGCGGTATACAACCCTCTTAGCGAGGATAAGCTCTTCACTCCACCAGGGAACTTTTTTGAGCCTGTTGACTTTCCTGGGAACGGTTTCGTCGGCTGCTCGGAGTAATATACTACCGATTCCCAATCCTCGTCACAGGAGTAGGTAGAAACGGCGGTCACAAAGGCGTCTGAAATGGCCTTGCGTGTAGCAAAGCGCGGATCACTAGGCCTGACCACTGGAGGATCGCGGTCAGAGAGCCGCACATCCACGACACAATGGTCGCTGGATGTCACTTCTCTGACGCGCCATCCTCTCGCGGCCCGGCTTGTAAGCGGTTGTAAGAGATACTGCCCGTGCCCTGCCGTATACAGAGGACGCCCCGGACTAGGATGAATTAGATCTAAGTCTGGCGGTTGGGAAACAGAGGAATGGCGGCGCCCCTGGGATGGATCTCATAGACGCCGCCATGACCAAGAAGGCATTCCCGGCCATAAAGGCAGATCTTCTTCATCTGGTCAACTCCTGCCTAAGGACAAACCACTTCCCGAGTGCTTGGAAACCGGCACTTCTGTGCACGTTTGTCAAGCCTGGGGACAGGGACCTCTCCTTGGTGGGTAGCTACAGACCGATCAGCCTACTCCCAGTCTCCGGCAAGGTATATAAGACCACGCAGACCCCTTTAGACAGCTGCAAAAAGTGGACACAGAGGGTGGCAGGTTTCACGAATAATTACCCATGTGTATATATATATATTTTTTTTTTTTTTTTTTTTTTTCCAGAAAATGGTCGCCGGGGTGCTAGGAGTTGCTCATAACAAAGTTGTCTGTAAAGTAAAGCGACTTGGAGGTGGATTCGGAGGTAAGGAGACACGACCAGCTCTCATCGCACTGCCAGCTGCCATCGCTGCACACAAGTTAGTATAAGAAAAACAGAAAATGAATCACCGGCTATGTACTTCCCCAGCAAGAATTAATCAATTAAATTTTCACTCTCCCTCCAATGCTAATCAATCGTTTGGGCTAAAACTCAATATATGATTGAGCCCCTCTTCTCTGTCCCTCGAGCTATCGTCCGTATAGAGCTTTGAATTTACATTTGAAATTTTGTGTCAATACATTCACTGCAACGTCAGTTATTAGAGTTTTTGTGTTAAGCCTCCCTCTGAAATTCCCCCCTTCCCTTTAGACGATTTGGCTGAAAATGTCATTTTAGTGCTTTCATCGCTCTGTAAATACATGAACCTGACTCTACAGTGGTATTATTGTCGTAAATTGTTCCTATCCAGGTTTAGTTATCTGAGGTAGGAGTCTTTAACGAGTATCTGACATCATACAGACTCGAGACCAGATAAAAAATCCAAGGGTCTCGGCTGGGCTGCGAACCCACGGTTTCGAGCTCAATAGGCTAGCATGAGCTACTGGCGCCCTGTAAAAAATATATAATAAATAATATACAAATAAATGGTTTACTACAACATAAGATTTGCCATTAGTAAGTGTGATAAGTTGAGCAGTATCAAGTGCGTAGCTTTACTGCTGAGATAGTCCATAGTCCATTCAGGCTAGTTCTTGAGCAGGTCCCTCTGCAATACCTACTTAAGATGTCGGAGTGGATTGGCGTGATGACGAAGTTCATTGTGAAAATGTTGATATCGTGTCCTGATAACAGTGGGTACAAATGGGATGTTAAGGTCATTATGGAGCGTGAGATTGGAAACGTAAAATGAAGCGTCAGCAATATGGTGTTGTGTAATGGACTTTAGTGACTGAAGACGTTGTATATTTGATTTTTTCCTCATCCCCATATCTCGATACCTTAAGTCCAGATGGGTTCCATAACTGAGAGAAAAAAAAAAAAAAAAGTCCAGATGGGTTTTAGTATGGTGTTGTATATGTGAAGTTTGTTCTCAAGATATATTTATTTATTAATATTAGAAATTTTCTATTAATTTATTTTCTATTGTTTCATTTATATAATTATTATTATTATTTTCCTCATATGTATTACCACGTTATGGTTTAATGGATATCAATATTATTGTTATTGTTTAAAGGTACAAACGCCCCATTCGGATCATGCTAGATCGAGATGAGGATATGATGATTACCGGTCAACGTCATCCATTCTATGCCACCTACAAGATTGGTTTTACCAAAGATGGGAAAATATTGGCAAGTCAAGTCAATTTATACTGCAACGCAGGCTGTTCTTTGGATTTATCTAACGACGTAAGTGTTCAGCATATATTTTTAAAGCATGTATTATATGAATGTTACTTTTTTGTTTTCACTTT
The DNA here is from genome assembly GCA_963662175.1 of Aradus depressus. Lineage (NCBI taxonomy): Eukaryota > Metazoa > Arthropoda > Insecta > Hemiptera > Aradidae > Aradus > Aradus depressus. Next base: position 4,465,699 of record OY759226.1, on the reverse strand, counting down.
CCCAGCTTTGTTTACGTTAGGTTGTTGTACAAAAAAAAAAATCATATTTTTTAATATACCTTATCCTTCATTCTTTATTGTGTTCGGGTGCATCTTGCATTGAACATCATCACCCATCCGTCTTTATAGAACGAGCTCGGGATCTGAATAGTGCTTAAGTGAGGCTATGGCGAGCGGAGGGCGACCATCGGCCGACCAACGTGTGGCGATCGATGGTCGCCCCAGCCCGTCACACCGCTTTTTTCTGCTCTCACCATGAGGCTGAACACTGGGTAGCCGGTCTCCGTTTGGGTTGTTCTTCCTCCTAAAGTTGAAGAGCTTGGAGTTATAATCTCCATGACCTGATAGTACGCGGGAAATCTGGTCAGGCTGTAGCCACGTCGAGTCGAGGCGTACCCGGACATCTGGAAAGTATGCGTAAGTTGCCAACGTTGTTGCCATTTGCCCACTATCCATTCCTAGGCAACCCTCTGATCTGGACTGTCCACGCATCTCTTCTTCCAAGGCTAGGCGTAAGGGTTCATCAAGATATGCTCCTAAAGACATATTGCGTCTACAGAAGTACGAGACAACAGTACCATCCAAGAGAAATTCTATAAGGGGGGGGCTCCCGCTAGCATCGTTAGCGCAACCGTTGAGACAGTTCTACAAGCCCGTGTGGCCATAAAGCAGGCCCTGATCAAAACAGCGCGTCAAGCGATGGTGTCAAGCGTGATTGATAGTCTAGGAACCCGTTTGACGCTTGAGTCAAGCCTTGACCGTGATTGATGAAAAATTTGAATGACTCAAGCGGCTGGGCGGAGCGCTTGATAGTCTAGAGCAATTTCGATCAAGCGTTGCGTCAGTCACCTGCTCGACACCAACGATGGAGGGTCGTCCGCTCGCTTCCAAAGGTTCGAGCAATAGCGCACAAAAATTTCAGGTCTTCCAGATCCATTCCAGAAGCTAGGTACCTCAATGTGATGGGCAGTCTCTGAGTTGCAGGAATCGCTTCACGCAGTTTTGTATCCACTTTCTCTATTTTGGGTCGTACCAACTCCAATAAATGATCAAAACTCTTTTGGTCCTTTCTAAAGTTTTTAAAGTCTTCCTGCTCAGTTTCACGCAGAACTGTCAGTAAATTTTAGTGAGTGAAGCGGTTCCTCAATTTATACCACTCCTTCGACCAACGTCGTTTCCTCTGTACCTTTTTTATTCCGCTTGAGAGCAACACGAATCCCCAAATCCTGATTCTACACAAAACCGATTCACTACAGTCCAGGAGGAGCAGTTCACTAGTCGAAAACTCCGCTACAAATGAGTGTTGATGAAAAGATTGATGGGATGCTTGATGCGCCCCAAGACTGCTTGAAGCGCGTGTCAATCAGCTGGACGCGCTGTTTTGATCAAGCGGATTGATAGTGTAGGGCCTGCTTTAGAAGGGCTATTTGCAACAGAATCATGTGCTGCCGCTTAGTGGGGCGATGTCACCAACCAGCAGCAGCATATCTTGGTACGGCCACGAATACTCCAGTGTAGATCTTACACACAAAGTAGGTCGCACGGGCTTGCTGGCTCAGAGCGTTAAAAGTGGTAGTAATAAGACTGTATTTTTAAATACATTTTTGAAGATTGCGAGAGGTTGGTAATGGTCAGATGTTATGTTCGCTTTCTTCAATTTTTTTTTTGCTTCGAAAGTAATAGGAATGGAAAAATGTTTTTACAAGAATTTCTTGTACACTAATTAAATTAAATTTATTAAATACATAAATTTCGACTAATAAGCGATAGGAGGGTATGCGCCATTTCAACTCTACCAGGGCGAGATGTGAACATCTCTAAAGATCTACTGATTTGATACATTTTTTAACCCATTAAATTTGAAAATATGAATCCATGTTTTAGGTGATGGAGCGTGCAATGTTGCATATACAGAACTCTTCCAACATTGCAAATATTGTTTGCAACGGTTATGTTTGCAAAACAAATTTACCATCTAATACAGCATTCAGAGGTTTTGGAGGGCCTCAAGCTATGCTGATGAGCGAAACTATCATTTTCCATATTGCTGAAGAACTCAAAATGGATCCAAATTTGGTAAGTTTTATCTCAATATAGAATTTCATATCGATACATTTATTACATCGGCAGTTATTAGGATTTTGAGTTGTCTCTATCTGATCCCCTCTCCACTTTGGCTGATGGAACCGGTACACTACATGTATATATTTTTAATTTAGTTAATAAATTAATTAAAATTAGTAAAATAGTTTTCTGATTAGGCCAATAATAATAATACAACAGACACGCACAGAATCTTATTTATTTCTTGTATTTTTGATCTATAATAATATTTTCTAGGTTCATACACTAAACTTTTATAAAGAAGGTGACTTAACTCATTACAATCTCAAGATTAACGACAATAATATACAGCGATGTTGGGAAGAATGTCTCCGAAATTCAAATTACGATTCAAAAAAGCAGATTATTGATGATTTTAACAGGTACTTTAATTTGCTTATATCTTTTTAGTATAAGAAAGTAGGTGGCTGACTGATAGTAGATGACTGTAGACTGTAGCTGCGACACAATTTAGTTATGTTAGAGACAGAGGACTTTTAGATCTCGGAGGATTCAAAAATTATTAAGGAAAATTATAAAAGTTTATTGGAAAAATTGGAAAACCATCAGCAAAGATACAGAAGCTGCAATCTTCAGCTCCTTCAACGCCTTTTACAGAAATTACAGTTCTTTGGGCAATAGCGGAAGTTATTTAAAAATGAGGAACCATATAAGCAAACAAAGAATTATTTCACAGTTACGGATCTCAGGAAAATATACAACTCATTTGAATTATACAAATTATCCAGCTAAACAGCTTGACTCTGTTTGTCCACTTTGTAACAGTGATAATGATAACATAGTCCATCTTCTCATAACTTGTCCAACGTTAAACCAATACAGAAACAAATTTATCAATAAATATATTTCACACTATAATGCGATCTCCGATAAAATAATTAATTTGTTAAGTATTGATGGCGATGACGATGAAAAAATTAATAATATATTTATTTATTTTTATAACTAATAGTTTAAAATTTAGAAAAACAGTTTTATTATGATTTGCCCTCTCTATACATTTCAATATAACACATTTCACAACAGTTGGTATTTTTTATTTTCTTTACTACGGCCCATATTTATAATGTAGTTTATATCTTCCAAAATTAATTTTTTTGTTTAATTAAGTTGTTTATATTTTCTATTTTTAATTATAAATTATATTGATGTATAAACGTTTATATATTATATTATATTTATTATTGTAGCAATCAACTTGAAATTAGATTTGAGATGAAAATGTCACATGTATTAACTTAGATCTGTTTTTGATTTTGGCAGAGATCAGACGAAAATTAAGATCGGCTCATTATTTTACAAGATATAATTTTTATTTATGGCTTAATATATAAAATGCATATTTCGAAGGCCGCAAACCGTCTTTAAGTTACTTCTCAAAAACTATTTTTTAGAGGTTTTTTCGATTTACGCGAAAACTGTTATTCCTATCGAAAAATTGTTCGTTTTTGAAAAAGTTTTTTATTAAATTTTGAACTATCAAAATGCCCTCATATTTGAGATAGAATCAATACTTTATTGTTTTCTGTGTTATGCCCTCTCTAATCTCGCCTTTTTTCGGACGATTTTGCTGAAAATCAATAGGTGTCCTTACGAGGTTCTGATACATATATTTTCTTGTCGAGTTATTTTTTTGACTCAAGCCCGGGCTTTAACTATGAGGTCATATCGCCTACTACCAGAGCGCTCTTTCATCGCTCTGGTGAACATGAGCCCGACTCTATTGTGGGAATCCTAAATTTTGTCTATCTGCCTAAGGGCCACAGACACACAAGTAAACAGGCATAAGCTTTTCTTTTATTATTCGATTCAGGAAGTCAGAAAATATGAAATTCTGGAAAATTAAGTATCGAATTTCTGACAGTTGACATAACTTCCCCTATACTACGTAAAATCAGGGGAAGTAAACAATCTCATGAATGTGTGGAAGCTCAGGACTGGACCCTATTGCCCTGGAGAAGGAAGGGATAAGAGGGGCTTAACTCAAAAATCCTAATAACTGCCGATTTAATGAATTTATGGATACAAAATTTTATAAGAGGATTGACAAATCCTTGGATAAGACACTTTTTGACTTTTCAGTCAAATCGGCAGGAGGAGATGGGTTCGAAGGGAGAGGGAGAACTTACTTGATTGAGAAGTACATGATGATGCATCGAACACTTATATTTCTTGTCTGTTTCAGACAGAACCGGTTCAAAAAGCGAGGTATCGCTATTGTTCCTACCGTGTATGGAGTTGGATTTTCTGCACCATTTATGAACCAGGCCGGCGCTCTTGTTCTTGTATACACCGACGGATCTGTTTTGTTATCTCATGGAGGAGTTGAAATGGGACAAGGACTTCATACCAAAATGATACAGGTTAACATATTTATTTATTATTTATAATTAAATTATATTGTATGTATAGTCTGTTTAGTAAAATGTTTGTTTTGTGTAAGAGGATTGGGGAGGCGTTCTTCAGTCTGACCCAAAAACATAAACCTTTTTGTCGTTATAATGAAACAAACTGGATTAATCTACTTCCTCAGCTCATTTTACTAATATTTACCTTTAAGTATGACAGACATTTCTTCAAAATTTGATATACTTAACTATGTAGAAGCGCATAATGAGCAGACAGACCAATAACTCTCCTTTATACGAGGTGTGTTAAAAAAATAACGGGAATTTTCGGTTTTTGAAAATAATTTTATTTATTCGTCTACATCAATGTTATCCCCTTCATAATAGTTCCCATTAGATATTATACACTTATGCCAGCGCTTCTTCCAATCCCCGAAACACTTCTGGAACTTGATCTTTGGGATAGCATTTAGCTCTCTCAGTGATGCGCTTTTAATCTCATCTATGCTTGTGTAACGACGGCCCTTTAAGGTTCTCTTTATTGTTGGGAACAGAAAAAAGTCACACGGAGCCATGTCTGGCGAATATGGAGGCTGGGGCATCACAACAGTGTTGTTTTTGGCGAAAAATTCACGAACAAGCAATGAAGTGTGAGCAGGTGCATTATCGTGGTGCAAAAGCCATGAATTGTTTCGCCACGAATTCGAGCGTTTTTTCGGATTGCTTCACGCAAACGGCGTTGCGCTTGTAGGTTGTACTCCTTATAGATAGTTTGACCTTGTGGCAAGAACTCAAGGTGCACTATGCCGTTAAAATCGAAAAACACAGTGAGCATGACCTTCACATTCAATCGCACTTGTCGAGCTTTTATACCACTCGTAAACCCTAGTTTTACTCATAGCAGACTCACCAAAAGCAATGCTTAACATTTCTAAAACTTTGCTGCACTTTATTCCATTCTTATAGCAAAATTTAATGCAAATTCTCTGATCCATTTTGTAAACAAATAAATAATCGCCGATCGTGCCAAAACACATGTAACCTCTTTGACAGCTGACAGCAGACTAAACATCCGGTTTGGCTAACAATGTACAGCTACTTTTCAGTCATGTTTACCAACACAACAACGAAAAAAAATCGCACGAATCGGACTAAGATAACCCGCGAAATTACAAAATTCCAGTTACTTTTTGAACACACCTCGCATATAAGCTAAATGTATTTTTTGTTAATTTCAAACTGAAATGAACCCTTTTCACTATAACTTATATATGTTTTTTTATATAGGTTGCCAGCAGGGCGTTAGGAATATCTGGAGAGTTGATACATATCTCAGAAACATCGACAGACAAAGTTCCCAATACAATACCCACAGCAGCGAGTGTGTCCTCAGAACTGAATGGGATGGCAGTTATCGTAAGTTGTGCTTCTACTTATGCCTTATAATCATACTAAAACATTTTTAGAAGTTCAAAATTGTCTTGGAAGTGGCCGATTTTGTCTGAAATTCCGAAGATTAGGAAAATATAAATATAGTCAATATGAAGATGTGCTGGTATAATGAGAAGTTATAATTTCACAGGTTGCAGAATAAAATATAGTCTGACCTCTCACAGATTTTTTATTAATTTTTTTTAGCCGGCTTTCGAGGTTGCCTTCATCATTAGACAGTCTACAAAAAACTCATATATATATAATGTATTTACTCTTTTTAATTTTTTTTCTCTATTTCACTCTTTGTGACCTGAGGAAAGGGCCCAAGATCGCACCGAAATATTTTCCTGAAAAAAATGTATCTATATATTTATAAAAAAATTCTTTAAAAAAATTTTAATAGTACCTATTGTATTAGGAATTTGGTATTCATTTATCTTCTACTATTTATTTTAATAAAAAAATCTATTATTATTCATCTCATGTTCGTTTTTATTCTAAAATTTAATATCGGTTGATGGATATAATTTATAACGTACTTTGATTTACAAAATTGTATAACATATCTAATTATCATGTTATGGTTTAACGGAAATAAATATTATTATTAATGTTAAGTATTTTATGAAAACTGACTCATGGCCGGGCTTTAACTATGAGGTCATGTCGCCTACTACCAGAGCGCTCTTTCGTCACTCCGGTGGACATGAGCCCGACTCTACTATGGGAGTCCTAAATTTTGCCTACCCTAAATTTTTATTCTCCTAGGGTAGGGAGGGCTCTTTAACGAGTATCTGACATCGTACAGGCTTGGGACCATCGCTTAACCTCCCGTCCGAAGGATGGCGTGCTTAAGTTTATTTTACCTCCCAGATAAAATAAACTATAAGGCCTTGGTCGGGTTTCGAACCCACGATTTTGAGCTCAGAAGGCAAGCACGCACACCACTGAGCTACCGGCGCCCTCTTACTAAGTCTATATTGTCATTTTACTGTTTTTTTTTTTGTTTTTTTTTCAGAATGCATGCAATGTAATCAACGATAGATTGGCCCCAATCAAAAAGGCGAGTCCTGACGGAGACTGGATGTCTTGGGTCAAAGAGGCATATTTCAGCAGAATCTCATTGTCTGCTACTGGATTCTATATGTAAGTACTATCAATCCTAACTTAGTATTGGTTCTGTCTACCCGGAGTGTAGAAACAAAGATGGCAATGTACCTCCCTGCACGAATTAATGAATTAAGTTTTCGCTCTCCCTCCAAAACCATTCGACTATTTTGACTTATATAGAGGCTTCTACTTTCTCATATTTTCTTGTCGATACATTCATTATATTGGCAGTTATTGATGCTTATGAGTGGAGCCCAATTTGAGGTTTTGAATTCATTACATCGGCAGTTATTAGAGTTTTTGTGTTAAGCCCTCCTTAATCCCCCTCTTCTCTTTGGCCGATTTGGAATAGGGATCGTCCTTAAGGGATTCTGGGATATACATATAAAATTCGATATCGATACATTCATTATATCGAGTGTTATCGTGTTCACAACCCAAAAAAATAAAAACTGTTGAATAAGTTATCCCCAGCTACAAGAAGTATAGGGAAAGTTATGTAATCGGTCAAAACGATGATGAGTTTTCAACAACATTCATGTTTTCAAAAATGAAAAAAACAAAATCTGTCTGTCTTTGAACAGGATAACGCCCGATAAAATGAATGTATCAACACGAAATTTTTGATATGTATTACAGAATCTATAACAACGAAACTTTTTGATTTTCACAGAAATCGACCGAAGGGAGGGGGGGACCAGAGGTGGGGGGCTTCACTCAAAAACCCTAATAACTTCCGATGTAATGAATGCATGGACACAAAATTTAGTGAAACGATACAGTTTTCTTCCATCCAAAACGGTCGATTGGTTTTGGAAATGAATAGAACTATCTTCAAAATTGTTTTACGCGAGGAGAATTCCTCCGAGTTTTTTTTACGTGAAAACGTCTATTCGCTCGTTAACAGTGATAGCCGGTCGAACTTTATTGTGTTACAAACTACCGTCAGATTTCAATCTATAATAACTACGAGACTAATAATGCGATAACAACGGTTGAGGTCACAATGGATAGGGGCTAGTGTGGGCGCCGGCGGATGATTGTTGCGAATTAGCGTTGTGTAAAATTAGAAATTAGTGTAGCATGATAACGCGTTTAGATAGGACGTTGATTCGGGGGTCATTGTAAAGAGCTTGAGAAGCACTACTAGAACTCAAAGTGAAACAATAAAAATATTCGCCGAAATATATGTAAAAATCAGTATTAAATTGAAAATTGCAAAAAAATTAAAGATGTCGTCTCATATGAATCGTAAATATGCGCGGAATTATAGAAAACGCAAATCAGAGGAAAGCTCGCATCAAAAGGCATTTAAAAAACCTAAAAAGTAGTGCCGAGCAGATGCAAGAGCTACGGCAGCATCGAAAAGAAAATGAAAAATGATTTTATCCCGACGTTTTCACGGAAAATCTACGGCGTGGACCTTGAATTACGCCTTAATTTTTTATATTTTCCCAGCATATAGGAGAAATTATGTAATCTGTAAGAAATTCGATGCGAAGTTTTCAACAAAATTTCCTGTTTTCCAATCTTCTGATTCCAAGAATGAAAAAAAAAAAAAAATTGTTCGTCTGTGAACATGTTAACTCTCGATAAAATGGTTGTATTAAATACGAAATTGTATATGGGTGCTCAGAAACCTCTAAGGACGATACCTATTGATTTTCAGTCAAATCGTCTCTACAAAAGGGGGGTATTAGGGGGGAAGCTTAACACAAAAACTCTAATAACTGCCGTTGTAATGAATATATTGATACGATATTTTTTGTGTATATATAAAGCCCTATATAAGGACATCATATATTAACTTTCAGCGGAATCAGCTAAATGGGAGGGGGGAGGGGACCAGAGAAGGTGGCTCGACTCAAATACTCTAATGAATGTATCGACACAAAATTTAGTATGAGGATTCGTAGGTCACTATGTAAGTCAAATATTGAATTTTAGCCCAAACAGTCGGTTGGTTTTGGAGGGAGAGCGAACACATAATTATTTCATTCGAGCTGGGGAAGTAGCCCTTCATTCACCGAAGACTTGTTTTTCTTTGGGTTGAAGGGAGTTTCACTTCTGCAACTTGTGTATTATAAATTTCAGTTTTGATCTTTATTTTACTTTAATACTCTGAAATTTTGTTATTTTATATAATTTTTTTGTATTTTTGTTTCAGGAATCCTTACATCGTTGACTCTACAACCCCATTTTCTTATTTTTGTTTTGGAGTTGGATGTTCCGAGGTTGAAATTGATTGTTTAACTGGCGATCATCGGGTAATTAATTTTATATATAAATATAATAATAATAATAATAATAAACATAATATTATATACATGTACATTTATTAATTTATTTATGTGATGCTTTAAGGTTGTGTGTTACTTTTCTGTTTGGAATTTATGTTAGAGCTTTAATGAAATGAAATGAAAAATAATCTTTACTCTGGGACATGTTCCCTAAGAATAATAACATAAAGAATAAACAAGAGTATACAAGTATCAACCAGTTGAGAAGAATACAAATAAAATAAAAGAGAACTCTAGGAATAAATATTAAATGTTAAAAACAGGCAATGAGTAAAACAATATAATAAACTAGTGAAAAATGATAAAGAGAAATAAAAAAATAAAAATTAGAAAAACAAGTATGAATAATAATGTGAAACATGATAACAATAATGACTTGTATATGAATTGTAAAAAGCTGGACTGATGAAACAGAAGAGTGACAATCTGTCCAAGGAGAGAGAGACTTTAGGAAGACGAGAACTATCTCATAGGAACCAGCCTTAGGAATCAGAGGTTTGTTGAGTTAGGAGATAATGGAAAAGTAGGGATTTAAATGAAAGACGAGTAGGAGCATGGCGAATCTGGAGAGGGAGAGAGTTCCAGAGGGAGTTAGCCTGGATAAGGAAGGAGTTGTGGTAGGTTGTAGGGAAGAGAGGTAAAGATCAGAGGGACGGGATCTGGTAACTTTCTGGCGGATATGGAATTTAAATTGGAGCATTTGGAAGATGTAGGAGGGCTTTTGGGAAGATATGGTTTGATAGTTGAAGGAGCCTAGGAAATATTGTCGACGAGAGGATGAGAAGAGCCATTTTAGGTCGGTATAAGAACTAGTAATAAAATAATGTCTGGGGAGACCGAAACTTAGCTTTATCTAGGAAGTCATATCGCCTACTACCAGAGTGCTCTCTCGTCGCTTTGGTGGACATGAGCCCGACTCTACTCTAGTAGAAGACCTAAATTTTGCTTAGTCAACTTGGGTTGGGGGTCATTAAAGAGTTTCTGTCATTAAGATTAGACTCGGGACCATCGCTTAACGTCCCATCCGAATGACGGTGTGTTCAAGGTTACTTTACATCTCACATAAAAAAAATGTTGTCTTATACTTATTTTGTGAGAAGTACTGTCTAATTAGACAATAATGTAAAGCTGGTTTCACACTATAATTTGATTCATTATTGAGAACGGTCATTGAAAAATTTGCTTTTTTTTTATCTGAGGGGTAAAAAAAAATTGAGTACGTCGTCCTTCCGATGTTTAGCTATGACCCCGAGACTGAGATTTCAGGTACTCCTTCCTACCCTGGGTGCCTAAACCTGAGTAGACAAAATTTCGGACTCCCACAGAAGATTCGGGCTCATGCCCAGCATAGTAAGTTAGGATATGTTCTACTTCCCGAAGTATAGGAGAAGTTATGTAATCAGTCAACAGTTAGGTGGAATTTTATGTTCAATGAATGTATCGACCCGAAATTTTATCCAGACTGCTAATTGATTTCTAGCCACATCTGTCCTTATGGGGTATTGAAGGTACATATGAAACTTTGTGTCGATACATTCATTACTACAAAATTTCTTGAGGTTTTTTTGTTGTCTCCCCCACTAATGCTTTTTCCCTTTGGTCGATGTTGCTGAGAATCAATAGGTTTCGTCCTTAGGGGATTTTGATGTACAATTTCGTGTTTTTACATTCATTCTATCGATTATCGTGTTCACAGGCACACAAAAAGTCAGAATTCTTTTTTCATATTAAATCAGGAGGTTTGAAAACATGAAATTCTGTTGAAATCTCCTCATCGAATTTTATACCGGTTACATAACCTCCTCTATACTTCTTACAGCTGGAGAAGTAAATGTGTAAATCCCAACATGGAAATTCGCTAACTTTTCGCAAGTTCTGTGGGCCGGGACTTCTTAAACATCTGTACTTACCCATTGCTCTTCTCAACTAGGTACTTGGAACAGACATAGTGATGGACCTCGGTGAGAGCCTGAACCCTGCCATAGACGTGGGTCAGGTGGAGGGAGGCTTCATGCAGGGCTACGGCCTCTTCACTATGGAGGAGCTGATCCACTCTCCAGAAGGACTTCTCTACTCCAGAGGACCTGGAGCCTACAAGATACCTTCCTTCTCTGACATACCTGCCCAGTTCAATGTCTCCCTTCTTAAGGGCTCTTCCAACCCCAGGGCTGTATACTCATCAAAAGTAACTTAATTTTTTATTTATAATTTTTCTATCAAAAATATGTCATGATTTATTTGAAAATATTTTATGGGCTATTAAATATGTGCTGTGGACGTAATATCTTCGAGCAAAGAAAAATACATACACAAATATAATATGGTGGAGGAACTAGGTCTTTGATTTAAGACCAGTTGTAACTTCAATAGACAAAGAAATGTGATTTATAAAACAACACAGAGGGCGCCGGCAGCTGAGTGGTATGCGTGCTTGCTATTAAGCCCAAGATCGCTGGTTCGAATCCCGGCCGTTGCCCGATGTCAGGTAGGGTAACGAGTACGGGTGAATAAATAATTGAATCGCTTATTTTAGAAACCCCATAAGTGCATAATTTCAAGTTTTAGATATTTAAGAAAAACTTATAACTTAACGAAAAGCAGATATTTTTTAACGAAAAAATTCCTGAATGTAAAGGATGGTTTTATACATAATATGGAGACGTATTGATTCATTAAGGTGGGGGAAGAGGGTTAAAAAAATATCCATCCACTGCATTTATGGGGTTTCTGCAATAAAATACATTTATGACACTTTTTTACCATTTTTATGATATTAATGAGTTCAGTTAAGGGTAAAAATCAACAAAGCTGTCTTCTAATAACATTGAACTTTATTTTGGTAAATAAAAAGGTATTTTGTAAAAATAAAATACATAATGTGATGCATTATTCTGCAGAGTCAAAGTCTTCTATTCTTTCAACTTCAGATGTTGGCCAACTAAAATCAAGGTGTAGAATTCAGCATAGTCTGAGGTGTATTCAGCGAGCTTTTGCAGATCATCAATTTTTTCTTGTTAATTGGAATTTTCCCAGCAGGGTAGGCTTTCATAGTTGGCAGCTCAGGAGGGAGAGTGGTCTTTCTCAAAGAAAATGTTGACGTAGTAATGCCATTAATGAACGTATTGGCTTTGAGTTTTCCAGGTAAACCATTGCTGAAGATAAAGTGTTTGTAGGTCGATATTTTGAATGGGATTTTGTCCTTTCGAAAACCTCTGCCTCACGTTTCGTCAGAGTTGACGGTTTTCTTGTACGAGCATGGCCACCACTTACTGAAACTCAAAATATCGTCTGTTTGTACTTCGTGAATGGAGAAGCTACCACATCTGCTAGCCTACAAATATTATTCGACCTTTAGAACGTTCTTATATCTGATAAATTCCACAAATGACTTCAAGGCAAAAAAAATGTTACAAGTATTTAGCGCAGAACCCCCTAAGTGATGTCGCTTATGGGGTTTCTGCACTAAACGAATATTTCAACAACGCGAAATGGGGGTATAAGGAACGTTGTTTTACTGGGTTTCTGCACCAAATGTAGCGTCAATCAATCAACTACAAGAAACCAGTATAAACTCAATTTCGAATTTTTTGTCAGTTATGGGGTTTCTGAAATAAGCGATTCAATTAGGGTAGGCAAAATTTAAGACTCCCTTAGTAGAGTCGGGTACATGTCCACCAAAGTGACGTAAGATCGCTCTGGTAGTAGGCGACCTCGATGTTAAAGCCCAGGCATGAGTCACAATAACTAACTTAATTGGCCTAATGATCTCTCATAATTCGGGCATTTTCAAAACTACAAATATGTATAGATTAATTAATGATAGCTAGTATAATTATAAATATGGCTGATAAATTAGTTATTATGACTCATGCCCGGGCTTCAACTACGAGGTCATACGAGGCGCTCTTAAGTCACTCTGGTGGAAATGAGCGTGACTACTGGGAGTCCTAAATTTTGCATACCTACCTTCATTCGCCTAGGGGTCTTTAAGGAGTAACTGACATCGCACAGGCTCTGGACCAACGTTTAACATCCCATCCGAAGGACGGCTTAAGGTGTTTCCACCTCCCAGATGAAAACCACAGCGCCTCGACCGGGTTTCAGACCCGCAATCTTGAGCTCAGTAAGCTAGCACGCTACTCCTGAGCTACGAGCGCCCTCTATTCATCAATTATATTTTCGTTCTCATAATCAATTTAATTAATGGCTTAATGCATTCACGATGTGACCATTAAATTTTTTTTTTACTTCATTACATAATTATTTGATTCTAAAAAATGTTTTCTTCTTATCTTATCTTGTTTATAGTTTTGAAAATGTTAACATTAATACTCCGATGTAATGAATGTATCAATGCGAAATTGTATAGAGTTCAGGAATCCGTGGGTAAGACACCAATTGATTTTCAGCCACATTGATTAATTGGCTTTAGAGAGAGAGCGAACACATTGTTTTGTGCAATTATGACAGTATTTTACGCATATTTGCATTTATTTTTTACTTCCCCAGCTCTACGTAGTATAGGGGAAGTTATGTAATCAGTCTGAAATTCTATGTTGAACTTTCACCGGAATGTTATGTTTTGCCCCCCCCCCCCCCCCCCCCCCCCCCTCCCCTCCTGATACGAAAAATGAAAACAAAATGTCATGTCTCTGTTTGTGTATGTGTCTGTAAACACGATAACTCCCGATAGAATGAACATATCAATATGAATTTTTTTGTATGACTCCAAAATCCCATAAGGACGATTCAGCCGAATCGGCGAAAGGGAATATCTTATAAAAACGATTCATGTAACTCAAAATTTAGTATAATGATTCAGTTGTCGTTCATTTTTAAACAAATCGTTAAATTAATCAGAGAAAGTGTTTCAGAGTATTTATTTTGAGTATATACATGTCGCAGTTGTTAATTGAATTTTATTATTTCTAGGCAGTTGGTGAACCACCATTATTTCTGGCTGCTTCAGTATTTTTCGCAATAAGAGAAGCTGCAAAGTCTGCTCGGTTGGACAACGGCCTCACTGGATGGTTTAAACTTGATTCTCCAGCAACCGCAGCACGGATCAGGATGATCTGTGAGGATAACATCACACGGAAGGTAATCAATCATTACCTTTGTAGGATATCTTATCGCTTATCTGCAAGAAGGACGACATAACTCAAAAATGTTCAACTTACAGTAAGAACCACATAAGTGTTCTCAAAAGGAGCAACAGTATCCTTGTTTGAGATTAGAACAAAATTGAAAATGGTGGTTATAATAACACACTATCTCGTCTATGTTTTTTAAAAATATTGTCTATTTCACAAAATACACTCCTGCTCAAAATTAACGCACAACCCAGTATTTATCCATTTTATTTTATTTTTTTTTTTATTAACTCATTACAACTTTTATCATTTACACATTGCAACTTTTATCATTGATTTATTTAAAAACGTGTGGAAAATTAGTCAAGTTCAAAGGTTAGCCTCGCAAACATCATCTTGTTTGTCAATACTAATAATAAGGCCCTCCTCGCAAGTATTATTTTATCTTTTTGTTTGTCAATATTATACAGGAATTGGGAAGTTGCCTCTCGTTAGTCGTGTTTCAACATCGTATAGATAGAAGGTACTGCTGAAATAATTATGGATAGACATCGTAATTTGACTGTGGAGGATGCTGTAAGTGCTAGAGTATTGGTTGAAACTGGACGCAGAGTGACGTTGCTAGGCAGTTAGGAGTTAATCATACCACGATCGGGAGAGTTATTAGTCGGTTGCATGAGACGGGATCTGACAGTAGAAGACTAGGACAAGGGCTGTAAAGGAGGAATGGGATAATATCTCTCAGGAAGGCGTCCCAATCTGATGAGACGGATGGAAAGTAGGCTCCAAACTGTCAAATCTGCCAGAGGAGGAAACACCAAGAACTGGAAAAATCAAGAGGTTACAGCATCCCAAACTGCTTCTATTTTTTTCTAATTTTCTTTTAATTGTCTTATATAATGAAACATTTGATTTTCTGTTCTTTATTATTCAATACATTTTATTGCAGCAATATTGTGTTGAAATTGTTAATTTTCCACTCAATTTTAAATAAACCTTCGATAAAAATAGTAATTATGAAGAAAATGAAAAAATACTGGGCTGTGCGTTAATTTTGAGCAGGAGTTTATATGGGAGTATTTTCGGTATTGTTACCATCTTCAGCCACGACTTAACACAATACTAAATGGAAGTTCAACCAGTTTACAATAACCATATTTTATTTTTTCTTTAGAGACGTTTCGTATTGCAACCCATCCTCAGTATCTGTTTAATGGTCGTCTTCTACAGTCTAACAATAATCCAACAGACGAGATGTTGACTTGAAATCTCATTAATATGTGATAAAAATGTGGAAGATACTAGAAAATGTTTACACAAATATAAGAAATAGCCGACCAAAGGTCAGACGCTGAAAAGGCAGTCCGAAACGTCTTTATAGAGAAAATAAAGATTTAAAAAATAATGTATTATGAAAAAAAAATGTTCAAAGAATGCGGGAGAAAAAAAAAGAGCTATAACGAAGGAATATTTAACTAGAAATCTTCTTAAACGTCACAAACTCGGAAATGGTGGTCGTGCGGACTAAAGCGTAGGGCTTTGCTCGGATGGTCTCACCATGGTTTGCGGCTTCGAATCGCATCCGGGAGTGAGTTTTATTTAGTAGATAGAACTCCCTTCCGGGGCCATGGATGTTGTAAATAACTAGATAACACCTCTATAAGAGACATGGCTTATATGCATCGTAAAATATATACATATATATATATATATATATATATATATATATATATATATATATATATATATAATATATTTATATATCACAAGTTGACACAAAAGTTGGGGAATCTGTGACAAATTAAATATTTGAAAATATTATAGTATATATATATATATATATATTTTTTTTTAATATTTATTTTCAATCAATGGGGTCCTCGGGCTGGCAAGAAAATATAAGTAACCTATTTTTACTTGACTTATTTTAATTGTACATATTTGTTTTAATTTTCAGTTTCCTGAGCCAGTAGAGGGAACATTCAAGCCCTGGAACGTTTCAGTTTGACATCTGACGCTACAATGAAAAAAAGAACTTAAAAAAAAGTTACAAGGCTTTTTACAAATACAATATTCTGCTATGTTAATAAAAATAGATTTAAATGAAATACATTTTTGTACAGTTAAATTTTGTTATTTCAGAAAATAAACCCTTATAAAATAATCACAAACAGGAAGAACACTCAAAACCAGATATTCAGAACACATACGTTCATTCAGACTCAACAAACGAGACTCAAACTTTAGTAACCACCTACACGACCATGGACACGACCCCACCAACATCCAGGACAGCATGACCCTCTTACACCGACAACAAAAAGGACGGAGACTTGATATACTAGAAAACATGGAAATATACAAAATACGTACTGCGCACAACAACATCATTAACGAACAACTAAACACAAAATCTGACACGATTTTCACCCCACTCAAACTACTTCCACATACTCACAAACGGAAAAGACCAGAAGACGGACACACGGACCACCGCCCAACCAAGCGACATAGGATACAATACCCATAGATACATCATACATTATAATAATACATACCCACCCAGATATGAGACATTGATATATATTCGCTCTACCAACTTCGACCCCTTAATTACACCTGTAAACAGATTACCTGAGACCAAACTCACAGACAAACAGACTACCTGACACGGACCACAGAGATAAACAAATTACCTGAAACGGACCATTATAAGACAACAAACACGGACTAACCTCAGTACAACATTAACAGTGGCTTGAAGATGATGTCTTTACATCGAAAGCGCTCGCCCACAGTACTCGACCAGCAGCCAGTGACGACGGTATCCACCGAAAGGTATGACAACAGTAACATATTTACTGGCGGAACTAACCCCTTAGATTATATACCAGACACAGCCAGTCAGGCTAAGGTATTACTTACACGTTTTACTAACAAAACCCTTAAACTACACAAGACTATTGCCAACATACGATACAACAAACACTGCCTCACACACAACATCACACCACACTACGCTAAAATTACAATCAGAACTAACTCATACGCTTCACAACACACTAAGCTCACGGCACAAAAACTATGGGTAAAAACTGAGATACGAACCCTTTACATCAAGAAGAACAGACTTAACACAGAACTATACAAACTACAACTGGAAACAGCTAACGTACTAACGAACCTGAACTTATACCATTATTTCACGCCATACCTACACTATGTACACGAGAGGGTACAACAACAAATGACAAACAAATACAACAAAATGGACAAGAAATTCGACCAACTCAAGCACAAAAAAGAAACTGACAATAAAAACCATATTACGAACTTTCACAAGCGAACGATCAACCTCACCGACGTTTTGTTTGCTGACAACGAAATTAGACTGCTGGACAAAGGACTCAAACATAACCTACCATACAATAACCTACAAAAACGGATCGAAACACACATACTCGACGCTGAAAACGCCATCTCATACCTACCAGAAGACAGACAAGAACATATACGTCACAAAATAACAGACATACTTGAAAAAACAATAACACAGCAGACACACAGCAACACAAGCTCTACAGAACAAACCATTGCTAAACAAATAAAAACAAAATTACGGACTAACAACCTGATACTCACTAAAGCTGACAAAGGGAACGTCACAGTCATCATGAACAAACAGGAGTACATCGACAAAACACAGCAATTTATAACAAAAACACTCTGTACCAGACTAACCAAAGACCCCACAAACACGTACCAACAAGAAATACGTACACTACTCAAACGATGCACCATAATTCCTGACGGACAACATTATAAATACATTAACATGAATCCCAGACCACCGATACTTAGGGCTCAACCGAAAATACACAAAACAGACACACCCATAAGACCAGTAATCAACTACAGACCCGCTCCTGCATACAAACTCGCTAAAGAACTGACAAACATTCTAAAAGATACCGTCAACTTACAAAACAAATACACCATACGCAACACACAAGAACTCATCAACAAACTGAAAGACATAACACCCACTAAACGATCACGACTAATATCATTTGACATTAAGGAACTATACCCATCCATACCGGTCGACGAAACACTGGACATTTTACGCAACAAACTCACAGACATATACGATGAACAATACATCAACGAACTCGTCAACATTACAAGAACAATACTCAAACAAAACTACTTCACATTCGACAACAACATATATAAACCACAAGACGGACTGGGCATGGGAAACCCAACTTCCTCTGTCCTCACCGAGATATTTCTACAACATTACGAAGACATACACATACAGGCACTAATGGACAAACACAACATAACACACTACTTTAGATATGTCGACGATACTTTATGCATAGTGGAACAGGACAATACAGAAGACATACTGACAGATTTGAACAAAATACACAGTAATATCACCTACACGATGGAGAAAGAACAAGACAACTGCTTGTACTATTTAGACATCACAATCACCAGGGAAAACGACAAACTAACGTACGGAATATACAGAAATACCAACCACAACCGACACCACAATACATGCCACATCCAATCACCCAACGCAACACAAACTCGCAGCGTTCCGACACATGATACACAGACTGAAGAACACACCGCTGACTACAGACAAATATGATATAGAATTGAACACAATCTACGACATAGCACACAACAACGGCTACAC
The DNA here is from genome assembly GCA_963662175.1 of Aradus depressus. Taxonomy (NCBI): domain Eukaryota; kingdom Metazoa; phylum Arthropoda; class Insecta; order Hemiptera; family Aradidae; genus Aradus; species Aradus depressus. The sequence goes on along the minus strand of OY759226.1, from coordinate 4,446,573 downwards.
ACGGACAACAATAGACAAACTACTACTACAATACAATAACAAACAACAGCACACAGAAACTAACCAACAACCAACACCACGCTGCATGTTCACTTTCACAGGAACAGAAACCTACAGACTTACAAACCTATTCCACAAAGAAGGCCTTTTAACAGCATTACGTACTGACAACACATTACGGAATAACTTAAATACCAACATAGACAAAACAGACACTTTGGACACAAGTGGCGTCTACAAACTGACATGTACCTGTAACCACACATACATTGGACAAACAGGAAGAACACTCAAAACCAGATATTCAGAACACATACGTTCATTCAGACTCAACAAACGAGACTCAAACTTTAGTAACCACCTACACGACCATGGACACGACCCCACCAACATCCAGGACAGCATGACCCTCTTACACCGACAACAAAAAGGACGGAGACTTGATATACTAGAAAACATGGAAATATACAAAATACGTACTGCGCACAACAACATCATTAACGAACAACTAAACACAAAATCTGACACGATTTTCACCCCACTCAAACTACTTCCACATACTCACAAACGGAAAAGACCAGAAGACGGACACACGGACCACCGCCCAACCAAGCGACATAGGATACAATACCCATAGATACATCATACATTATAATAATACATACCCACCCAGATATGAGACATTGATATATATTCGCTCTACCAACTTCGACCCCTTAATTACACCTGTAAACAGATTACCTGAGACCAAACTCACAGACAAACAGACTACCTGACACGGACCACAGAGATAAACAAATTACCTGAAACGGACCATTATAAGACAACAAACACGGACTAACCTCAGTACAACATTAACAGTGGCTTGAAGATGATGTCTTTACATCGAAAGCGCTCGCCCACAGTACTCGACCAGCAGCCAGTGACGACGGTATCCACCGAAAGGTATGACAACAGTAACATATTTACTGGCGGAACTAACCCCTTAGATTATATACCAGACACAGCCAGTCAGGCTAAGGTATTACTTACACGTTTTACTAACAAAACCCTTAAACTACACAAGACTATTGCCAACATACGATACAACAAACACTGCCTCACACACAACATCACACCACACTACGCTAAAATTACAATCAGAACTAACTCATACGCTTCACAACACACTAAGCTCACGGCACAAAAACTATGGGTAAAAACTGAGATACGAACCCTTTACATCAAGAAGAACAGACTTAACACAGAACTATACAAACTACAACTGGAAACAGCTAACGTACTAACGAACCTGAACTTATACCATTATTTCACGCCATACCTACACTATGTACACGAGAGGGTACAACAACAAATGACAAACAAATACAACAAAATGGACAAGAAATTCGACCAACTCAAGCACAAAAAAGAAACTGACAATAAAAACCATATTACGAACTTTCACAAGCGAACGATCAACCTCACCGACGTTTTGTTTGCTGACAACGAAATTAGACTGCTGGACAAAGGACTCAAACATAACCTACCATACAATAACCTACAAAAACGGATCGAAACACACATACTCGACGCTGAAAACGCCATCTCATACCTACCAGAAGACAGACAAGAACATATACGTCACAAAATAACAGACATACTTGAAAAAACAATAACACAGCAGACACACAGCAACACAAGCTCTACAGAACAAACCATTGCTAAACAAATAAAAACAAAATTACGGACTAACAACCTGATACTCACTAAAGCTGACAAAGGGAACGTCACAGTCATCATGAACAAACAGGAGTACATCGACAAAACACAGCAATTTATAACAAAAACACTCTGTACCAGACTAACCAAAGACCCCACAAACACGTACCAACAAGAAATACGTACACTACTCAAACGATGCACCATAATTCCTGACGGACAACATTATAAATACATTAACATGAATCCCAGACCACCGATACTTAGGGCTCAACCGAAAATACACAAAACAGACACACCCATAAGACCAGTAATCAACTACAGACCCGCTCCTGCATACAAACTCGCTAAAGAACTGACAAACATTCTAAAAGATACCGTCAACTTACAAAACAAATACACCATACGCAACACACAAGAACTCATCAACAAACTGAAAGACATAACACCCACTAAACGATCACGACTAATATCATTTGACATTAAGGAACTATACCCATCCATACCGGTCGACGAAACACTGGACATTTTACGCAACAAACTCACAGACATATACGATGAACAATACATCAACGAACTCGTCAACATTACAAGAACAATACTCAAACAAAACTACTTCACATTCGACAACAACATATATAAACCACAAGACGGACTGGGCATGGGAAACCCAACTTCCTCTGTCCTCACCGAGATATTTCTACAACATTACGAAGACATACACATACAGGCACTAATGGACAAACACAACATAACACACTACTTTAGATATGTCGACGATACTTTATGCATAGTGGAACAGGACAATACAGAAGACATACTGACAGATTTGAACAAAATACACAGTAATATCACCTACACGATGGAGAAAGAACAAGACAACTGCTTGTACTATTTAGACATCACAATCACCAGGGAAAACGACAAACTAACGTACGGAATATACAGAAATACCAACCACAACCGACACCACAATACATGCCACATCCAATCACCCAACGCAACACAAACTCGCAGCGTTCCGACACATGATACACAGACTGAAGAACACACCGCTGACTACAGACAAATATGATATAGAATTGAACACAATCTACGACATAGCACACAACAACGGCTACACACGGACAACAATAGACAAACTACTACTACAATACAATAACAAACAACAGCACACAGAAACTAACCAACAACCAACACCACGCTGCATGTTCACTTTCACAGGAACAGAAACCTACAGACTTACAAACCTATTCCACAAAGAAGGCCTTTTAACAGCATTACGTACTGACAACACATTACGGAATAACTTAAATACCAACATAGACAAAACAGACACTTTGGACACAAGTGGCGTCTACAAACTGACATGTACCTGTAACCACACATACATTGGACAAACAGGAAGAACACTCAAAACCAGATATTCAGAACACATACGTTCATTCAGACTCAACAAACGAGACTCAAACTTTAGTAACCACCTACACGACCATGGACACGACCCCACCAACATCCAGGACAGCATGACCCTCTTACACCGACAACAAAAAGGACGGAGACTTGATATACTAGAAAACATGGAAATATACAAAATACGTACTGCGCACAACAACATCATTAACGAACAACTAAACACAAAATCTGACACGATTTTCACCCCACTCAAACTACTTCCACATACTCACAAACGGAAAAGACCAGAAGACGGACACACGGACCACCGCCCAACCAAGCGACATAGGATACAATACCCATAGATACATCATACATTATAATAATACATACCCACCCAGATATGAGACATTGATATATATTCGCTCTACCAACTTCGACCCCTTAATTACACCTGTAAACAGATTACCTGAGACCAAACTCACAGACAAACAGACTACCTGACACGGACCACAGAGATAAACAAATTACCTGAAACGGACCATTATAAGACAACAAACACGGACTAACCTCAGTACAACATTAACAGTGGCTTGAAGATGATGTCTTTACATCGAAAGCGCTCGCCCACAGTACTCGACCAGCAGCCAGTGACGACGGTATCCACCGAAAGGTATGACAACAGTACCTTATAAAATAATATTACAGTCAAGATCACGAAACCGATTTTTTTGAAGATGCATGGCTCGCGAACTGGTCACTACTCTTGGGTTATAGCTGCTACTAAGACACAATATACTCCGAGTTTTATATGGCTACTAAGTATAGGGGAAGTTATATAATTGACCAAAAATTCCATTTGGAGTTTTCAACGCAATTTCATGTTTTCCAACGAGATTCCAAGTATGACAAAAAAAAATCCTTTCTGTCTGTATATCTGTGAACACGATAACTCCCGATAGAATGAATGTATCGACACGAAATGCGATACATTTTGTACATTATTATTGGAAATATATTTTTCATTGTTTGAGAGTTATAACTTTGTCCCATTTTCCTATCTCAAATCTGAGGACTTATTAGCGAATGAAAATTTATAAGAAATATTTTTGGTAAGAATCTATTTTTCGATGGGATTGTCCGTTTTCGTGTAAAACAAGGAAACGTTTAAAAGTATGTGTTTCAAAACTATATTTCAGGTCGGTTTTCGGCATTTTTCTCGAAAACCGGACGTCTTGCGAAAAATCGGATTTCATATAAAATATGTATTTCAATTTTCTCTACAACTATTATTTGAAAATTTTTTTGATTAGGTCATAAACATAAGCATTATGTTGTAAAATGTAGTTTGATGGCCGAAATTTAATCAGATCTAAATGAGCACATGTGCCCCTTCATTCCAAATTTTAAGTTTATAGCTACAATAATTTTTGCTGTATAGCGCTCTCAACGCTCCTATCACATAAACAAGCAGACAGACTTCATCGCAAAAATGATTAAAACGTATTCAGGGGACCTTTAAACGTGAAAATCCATTGAATCCTCGATCTCGGATTTTCGCACGATTACAATACTTCCTTATACTTTAGGTATAAAAAAAGACAATTCGTTCAATATTTAAAAAGGAAAAAATTAGTCGGTGAATCACCGACAATGTACTTACCCAAAACGAATTAATCAATTAACTTTTCGCTCCACCTTAAAAACCAGTTGACCGTTTGTGCTAATATTCAATAGTTGACTTACATATGGGCTCCTAAATCCTCATACTAACTTCAGTGTCGATAAATTCATTACATCGGCAGTTATGAGGGTTTTTGGTGTGAGCCCCCCCCCCCCCCCCCCCCCCCCCCCCTGAACCCCTCTCCCCTCTCCCCCTCTCTTCAGCTGATATCGCTTTCACAGGTTATTTCCTCATTGAGTTTTGACTTTAAATATGAAATTTCATTTCGATACATTCATTACATGAGCAGTTATTAGGTATTTGAGTTGAGCCCCCCTGTAATCCCCCCTTTACTTTCTGCCGATTCTGCTAAAAATTATTAGGTGTTGTTAATATGGGATTTCAAGTTCACATATGAAATTTTGTGTCGATATATTCATTACAACGGCAGTTATTAGAGTTTTTAATTAAGCTTCTCTCCTTATCACCCCTTCCCTTTGGTAGTTTTGGCTGAAAAACAGTAGAAGTCGTTACAGGGTTCTGTATCCACATATACAATTTCGTGTCGATACATTCATTCTATCGGGAGGTATGATCACAGACACACAGACATTTTTTACATCTCCGAATAGACTATGCGAAGTATTTATCTTAAGCCTTCCCCCTAGTCCCCCCTTCCCTTTGGTCGATTTGGCTGAAAAACAGTGGGTATCATCGTTGGAGGGTTGTGGATTCTCATATAAAATTTTGTGTCGATACATTCATTCTATCTGGAGTTATCGTGTTCACAGACATACCAGACAGACTTTTTTGGTCATATTTGGAATCTAGAGGTCGGTAAACATGAAATTCCCTTGTACACTCTTCATTGAATTTTTGGCTGATTCCGTAACTTCCTCTATACCTCATATAGTTGAAGTAAAATATCCTTGACGATGTTTAAATAACATTTAATACAAATAAAATAATAAAAGCGCCTCTCCATTAAATAATTAAAGTGCGTTTGCAGGAAGTTTAATTATATGTTTGCTTCATGAAATTCTAATGATTTTTAAATATATTTTCTCATTCTCGTTTGTCTATCATTGTGTATTTATTGTATATCTAACGATTGAGTTTAACTCCACCCACCTGCTCTAGGCCATGGTCAACTTCTCATTGATCTGGTGTATATATAGTGGAATTTATTTGACAGTGGATCTGTACTGGAACTAGCAATTTACAACAAATAGCAGGGGTGTGCATTGATTAAAGCGAACATCGAACAGTCTAGAGTCCTAAATGGCCTCGTGTATCCCCTCCCCATTGTACAACTCAATTTCGAATTAATTGCAGCTCCCCCCCCCCCCCCCCCTCTTCCTCCCAGCTCATCCCTCCAATGATTCCCTCCTTTACTTTCCTAGAGGGGGGAGGACTTCATCATTTTTATTGATCAATTAGTTCGAAACTTCTTGATAGGAACACAGTGGGTGGGCTGAAAAATTGGCTGGAGATTTTGAACAGATTGTTATTATGTTTTTGTTACAAAATAACAGAATGTGGTTCTACAATAAGAGAAAATACAACAGAACATAGAAGTGAGAGAAAGAGAAGCTAATGAACCCACAATAACAGGAGGAGTGTATGTATGTTATGTCACTGATGATGTCATTACTGCTCTTCCTGTTCCAGAACCTACATTTCTCTACTACTTTTATATTTCTGCAAACTGTTCATGGCTGTTTAGGATAAACAAAAAGTGTTTTCTGTTCGTTCGGGCATCACGCACGAATATGATTTTACTTAACACTCTTAACTTTAAGTGGTCTATTCTTTTTTTTTTTTATTTTAACTTTCTCATACCTATAGTATGAGGAAATCGTTTAATCGTGCGAAAATCCGAGATCGAGTTTACAGTCAACAAAGTCAACAAAAGGAAAGAAAAACTAGGAGTTGTGGAACATCCAGCGTTTAGGACGTGAGGTTATTGAGTTGATGTGGTTATTGTATGTATTTTTTTTAGTTTATTTTGTGTAAATATATTATTTTTATTATGAGTTTCTAGATTTTAGTAGTTTGTTTCCCATGCTCAACCCTAGTCAATAGTGATTTAACAATTTAGTTTTTCAAAACTTTCTTAGCTGATCGAACTTTCGCCTTTGGTTTATAGGAATCCAATTATATATATTAAAATCAGTAATTTAAGTATCGTTCTATTAGATAGGCGATCTGGCATTCCATATATATTTTATTTTAATAAAAATCAGTTATACAGTTTGAGAAAATTCCCGCGTGTTTGAAAGTAAAGTAAAGGAAAATAATTTTTTTAAAAATAAAAACGCGAATTTTAAATATATTGCAGATACTACAGAATATATTACAGATTTTGTGAACTAAACGCTTTGTCATTAACAACTGAGAGACAAACGTATTAATTACAATTCACTTCCTTGTGTTGCGTTGATTCTCTCTGTAATTTGATAGGACGAACCTGCCGATATCAGACTAAACCATAGCTCTCAGTATAATATTATATATAATAACAGAGATTGGTAGATTGCTTTGTCTAATTATGAGTGTCGGATGGCCTGTGGTAAGTCTGAGAGGTAGTTTATAATATCCATCGTCAAGTGGCTATAAGTCAAAAGAGGAGGGGAGCAATGGGGCAGGTAATGATGGACGGGGGGAGCACCCCCTCCAAAAAAAAAACTAGGTGAATCACCGACAATGTACTTCCCCAGCACAAATTAATCAAATATGTTTTCGCTCTCCCTCCAAAAACAATCGACCTTTATGTAGTCCTCAAACTAAATTTTGAACCGATATATTGATTACATCGGCAGTTATTAGGGTTTTTGAGTTGAATCCCCTCGATTTCACTGAAAATTCAAAGATGTCATCCTTATGGCGTTTTGAAGTCACATATGTATCCAAAGGCTCATAAGGGTTGCCTATTGATTTTCAGTCAAATCGGCCAAAGAAAACGAGGCGACACAGAAGCTCTAATAACTGCCCTTGTAATGAATATATAGACACAAAAATTAGTATGAGAATGCAGAAGCACTTATGGTGCTGTGAAATGGTGGCTATGCTGCAACATGGCCCACCTGCGACCATCCTCGGAACAACGCAGCCATGAAACATAGATGACCTGGTTCCGAGTTCTCTCGGGAAACGCCGACATGGTAGGTTTCGGCTGAGTTGAGATTTGTCTGTATGCAAAAATGAGTATTTCAATTCAAATTTAGCATTAACCCTTTGCTATCCCACTCAGCATGGCCACACGGTCCGATGCCGACCTAGGACCGGCATAAACAACCCCCGCCATTAGTCTGTGTCCTTTTGATTACATCACGCCCTGGTGGTCCGTATAGTTTTCTACCGAATTGGAAATTTTGTTTTAGAGGTCATAAAAATGATAAAACTGCGTATTTTCTTTCAAGATTCAATTTTTATTTACATGTAAAAGTAATTTATACAAATATGTAAATGAATATATTTAAAATGATCTATACTCTTTGAGGGTAGGATACTTCTGAAAACATTGCCCGATGTGAATAGCTGGATTTCTGTAGCATGTCTTGCAGTAGATATGTTTCTTTGCGCCCATTTTTCTTGGAACGGTCGCTGCAGACTCTGCACTCTCGAGTTTTGTTGTCCCATTTGTAAGGAGCGTGGAATACAGTCAGGTTCAGCCACTCCTCGTCGTCTGACGTTCACAAAGCACCTATCGAGTGTTGGGGTATTTGGTATCAAATTGATCAGCTGATTGTCTAGAATAGCGCTCCATATCCAAAATATGCCTAGGAGGACTCGGCAAAAGAGGGACAGAAAATCGATGCCGGTGAGAAGCTGGCATTGGACCTCTCGCGTTAAATATGTTTGCCGGTCCCAGCTCGTCAAAGGACCAGTAGGACTGGCGCTGGGTAGACAAACTAGATTCAATGAAAAACCTGTTTACGTTCTTTGTGGTGCGGGCCCGTAGGCTGCAGCTTAGATAGCCTGCGCGTAAATAAGGCCCTGGCTTTAAGGCCTCCACTTTAAGCTTCTTGGCAAATTAATTATGTTCTCTGCAGCCACTTTATTTCATAGCATCATACCCTTATTTTAGTCAACTATTGATTTTTTGCCTAAACGGCCGTTTCTGGGGAAGTGTTCTTGTTCTTCAGATAACTTGAAATTCTGGTTGAAACTCTGACAAATTACTTAGTCTATACTTTGTATACCTGCAGAAGTAATTTTTTTTTTTTTATGGGAGGGGGGCGATATAAAATTTGGCAAATAAAATTTTGCTGAGTGGCCTGGAGGCTTGATGTGATGCTGAGGTGTTCACAGAGGCAGAGAATGGTGTCCTCTATCCATGAATATTCGAGATGAGACAAGGCGCGGGTCTCACATCTAATGAATCCGCAACTCCCCGGGTTTTACATATTGATAGACTACTCTTCTACTGACAACAGCACACAGCTTGCCCAACAGGAGGGGGGCTCCCATTTAAATTTCCCTACTCTCTCCATACCTACCTTGACTCATGGAATGAGAAAATTAATTGTTTTTCATGACTATTGTCACAGACTCCCTTACTTCTGAGTCTAGTGTTCACTTAATCACCGACATTGTACTTCCCCAGAACAAATTAATCTATTACCTTTTCGCTCCCCCTCCAAAACCAGTCTTATGTCCAGCCTGAACCCTCCCTTTTCTTCAGTCGATATTGCTGAAATTTGACAGGTTATATCCTCATTGTGTTTTGACTTTAAATATGAAATTTCATGTCGATACGTTCATTACATCGGCAGTTATTAAGGTTTTTGAGTTGAGCCCTCCTTCCGATCCCCTCCCTCTTCTGCCGATTCCGCTGAAAATTTATAAGCGTCGTCCTTATGCGTATATGAAATTTGTGCCGATACATTTATTATAACGGCAGTTAAGTTTTTTGAGTCAAGCCTCTCCCCTAATCCCATTTTTGGTAAGAATCAATTTCTCGATAGGACTAACCGTTTTCGGGTAAATCAATGAAACATCTAAGAATATATGTTTCAATACTACCTTTAAGTTTTTCGGCATGTATTTCAAAAACCGGACGACCTGCAAAAAATCTAATTTCATATAAGACATTTTTTTCAGTTTTCTATACAACTTTTAAAAAGAATTTTGATTAGGTCATAAATATTATCGGTATTTTGTAAAATGTACTTGGACCCCGAAGGAAAGTGGTCACATTTTCGTCCGATTTCGGCAAAAATTTAATAAGATCTAAGTTAGCACATGTGATCGCTTCATTCTAAATTTCAAGTTCATAGCTACAATGGTTTTTGCGGTAGAGCTCTCACAACTTACCAATTTTACACAAACTCACACATGCAAAGATGTACACCATCGTGAAAAAGATTAAACCCCAATTCAGGCGACTGTGAAACGTGAAAATCCGTTGAAATTTTGAATTCGGATAATCGCACGATTACAATACTTCCTAAGGTATAAGAAAGTAAAAAAAGGACTGGATAACCAAATTATTTTCATATATTTTTATATTTTAGTAAAAAAAATTATGTTTTTCTCCTTTACATTTTGAATAAGTTAATGACTTGAGCAAGGAAATTAATAATATGTGTAACGACAACAATGTTTTATTTTCAAACATTATATTATGAACTATTAAACATAATTATGTACATAATAATGATAAGTAATAAAATTTACACATAAACTTTACTTTATATAACAAACTTTGACATAGGAAATATTACAAAACTTAATAATACATTTTTTTAAAGTACACAACTTTATTTTAGGTAAGTAGTTTTTAAGGAACACAAGTCAACATTTTTTTCAAATAAAACCAGAAACATTTCTCACAAATAGTCATTTGTTAAATAAAAGAAGATTGTGATCAAAGCGTGGCTCTTCTGGCCTTATTGGAAGCAACGTTTTGTACAGCTCGTTTGGTGTCAATATAATTCTAGAGATCACTTTCGATGGATAATAACGAAAGGCCTGTCAGTCTCTCTACAAAAGCAGGCTGCCAACTGCCTTCTGATTACACATATTTCCCTTTTTTCCCATCCCTTCAAATGAATGTATCTTGCTTTTCCCCTTCCCCCTAAATTAGTGATGCCTCGTGTGCCTCGCACGCCTTCGCCATAGGCTCTGCACGGCTCTGCCCACTTGGCTTTAGGGGCACGAGTCTTAAGCGAAAATTGTACTACAAAAAATGAAGTACAATTGTAAGAATTATACTAAGCAAAGAAGAGATTCATAAAAAAAAAAAAAAAATGGGAAAGTCAACAAATAAATTATTCATGAAGAAATGAAAGTAGATTTGCTGAGTGGAATGATTATGACGCCTGCTATGAAAAAAAAATGGTCATTTCTCTCCCACCATCCACCATGGTAATTAAACAGTGTCGCCAACAGAATATAAATAAAGGGCTGAAAAGACGTTGGAGTTAAACTGATGTCAAGGAAAGAGATGAAAAATAGGTTTATCTCGTGGCCTCATTAGTTTTCTGATGTTGAAAGGACAGGACTTTGCATTGTTTCACAAGTTGACACGAGGAGCGCTGACAAAGGTGTCTAGGAGAACATAGATGCATATTATGTACAATAATAACGCACAGAATATTGAAAACAATTAATAAATCGTCGTTGTATAATAATAATAATATTTCCTTTTGTTTAACTATAACTTTATAATTGGATGTGTCATACAATTTTATACATCAACTGATATTAAATCTTAGAATATAAATGAAACACATATGAGATAAATAATAATAACTATAAATATGAAATAAATAAATAATAGAAAATAAATGAACATATAAAATTCCTAATATTAATGGTAATTACGCGAGCTCAAGGTCGCGGGTTAGAAACCCGGCCAAGGCCCTTAGTTTATTTTATATGGTAGGTAACAAAAAATATTAAGCTCGCCGTTCTTTGGATGAGACGTTAAGCGATGGTCCCGAGCCTGTACGATGTCAGGTACTCATTAAGACCGCTACCCTTAGGCTTCTTACACAAGCCGAGCAGTGCCGGGCCGGGCGATGCGATGCGAAGCCGAGCCGAGCGGAATCTGCCTGCGTTCGCACCGAAGCCGATTTGAGAGGTGCTTCTTTCCTATTCAGTCTCAGTTGAAACGTGGTGCAAAATGATGTCATCAACTTTGATGATGATGATGTTATTGGGTAGTTCATCACTTGATGATGAATGTGTGGCAGAAAGAAGGCGATTCTTTCTTGAATCCAACTAATTAATATTTCTATGTCAACACTCATTATAATATTAAAAAATTTAAAAAACAAAAACCACTTGAAACAATAAAAAAACAATATATTGCGCAATATGATGTAACTCACTGGGCTGAAACACCGAACTAGACTGAATGACGGAAGAAACGGCTTGGCAGAAAACGCTCGAATTGGCGGGAGGTAGTACTGCTCAAAACCTCTCGGCCCGGCCCGGCATCGCCCGGCCTTGGTTTGAATACTCCCATCTAAACCCTGCATATGTAGCGCTCAAGCGTTTTCCGCCCGGCTCGGCTCGGCTCGGCCCGGCTTTGGTGTGAAACCCCACTAAGTGAATAAAAATTAGAGGAGGAAAAATTTAAGACTCCCACAGTAGAGTCGGGCTCATATTCACCAGAAAGACGAAGGAGCGCTCTGGTAGTAGGCGATATATGTAATTAAAGCCCGGGCATGAGTCATAATAACTAACTACTATTTTTATTGAATTTATAATTGAAGGGGTGAGTGGATAAAGGGGCTATGTAACAAAAATACGTTTTTGAGAAAAAGCCATTTTGTTAAACACTCTGTAACTTTTTTATTATAATATATACTAAAATGAACTTTTCAGGCTATGTTCCTCCAAATATTTGTATATTCACATGATTCCCTTGCACTTAACCCTTTTATTCAATACAAAAAATGCAACATTTGAAAAATGTAACTCAACCCTTTATCCACTCGTCACTTCAATTAGATAAGTGATATGATACTTCAGGGCGATTTCACGCCCCCTCCTTGGGTCACAAAGAGCGAAATATATACTATGAGTATATATACATGTAGATATAAATACGCTTTACATGTGACGTCATATCGCCTACTATGAGAGCGCTCGTGGCCTCATTAGTTCTCTGATGTTGAAAGGACAGAACTTTGCATTGTTGCACAAGTTGACACGAGGAGTGCTGACTGAGTACATACATACTAGTAGCACGGAGACATACAAGTTCAACAAGAGTACTTAGTACAGTCTTATACACACGTTTTTATCACAAAGCCTTGCTCCCTTCTCAGACTCAAATCCCAATTAAAATACCTAATTAAGTAACACGGCCCTTCTCTTCTCCCAGATTTCATTTCATTAAATTGTTTATGAGACCTGCAAAGTGGGGGGGTTCCGGATCTTCCATTTCCGACATTTTATTAATTTCACTTTAATATCTTCCCCTGCAGAGGGGGGGAGGGACGGAGGTGTGAACATTTCAATTCTCCTTTCTGAGGGGTGTTTTTAATTCCTTATAACTTCAGTATAACCAAGTATTATAATCATTCGAAAATTTGAGATCGAGTTTTCATTCCTGTATTCATTTTGAGCATGAATTTAAATGAAATAAAAAAATAATATTTATTCTGGGTTATACGTCACCTAAGAAAATAAAAATAGCTTTATTGACATTCTTTTAGAACAAAAGCCTCTCCTTTTGGAGGTTTTGAGTCAAGTGCTCTTTCAACAGAAGAGATCAGAAAAGAAATTAACGAATGTTCCAAAATTAAATTAAATTATTTCTTAAATATAACTGTTACTTCTTGATTAAAATAAAATAAAAATAAAACAAAACAAAAGCAAAAAGTAAAATGAGGGTTATTTCTTAAATAATGCTGTAACACGTTTGTTGCATGTTTCTCTGTTGCTGGCCACTGTGCACCATCCATCCCCTATTCTCTCCACTACCTCGTCCCTCCACCGCAGTCCAGGTCTTCCTTTTCCTCTTCTTCTGTCTCTAGGAATCCACTCCGTGCAGACTTTAGCCCATCGTCCAGGATCCATCCTGGTCACAAGCCCGGCCCATCTCCACTTCACCAAGTATGCTTCCTTCTGGAGGCTTCTTAGCCTCACCTTCCGTAGAACCTCGCTGTTTCTTATCCTGTCACTTATCTTTATTCCAAGCATGCTCCTCATCATCCTAAGTTGGTTTACTTCCAGACGACGATACAGCTTCTGTGACAGCGACCAGGTCTGTGCACCATACAGGATGGATGGATAGACGCAGCTCATCAGGATTTTGGCTTTCAGGTCAACTGGTCACCTAAGAATAATAACAAAATATAATAAGAAATATACAAAAGATTACAAGCATCAATCAATTAGGACGGAATAAAGATAAAGAAAAGAAAGGATGCTTCTAGGAGTAAAGAAAAACAAAATAAGAATAATATACATATATTAAATAATATACATACCCCCGAAAAAAAAGGAAAAAGCAGTAATAAATAAAAATTAAATCTCTGTATAGAATGGTGAAGAATATATACAAAACAATAAATAATATATATACAAAACAATAAATAATATATATACAAAATAAGTAAAATATATACAAAACAATAAATAATATATATACAAAATAAGTAAAATATATACAAAACAATAAATAATATATATACAAAATAAGTAAAATATATACAAAACAATAAATAATATATATACAAAATAAGTAAAATATATACAAAACAATAAATAATATATATACAAAATAAGTAAAATATATACAAAACAATAAATAATATATATACAAAATAAGTAAAATATATACAAAACAATAAAGAATATATATACAAAATAAGTAAAATATATATGAAATGGTAGGTAATGATACAAAATAAAAATATACAAAATATTTTCATGTTTTCAGCCGAATCTTCCAGTTAGTTTTTATAATTTATGACTTACGTTAAGGCCGGTCTTTAACTACGAGGTTATATATCACCTACTACCAGATCTCAGTCGACTAGCACGCTAACTCCGAGCTACAAAGCGCCCTCTAATGACCTAAGGGAGCGGGGGAGGATGCAGATATTAATAATAATAATTTTTTTTTTTTTTCATTAAACCGTAACATGATAACAGGATTAGTTATACAGCCAGCAACCCGCTCCTAGCCGACCTATATATAATTACCTATATATTTTTTACTTCCATTAAACATGATAGGCACTCTTTTCCCCGACGATTCTGGTGAACGGGTGGCCTCAATCAAAAATCGACAACCCTAAAAAAAAAAAAAAAAAATTAGTCATAAAAAATATTAGTCATAAGAATATATACATTAAGATAGCTTATAAATTACATACATAAACAGCTAGAACTGTTAGAGTCTGATTAGTAATAATAATACTATTAAAAAAATTAAATTAAATTAACAAAAGATTAATAAATAAATACTTGAAAATATGAATACAATAATAATAATACAAATAAATACAGTAAAATACCCTTGAGGACGCCGGTAGCTCAGTGAAATGCGTGCTTGACTTCTGAGCTCAAGGTCGTGGGTTCGTAACCCGACCGAGGCCCTTAGTTTATTTTATCTGCGAGGTAAAATAAACTTAAGCACGCCGTCCTTCGGATGGGACGTTAAGCGATGGTCCCGAGCCTGTACGATGTCAGGTACTCGTTAAAGACCCCTACCCTAGATGAATAAAAATTTAGGGTAGGCAAAATTTAGGACTCCCACAGTAGAGTCGGTCTCATGTCCACAAGAGTGACGAAAGAGCGCTCTGGTAGTAGGCGATATGACCTCGTTGTTAAAGCCCGGGCATGAGTCATAAAACCTAACCTAACCTACAGTAGATACATTTTTTTTATTTAATTTCATTTTTATAACTCTTACGGAAGTAAATGCGTACCAATGTAATGAACGTATCATCAGGAAATTCCATAAGAGGATTGAGAAGTCACTGAACAAGACATGTATGAATTATCAGTCAAATTGATCGAAGAGGAAAAAGAGTCTACATGGAGAGAGACAACATTGTTCATTACAAATATTTCCAGCTCATTCACTGGTTTTTTTCTCTAAAAAGGGAAGCGAGTGACATTTATAAATGCAATTTGCGAATATGTCAATTATGAATGCTAGTTGGAACTCCTGATTGGCTGTTCACTCGGGGGGAGGGTTCGGTTGTTCAGTGTCAGCAGAAAGTGAACAACATGACTTGAACCATGAAATGGAATAATGACACCTAGCCGTCAGTTCGTGTTTCTGTTGAACAGTTCTAAAATGTCCCCCGTTCGTAACAATAAGAGTGAACGAATAATGACACCTCGTCGTCAGTTCGTGTTTCTGTTGAACTAAAATGTCCCTCATTCCGTAACTTTAGGAATGAACGAATAATGAAACCTAGTCGTCAGTTCGTGTTTCTGTTGAACAGTTCTAAAATGTCCCCCGTTCGTAACAATAGGAATGAACGAATAATGAAACCTAGTCGTCAGTTCGTGTTTCTGTTACACAGTTCTAAAATGTCCCCCGTTCGTAACAATAGGAATGAACGAATAATGAAACCTAGCCGTCAGTTCGTGTTTCTGTTGAACATTTCTAAAATGTCCCCCGTTCGTAACAATAGGAATGAACGAATAATGAAAGCTAGCCCACCAACCACTCGATTATCCGACCATTGCCAATTTTCAT
Organism: Aradus depressus; assembly: GCA_963662175.1. Taxonomy (NCBI): domain Eukaryota; kingdom Metazoa; phylum Arthropoda; class Insecta; order Hemiptera; family Aradidae; genus Aradus; species Aradus depressus. Next base: position 4,430,134 of record OY759226.1, on the reverse strand, counting down.
ATGAATCCCCTTTGACTGGTACTCCGGACTACAGAGTTCATCTATATGTGATGTCTGTTCCTGCATATTCATGGAGTCCAGGCTTCTGTTTTGTCCGGATCACCGCCTTCCCCACTTCGTTAAGTCAACTTTTTGTCCCACCTCACACACTCTTATTTTATAATTCAAATTGAACTAGTTTACTCAGTGGAGCAATTTTGTGAGAGTGTCGTATGCTGAGCGATATCTGACGCATTTGTTCTCATATTAAAAAATATATTTTTTTCGTTTCAGACTTCACAGAGATAGAAGGTTTAGACGGAAAGCGGAAACTGATGTGTGAGTCGGGGACTAGTCTCAAATTCAGACATCGAAGTACCCTCATAAGACCAAAAACAGGAGTTAAGGATCCAACATATCTAGAGATGTAGTATGTCAGGATGTAGTCTCCAATTGATGGACTCTCAAAGAGCAAAACAAAGGGTCTGTAATCAAACACCCGAAAATTAAAATTTAAGTTCAACCCAGAATCGTCTAACCATCCCAAGTGACATTATCTTTTTCAGATTCAAAATTCAACTTAAACCTTTGAACAAAAATCTTAACATGAGATTCTTCAGAATATTCAAAACTGATAAAAAGGTTAAAATAACTAACTTCAATGAATCAAAGGTAATTTCTACCATAAGTAAAGATGAAAAATATATATTCTAGTTGGTCCCAACTAAAATAGCCGAAAAAGAAATATAGAATATAGATGGCCCTTGTCACAGATTTCTTAAATTTTTTGAAAAACACTGTGATAGAGAAAATTATGTAAAACTAAAATAAATAAATAGTAATTGAATTAATAAAATTAAATAAACAAATAAGAAGAATTGATAGAGTAGAATTGACCGCATGTTTTGCTGTAATTTAATTTTTAAACAAATGAAAATTTTTAACTTTTTTATGAATTTAAAAAAAAAAAATTTTTTTGCATACGTAGATTTCTGGGGAAAAATTAAGGAGAGGTTAAATGAGACATTTTTTTGTTTGACAAATATTAAACCTAATGAATTAATTTTATTGTAGTAAATGTTCGAACTGATGTCCTGCAACTTCAATAGATTTATCGAAGTTGTTCCGGAAAATTGCTCAAGGTAATTCCCTATTAATGAAAGTCTTGATATTTCTGACCATTTAAATTTCCGTCAATAAAAAAGGGAACAATTACTTTGCCATTGATGATTCCAGCCCATACATTAACTGACCATGGACGTTGTTTATTCATTTGACGAAAACAGCGAGGATTTTCTGCACTCCAGTAATGCATATTATGTCTATTTACTAATCCAATATTGGTGAAACTTGATTCGTCTGAAAACATTGTGTACCGAAAAAAATCACAATTAACTTGAACTCGCTCACATGCCCACTGACAGAATATAACACGTTTATTAAAATCTTCACCAGATAGAGCTTGATGAAGAGAAATATGGTAAGGGTGAAATTTATGGTTCTTCATTATTTTATGAACACTACCAACAGAAATGCTAGAACCTTGAGAAATTTTCCGGAACAACTTCGATAAATGTACTGAAGTTGCAGGACATCAGTTCGAACATTTACTACAATAAATTTCATTAATATCGGTCTAACAATAAAATGTCTCATTTAACCTACCCTTAATTTTTTTCCAGGAATATAAAAAAAAATATGATAATTTTATTAATTCAATTACTATTTATTTATTTTAGTTTTACATAATTTTCTCTATCATTTTATGTTAACGGTCAAAAAATTTTTTTTTTAATTCATAAAAAATGTTAAAATTTTTTATTTGTTTAAAAATTAGATAACAACAAATAATGCGGTCAATTCTACTCTACATTTTTGTCTCAAGCTTTTTTTTGAAAAAATCATTATTTTTCGAGTTATTTACCTGGGTCTAGATAAAATGAACCCTGTATATACGTTTTAGTTCAATGTCATATTATTTGAACTTTTTAATTTTAATTAATAATTCATGAAAATGTTATAACATTTTCATTTGATATCAGGAGGTATTTATATAAGGGTCATGTGAAAAACATAAATTTCATTCTAGATGTTTGTTATTCATTAATTTTATGTATTTTTAATGTTTTAATTTATTTCCTCAATTTAATATATTGTATAATTTATTTTTATTATACAAGTTATGTACATATTTATTTAATTTATCTGATTTTCTTATTTTATATCTTATTACTGTGATGTTATTTCATTAAAATATTTATTATATATGAGGAGCAAACATTCAAAAAGAGATTTGTCACATTGGTAGAGATTCGAGAAAACAGCAAGAAATGATTTTGCGTGCTTATACGCTATTTCATATAGGTTTTTAATTTTTTTTAAATTAATCAAACATAATTAATGTCATAGGTAATTAAATTTTAGCTAAAATAATTTTGACAATGGTAATTAAAATAGCTTGGACATGTCCGTGTTTGTTTGAAACACATGAACAAATGTTGTTTAGATTGAATCCTTCTAGGACTAATTCCCTTTCGAAAAAAAAAAAAAAAAATTGGGTAATCAATAAAAATAAAGAGGATTTGAGTGAAAACTTTATTATCAAAAAAATGTAATACTGACTTATTTTTAAAACAAATAATGTAGGTAATTAAAATTAAATAATAAAAATATTATTATCAATAAAAATAAAACAGATTTGAGCTAAAATTGTTCCTAATCCTGTTTTAATAATTCAAATTATAATAAAATTGTATTCAACTTAAATAATAAAAATATCCTTTGTGTCCAAACAGTGGCATAAAACGTCTTCTTCATGATTACTACGAAAACGCTCTTTGGACAAGTTTGGTTTTGATTGAAACCCTATAAAACAACTTTGGATATACACGGGACTAATTTTTTTTTTTAAAGAACGGAGTTGATATTATAAAAGCGTGGTAAAATTCCAGTTAGAAAAGCTGTTTATCTCATTTCTTATTTTTTTGGACAAATCCTTTTTTGAATGTTTGCTCCTCATATAGTTTATTTAAATTTGTTATTTTTACCTAATATTATTAAAATTTAGTTGCATATAGCGATTATTTTTTGAACTTTATGTTCAAATTTTTCCCTTGGGTCTTCTTTTACATTTCATTCAGTTAAATAATAATAATGAAGAAGAAAAAAAGAGTCGGTGAATCACCAGCAGTGTACTTCCCCAGAAAGAATTAATCAATTAGTTTTTCTCTACCCCTCCAAAACCAGTCGACCGTTTGCGCTAATATTCAACAGTTGAAACGTGAAGTGATCATTCACAAATGTGTACATCAAAAAATAGCTTATAAAATATATACAACACCCGATAATAAATCTTAGAATACAAACAAATAGTTAGGAGATAAAAAATAATAGGTATTGAAAAAAATAATGAATGATATATGAATATAAAATTTCTAGGAATATAGGAATATATTATAATTATATTTCTATAGATAAATCTTCTTTCAAGATGATATTTCAGGGCGATCACGAGTCACAAAGAGCGAAATATATATTTAAAAAAAGGAGGGCGAAGTATTTATATATATATATAAAAAGAAATAACAGTAAAGTAAATCATATATATAAAGCTGAAAATGTCTGTGCGTTGTACCGCTATAACTCACGAACGGCTTGATGGATTTGATTAATTTTTTTAAAAATTTGTTCGTCATCGTCTGTGGAAGGTTATAGGCGTATTAGTACCTCAATATCTGGTCCATCCCAGCATTCACCCACGCAATCTTTGTAACTCAAAAACCACTGCAATGATTAATGAGGAATCTTTTTGAATAGATAAGTTTTATCTATCGGAAGGTTAAGGTCTATTTTTTAATCAACCTCTGGTATTCCCAGCATCCACCCACGCAATCTTTGTAACTCAAAAACCATCGCAACGATTAATGAGGAATCTTTTTGAATAGATAAGTTTTATCTATCGGAAGGTTAAGGTCTATTTTTTAATCAACCTCTGGTATTCCCAGCATCCACCCACGCAATCTTTGTAACTCGAAAACCATCGCAACGATTAATGAGAAATCTTTTTGAATAAATTAGTTTTAGCTCCAGGTTTCTGCCGTTGAATGGCGCGTACTAGCCATGGTGCCCAGGGGTCCTAAAAACTTACTAGCTGGGATGTCTGCCGTTGAAGGACTATAAGCGTTATTCCGTATGAATAATTGAAAATTATAACATCATGAATGTACTATTGAAGAATTGAAATGGATTCGAACGAGAGATATTAGGAGAAAAGTCAAAGTTCCCCGGGCAACGCCGGGTATTACTGCTAGTAGTATATAAACTAAAAAAAAGGTTGATAATAATAGAAATATTAAATAAAAGTAATTATGATTATAAGATATTGATGAAGGCCTCGCCCAAGAAAATAAACATGAAAAATGGAAGCAAAATTAGACGTTTTATACATGAAATATGACATTTATATGATGTAATTTTTTTCTGTTTGAACAACGAGAAATACTTACAGTATTTCTGAATAGAGGAATTTTCTTTAATATAAACATTTTTAAATATTTGTATTGTAATATTGCTTTCAAAAAGTATTGGGTGACGAAAGAGTGCTCTGGTAATAGGGAATATGACATCATAGTTGAAGGCCGGATAGGAGACAAAAACAAACAACTATCGAAATAATCGATAGTGTGAAACTGCAACATCTCTAATAGTTAGCTAGTTATTGTGACTCATGCCCGGGCTTTAACTATGGCGACAAATCGCCTACTACCAGATCTTTTGTCACTCTGGTGGACCTGAATCTACTGTGAGACTCCTAAATTCCCAAGGGTCGGGGTCTTTTACGAGTATTTCACATTGTAGGTACCATCGCATAATGTCCCATCCGAAGGACGGCGTGATCAAGTTTTTTTTTCACCTTCCAGATATCTACTGTTGAGAGGCGTATGAAACCAGTGTTTTTGAGACGGACTGTAACATGAGTGACCACCTCGGCAACGCGCTCTCCTGAATATTTAGGGTAGTGTTTAACCTTCTTTTCTTTAGAGGCATATGATGTCACAGGTTTATGTGATGGTTAAGTTAGTATATAAGGCTTTGATTGAGTTAAGCCCTTTTTGACTCGAGCTAACTGACGAAGGGAACTAATGGTTCTTCCCTTTTGAGTAGAGTTTGACCCTTCTGAGGAAGAGATTGCCACACCTGCCACTAATAATCAATCTTCCCCTATTAGGAAAGGTACGGGGTGGGTGTAGGCTAGGGAGGAAGGCAGGTGGGTATAGGCTAGCCCCACCACTACCCCCCCACCCCTCTGATAACATGATTTATAAACTCCCCCACTTCCATTTATCTCCGGTTGACTCTCTCTCTATACGTCACATCCCTCTCCCCCCCCCAACACCTCCGCTTTGATCTCTAGCCTCTGATTAAATGTAAACCCCCCCCTCAATATCAAATAAAAATTTACATCCAACTCTTGTGTCAATAAACTCGATAAATCTATTTATCGATCGACAAGTGTGTTATTTTATTTATTCAACTTTTTTTTTTTATTTTTCTGTGAAATATTAACGTTGGAGATAACAAATTTTAAGAGTTGTTTGTTTTAAAACCCTTTTGTACTCACAATTAGGGCAAAAAGGACGAGCTCTGTACTGGGTTGCTGCCCTGTAAAAAAGACAAAAGAGAACAACTATAGATTTTCAGCCAAATCGACCAAAGGAAAGGGGAGATCTTGACATATGTGAGCTTGACATATGTGAATTCACAGCCATATAAGGACGACAACTATTAATTTTCAGCAGAACCTCAAAACACCATAATTACCGATATAATGAATGTATCAACGCAGAATTTAGTATGAGGATTCGGAAGCCACGATGTAAGTCAAATATTGAATTTTAGCTCCCACTGGTTTTGGGAGAAGACTGAAAACGTTACTGATTTATTCTTAGTTAGTTATTATGACTCATGCCCGGGCTTTTAACTACATCATATCGCCTACTACCAGAGCTTAATAATAATAAATTTATTTACGTTAAACCGAAATTATACATTACGATAGCTTATAAATTAGATTTATAAATACTTGAGTCTAACACACGTATGTATGTTTAGTAATAATAACAAAACTTAAAAAAAAGTAAAACGAAATTAATAAAAACTGAATAAATTAATACTTAAAAATATATGAGTTAAAAAAAAATACATAGAAACATTTATAATGACATATTTTTCAATTTAATAAAAATGAAGATAGGTAACTATTTTTCAAAAAACTCTTTGGAAGTGTCTTTATCCCAACGATATTTCGGGACGTTCTTACGTGCCTTCATCAGATCCCAATGTGCGAGATATAGAAAAGAAAAAGAAAATGTAATTATAAAAATACACTCGTCCACAAAAATAATTGGAACATTACAATTGTCATACATTACACTTACATATTTCAAAATTAAAGTCTAGGAATGTTGCCTTTTGTACCAGTGATGGTGTGTTTACACATTGTTGTTGTTTACAATGATGTTGACCCTAAAAGTCTTAATCCTTTGAAGTGATGTAAGAGGATTATCAAAACAAATCATAATTCAGTTTATCAGTGTGTCTCTTCTGGTTAACATATTGTGCATAGTTTTTCTTTTCGAAGTCCGAAGATTTACGGCTACAGGGCCACAGCTTACCAGGGAGCATCGTGTAAGCAGGACTACATTTGCTAATCGACACATCCATTGGACTGTAAAGCAATGGGGAGCTGTACTGTTCACAGATAAGTCTCGTTTTGGTATAGTTCAAGAAGACAGAATGAGCGCTTCTGTCAATATACCATGACGGCAACTGCTCCTTAGCCTCCTGCCCATTCATATGGTGTGGGGTGGAATAAGTTTGGAGGCCCGCACGGAGTTAACGATCAATGAAAATGGAACTATGACCGCTGAAGAGGTTCTTATAGAGGCAGTCATACCGTTTGCACCATTTATTGGGGATGATTTCATATTAATGCATGACAACGCCAGGCCTCACGTTGCTAGAGTCGTAAACCAGTACTTGGAGGATGTAGGTATTAATGTTATTGATTGGCCTGCGCGTTCTCAGACATGAACCCAATAGAACATCTATGGGACACACTAAAGACGCGTGTCAGGAACCGCCTGCAGCCTCCAAATACTGTGCAACAGTTTCGCATTGCGTTTTAACAAGAATGGGATGCTATTCCACAAAGAACCATGCAAAACTGATTTCTTCCATGCCCCGGTGAGTTATGGCTCTTAAGAGGGCGCGAGGAGGAAATACTCGCTACTAAATTGCAATTAAGACATGAGAAGAACTTTTTTTTTTACAAAGTTGCAAAACCAGTATTTTACATTTATTATTTCTTTATTGCTATTACATATAATTTGTATTTTTTTGACAACATTTACATATATTGTTATATATTGTCTTATTGTAATACTAAGAAAAAAATGTATTGATAAAATAAATATTTTTTATTGCTGTAAAATGTGAGTGTCCCAGTTTTTTTGTGGACGAGTGTATATAGAAAAATAAAATAAAATAAATATATATGTATATATTAATCAATTATAAATGAATAAATAAAAAAGTCTAAATAAACAATAAAAATTGATTAAATAAAAAATTATAAACGAATAAATAAAACAATAACGTACATTGGACGTTAAGGTGGGGAGGAACATTGTCAGTCATTCACCGACGGCTTTTATTATTTAATAGCACCGAGTTACTTTTGTTATTTAAGTAGCACCGAGTTACTTTTGTTATTTAAGTAGCACCGAGTTACTTTTGTTATGTAAGTAGCACCGAGTTACTTTTGTTATTTAAGTAGCACCGAGTTACTTTTGTTATTTAAGTAGCACCGAGTTACTTTTGTTATTTAAGTAGCACCGAGTTACTTTTGTTATTTAAGTAGCACCGAGTTACTTTTGTTATTTAAGTAGCACCGAGTTACTTTTGTTATTTAAGTAGCACCGAGTTACTTTTGTTATTTAAGTAGCACCGAGTTACTTTTGTTATTTAAGTAGCACCGAGTTACTTTTGTTATTTAAGTAGCACCGAGTTACTTTTGTTATTTAAGTAGCACCGAGTTACTTTTGTTCAACTCACCGTTGTTCTCAACTATGGTAACTAGTTGACTATTTCTCCGGTGTGTGAGCCACCGTAGAAATACAGTGAGATTGTTCTTCTTCTTCTAACGATGAATGTTTAATGTAAGAGGAAAAAGAAGGTGATTTGACTGTTTAATTTATTCCCAATGAAGAGGCTGAGAGGAGAGAAAACGGAGGGTGAAGTGCCCTTTAAATAATTCAGAAAGGGGCCGCTAAGGGCCGTGGTAGCAGCACTGTTGTGACCACTACTAGCCTTCCCTTAGACTACATTGAATTAATTACCACCTGTTTTCCTACCTCTTTGCCAAACACCATGGAGATTTATTACTTCTCCAGGTTTAATATAGAGCAAGAAAAATCTTAGAAATAAAATACTGTTTTATTTTTGACCAGAACCGGTTTTCAATGCAACAGCGTCATCATCAGTGGCACATCTATGAATGAATAAATATAATAAACAAATAGTGAAATGTATAAAATCTTAACGCTAAGGAACATCTACGAAGAAGGGATTCCGAGTTCTTTATTCATTGTCAAAATGAGGGCCATACTGGTACCCAATAGAGTGGCGCTGTTGCACGAGGGTACCAAGGGAAGACATACGGATATCCTAGAAGTATTGGAGATCCGACTTTCTTTATATGAGGAGACGAACAGTCTTAACAAAATAGTAGAGGTTAAGATCTCCCTTCTGCCTGACCTACCTGGTCTGAGAGACTGGATCCAAACTAAGAGAAGTAGCTGTCCTGTAACAGATACCAGTATATTGTAAAAAGGTTTTTTTGCTGGTTGTTATATAGGTATTCACAGGCCCGGATTTAGAAATTTGCCGCCCCTAGGCAGTTGCGGAAATTGCCGCCCCCCCCCCCCCACCCCTCAAAACTTCCTCAATGGTGGAATAAGTTTGGTACGAAAAGTTTTTCAATAAATAATATGCACCGGTCTGAGTGCAAATATTTTATTTTATTATTGTCAGTATCCTTATAATCATGAAGTATATGACATCATTCAACAATTACCATTATGTATGCGATTTTTTTTTGTAGAGAAATTATTGCTTATTGGTTAAAATTTTTACGTCTCGATTTTCGGATGGCAAACTCATCGATAATGGAATCAAAATCTAAAGACATAAGCAAATCTGACTCTATAGTTAACAAAGCGAGTGCGTTTAATCGTTCTGCAACCAGTTTTGATCTCAAGTAGTTTTTCACTCGCCGCAGTACGGAAAATGATCGTTCAGCGTTACAATTTGATAATAAGATGATTTTCGATAAAGAAACTTATCGAATATTCGATATTAGGTCAATATCGAGACTTGTATAAATCGATTCGGGCATTTTTCACTTATAATGCTGGTACGCGTGCCAAAGAAATAGGCGAGAAATTCAATTACCATGAATATAACAAGTTTTCAAAGTTTCCGCCAAAATATGCCGCCCTTCAATTCTTGCCGCCCTAGGCAACTGCCTACTCTGCCTGCATGGTAAATCCGGGCCTGGGTATTCATTATGTATTTTATTTATTTATTATTTAGTTTTTAACTCTGTGATAATATTATTAAACATTGTATTTATTTATTATATTACAAAAATTCTTTTGGCTCTCTGGTGAATTTTATAATATTGCAGAGATATTTTACTATTATTTAGAGATTTATTTCATAGTTATTGTGAATATTTAGTTATACAAATTACCCAGCTAAATTTCAGCTTGACTTTGTCCACTTTTTATTTATTTATTTTTTTTTTTTGGTCTTATGTGCGATGCATATTAGCCATGTGACTGTGTAATTTACTTACTAGTTATTTACGACATCCATGGCCCCGGGAGGGAGTTTTATCTGTGAAATAAAACTCACTCCTGGACGGGATTCGAACCCGCAAACCATGGTGAGACCATGCAACCAAAGCTCTACGCTCTAGCCCGCACGGCCACCATGGCTCCCGTTTGTCCACTTTGTAACAGTGATAATGATAACATACTCCATCTTCTCATAACTTGTCCAATGTTAAACCAATACGGAATCAAATTTATCAATAAATATATTTCACACTATAATGCAATCTCCGATAAAATAATTAATTTGTTAAGTATTGATGACATGACGATGAAAAAATCAATAATATATTTATTTTCGTTATTAATAGTTTAAAATTTAGAAAAAAAGTTTTATTATGATATGCCAGCATTAGTACTTGCCAGATAGACGGAGTTGAGTCAATGTTTTGATGTGTGAGCATTCAGGTTTATTAGGTAGGGTTGGAGTTGATCTGGGTTGTAAATATTGGGATAAAAGGTGTTGAAACGGCATTCTAAAAGGTAATTTTTATCTTATTCTTCAGATGATTCACAAATGCATCCGAAACCCTGGCTCATTTATTTGACTATAACGTAGATATTTGTTTTTATAGTTATTGTGTGTATATTTGAATAAATGTTTTTGTATGTAGTGGGGAAAATAGTGTTGTGGCCATTAAAAGAAATTCTTATACCAACTACACTTACAGATACTCTCTCCTTCTTTCCCTTCTCAAAATTATTTAATACTGGCATTACTGGGTATAAGAATGTCTACTCTCAGAGATAGGTATAAGAAAGTCCTGTAATGGCCACATCTTATATTTGTATGTATATAAATTTATTACAAAAAAGGATGAATAATAGAAAAAAAAACTTAAAATATTTTTTTCTTTATTTGTTTTCACAGAAACCACCAGACATTGCCAGAGGAGAGGCCATATTGAAAAGGAGAATTAGGTACATAATGCAGAGATTTGACCTGAACAGACCATATAACGAGGGGCGAGCTACCAACCTAACCCCACCACATCTCATTAGTTTTACATAGAATTAGCGCTTTTTATTTTCAACTTAATATTTTTTTTGCGTTTCCTCCTATTCAAGCGATTATTAACGTCGCTTTATAAGAGTATTTCTTTTTCTCCCATGTTTAAAAATTATCTTCCTTCTTTCATTTATTGTTTTATAGCTTATATTTATTTATAAGCAAATTTCGTGGGCTGTGATAATAAAAAAATGTAAATAATAGAATGTAAAATATTATAAATAATTAACAATAAATAAATATTAAATATAATAAAATTACCACTTTCACTGTAGAAATTAAAGCTGGTCTTCTACTAAATTTTGATTTATACAGTAATTTCCGAAAAGGGTCCTGAAAATATCGAAAGTTCAAGCAATGTTGAAGAAAGTGCAAGTATTTTTAAAAAATTTCAATTAACAAATTTTTCATTTGGATTTTTCTAAATATAATAATGAGATGCCCTATTGTCTCTTTTCAAAAATGTTAAATCTAATCCAAAGTTATAAATTATCTTACTGTGTTAACAGGGAAATGAATAGCATAGAATAAGAGAACAAATATTTCGGTTTATTTTACTTAATCTACATTTTAAATAAATTCAGAATATGAATATCAAAAAAAAAAAATCAAATTACAATTAAAACAAAAATCTTACAAAATAATTACTCAAAACTATATCAGTCTTTTTTCTGTTTTCTTTTTGGCCCTTCTTTTTATTTATATCAATGTTATTTTGTGCATATATATGTATAAATAAATAAATAAAAGTACCTTTGCGCATCTATTTCACTGTTATTTCACTCCTACACCTTAAGCCTAAAAACACTTCTCTCTCTACACTGTCCACCTTCACATCTCAACTCCGACTGTTTCACACTATTTAAAAACAGCTGATCGTCGTCTTTTGTCTCCATTCATTGATTGTTCACATTTCGTTTTAAAGCAAAACGCGACTAGTCCATTTTTGTATATTTATTTACAAATTAAGTTACTCCACTCCTAACAGCTGTTTTTATACAAATAATAATATATGATTTTATAATATAATAATAATCTTAAAGTGTGTAAATTTATACATTACAGGGCGTTGCTCCATTAGTAACTTTATCCAGGTTAGTAACATTATTTGCCTAGTTAGTAACTTTGAATAGTTAGTAATTGTGAACCATGCCCGGGGTATTAACTACGAGGTCATAACGACCACTACCAGAGTGCTCTTTCCTCGCTCTGGTGGACATGAGCCCGACTCTATTGTGAAGTCCTAAATTTTGCCTACCCATAGTTACCTGGTGAAGAGTACAAGATGACATCACAAACGTCCCATCCAAAGGACGGCGTGATCAAGGTTTTATATCTCCCCAATGAAAAATCTAAGGACTTCGGCCGGGTTTCGAACCCCGCGAACAAATAATAAATAATATCACATTTCCTAAAACTGTTGCTAGTCTTCTACTAAATTTTGATTTCTACAATAGTTTCCGAGAAGGGCCGTAAAAAAATATCGTAAGTTAAAGACGTGCAATTTTCAAGAAAGTGCACGTATTTAAAAAAAATTCAATTAACAATTATTTCATTTGGATTTCTTCTAATTTAATAAAGAGATGCAATCTTGTTTTCCTATCCAATTTGCAAAAATTATTCAATCTAATTACTTGGTTCACAGGGAAAATGAATAGCATAGACTAGAGAACAAATATTGGGTTTATTTATTTAAACCTACATTATTAATTTAAACTAAGATTGGAAAATAAAAAAAATTAAAATTAGTTACAAGTAAAATCGTACCAACTATTTTCTAAAATCACTTCTCTTTTTTTTTTTTTATTTTGGCCTCTCTTTAAAATTCTTTTATTGGGCATATTATATATAACAATAAGTAATAAATATCTTGGTGCATCTCCGTACTTGCACTGTGTTCACCCTAAACCACTCTCCTTAGACTGTCTCTTGACTATTTTAAACAGCTGATCGTCGTCCTTCGTCGTCCATGGCTGTTGTTCACCATTCGTTTTTAAACAAAATGCGACTAGTCCATCTTTGTATATTTATTCACTAATTAAGTTACTTCACTCCTAACAGCTGTTTTTTATACAAATAATAATAATTGATTTTGTAATTTATTAATAATTATAATGTGTGTAATTGTTTACATCACAATACTATAGGTTAGGTTTTATGACTCATGGCCGGGCTTTAACTACGAGGTCATATCGCCGTGGACATGAGCCCGGCTCTACTGTGGGCGTCCTAAATTTTGCCTATCCTAAATTTTTATTCACCTAGGGTAGGGGTCTTTAACGAGTACCTGACATCGTACAGGCTCGGGACCATCGCTTAACGTCCCATCCGAAGGACGGCGTGCTTAAGTTTATTTTACCACCCCGATAAAATAAACTAAGGGCCTCGGTCTGGTTTGGAACCCACCGTTCTTGAGCTCAGAAGGCAAGCACGCATACCACTGAGCTACCGGCGCCCTCTCACAATACTATATATCTATTTTCCATTTAGTTAAGATGTTTATTTAATTATTTATTAACTTTTTTATATATTTACATTAATTATTGTATGTTATTCTCCACAGTAGCACTAATTTAATTTTTTTGTTTGTTTTTCTTCTTAGAGAACCTCGGTCCTAGAATGAAATTTCTTTTCATTTCAAGGTTCCATATTAGTCGCTTGTCGAGTAGGAGGCCCAGATAACGATCTTCGTTTTTTTAAGACCCATGTAATATATACAATCAAAAATAAATTCTTCATTAAGCATTAATTAATTAATGGTTAAAAAGTAATTTTTTCTTAGTGTAATTCGTAATTAGTGAAAAAGTCAAAAAATTGTTGCCGCCGTGCGAGGCCGCCTTGTTTGCATCTATGGTCGGTGCATACTCACAGTAGCAACGCACACTGAGGCAAGAGGCCTCAAAACCTGGCCAAAATACAAAAAAAAAAACAGATGCAGATTGTAAGGTGGGTTTACTTGCATATATCTGCACAAACATAAACAAGACCATTGCAGCCTTTTAATACCCTCTACATTGCCTCAGTCCATATTTATAACGTGTTGAAACCCAATCTTTTTAATTATTTTATTGTCTTAAATATGGAGGATCTCTTCTCAAGGTAAGTGGAGTGAATTATAATTACTATCATTAGCGTCACTGCTTAATAAAAAACTACTGAAAAAAATCAGTTTACTGGTTACTAATGAAAAAAACTACTTGCCTAATTTACGCATTTTCTAATGTAGTTTTTACAAAAACTATTTTTTTTTTGTCGGGGGCACTCGCTCTTTCACCTTCTGAAAGTATTTTCATCAGATAATCATAAAATGAAATCCGTTTTTGGAAAAATTTGAGTATTTGGGAGAAACTAAATTTTAACTAATAACTAATTATTAGGAACACAGCTCACACTATTTGAAGCCCACTGACATCCCTATGAGGAAGTTTCGTGCGGCACTAACTCATATTTTCTCTCTCACAATTTCACACATGCCTGATGTTGACATCAATTAGGAGGATCACATTGACTTTCAGGAAAATCAAGGATTTTACTCAATTTTCCAAAATAGGTCTGTTCCTCCTATTCTTGTCACCCCCACCCCCACCTATTATATGGGTCCCTCTGCGGGATGCTTTTGACAGCCCCCCCACGTGGATCACGTGGTCTCCTGATTTGTATTCTGATAATGGTTCCAAATTGGAAGAACACGTGACTCCCTCCCCCTTCCCCCATCTTGTCTTTCAACGCCCTGTCTGGCTTATATAAGTACCCGCCCACAATGACATTATGTAATGGCATCCCTTGTTCAATGTTTTTGAAAATAAGAAACAATACCTTTCAAAAACAGACCACCCCCTCACTCTATAGGGCAAATTACAAAACCATTGTACTTTATTAGGTTCTATTCGCCCTACGAAGTACAGAGGATGTTACGTAATGTGAGTTTCATGTTTTCCGACTAGATTCCAAACATGAAAATCACAACTTTTCAATCACATACACTCAGGGGCGTAGCCAGGGTTTTGAGCAGGGGGGGGGGGGCAAAATTAAGCTACGGAGGGTGGGGGGTATAGACTCCCGGGGGCACAGCCCACAGTTTCCGTGGTTAGCGCTGCAGACTTTTTGTTATTAATTTGGGAGACTCGGACCTCTAGAAGCTCCCCTGAGGTAACTACTAACTGTAATACTTGAGTTGACTTTACATGAGCAGCAAATGCACGCTGTGGTTTCTGTGCTTTTAGAATTACTCACAGCCATTAGCGTGCATTTGCTGCTGCTGCGCTTTGCATTTTTACTGCGCATGTAAAATCAGCTTTAAGAGTATAAAGTATAACACAAATGACGATTTTAAGCGAGGAAATGAAATGATGGAATTCATGTATATTTAAATAAATGTAATATGACTTGTTTTGTACATGTACATTTATGTAACAGCTGATTGCTGATTTAGGAATCAGACGCATGGGAAATTTGAGAGATCCTATTGGCAACTTGCAAGCAATGCATTTTTAATAAAAACTATTGTTTTAGTTTATTTAATTTTATCTTGGTTTTTTGCTCTGACCAGGGGGGAGGGGGGGGACGCGCCCCCCCTGCCCCCACTTGGCTACGCCCCTGCTCCTATACCATTGAGCCAGTGACCATTACATTTACAATATTAACATTATTGTTTTGCTTAGTTTAATTTTAAGTTCTCAAATAAATCAATTTTACAGAATAATAAATGTTCAAAAGTTTTTTTTTAAAATGTTGTTAAATATATAGGGTTAGGTTTTATGACTCATGCCCGGGCTTTAACAACGAGGTCATATCGCCTACTACCAAAACGCTCTTTCGTCACTCTGGTGGACATGAGCCCGACTCTACTGTGGGAGTCCTAAATTTTGCCTACCCTAAATTTTTATTCTCCTAGGGTAGGGGTCTTTAACGAGTACCTGACATCGTACAGGCTCGGGACCATCGCTTAACGTCCCATCCGAAGGACGGCGTGCTTAAGTTTATTTTACCTCCCAGATAAAACAAACTAAGGGCCTCGGTCGGGTTACGAACCCACGACCTTGAGCTCAGAAGTCAAGCACGCATACCACTGAGCTACCGGCGCCTTCTAAGTTAAATTTATTTATTTGAGAAATTAAACATAATTTTCCAACATGTGAACTGTTACGGTTGCTTAGGAGGTGACCTATCGAAGGAGAATCTTGAAATGATATGAAATGAAAAATAATCTTTACTCTGGGACATGTTCCCTAAGAATAATAACATAAAGAATAAACAAGAGTATACAAGTATCAACCAGTTGAGAAGAATACAAATAAAATAAAAGAGAACTCTAGGAATAAATGTTAAATGTTAAAAACAGGCAATGAGTAAAACAATATAATAAACTAGTGAAAAATGGTAAAGAGAAATAAAAATAGAAAAATTAGAAAAACAAGTATGAATAATAATGTGAAACATGATAACAATAATGACTTGTATATGAATGAATTGTAAAAAACTGGATGAAACAGAAGAGTGACAATCTGTCCAGTTGGAGTGAGAGACTTATAGGAAGACGAGAACCAGCGTTAGGAATCTTGCATTTAAACGTGTTCGTACACGTGAACACATCCATCGCTTGGCAGCATTGAGTTTCTGACGTTAACTATGCCACCCCTGGCATTTAGCAATTAATAGCTTTAAGGGTCATTCTCGAATGATTTACCATTTACCATGATCGAAAAAGAAATCAAAAGATTAAAAATACAAAGATAAAAAAGGTTGGTGAATCATTTGAACTGCACTTCCCCATGCATTATAACTTGTGATAAAATGAATGTATCGATAGGAAATCGACCAAAGAGAAGTGGAGGATTAGGGAGGAGGCTTAACATAAAAACCGAGGGCGCCGGTAGCTCAGTGGTAAGCGTGCTTGACTTCTGAGCTCAAGGTTGTGGGTTCGTAACCCGACCGAGGCCCTTAGTTTATTTTATCTGGGAAGTAAAATAAACTTAAGCACGCCGTCCTTCGGATGGGACGTTAAGCGATGGTCCCGAGCCTGTACGATGTCAGGTACTCGTTAAAGACCCCTACCCTAGGTGAATAAAAATTTAGGGTAGGCAAAATTTAGGACTCCCACAGAAGATTCGGGCTCATGTCCACCAGAGTGACGAAAGAGCGCTCTGGTAGTAGGCGATGCGATATTATGCCCTCGTAGTTAAAGCCCGGGCATGAGTCATAAAACCTAACCTAACATAAAAACTCTAATAGAAAAAACTGGCGATAAAAAAAAAAAAAAAAAAAAAAAAAAAAAAAACCTTAGTGCTCCACACATTAAAAGAGAAACAAATCATATTATATACAAGGGTTATATAATGTGCTGGTGCAGCCGAGATTTGAGTCGCCTGTTGGGGGTGGTCCGACGGAGGGTGAAGAAGGTAGCGGCCGGCACATCGACAAGACCATCGTGGAACTGCTGTGTAACCTGGGTGATATGGTCTGAAACTTACGGCACTCCCAGAAAAAAAAAAAAAAAACTGCCGATAGAATGAATGTATCGACACAAAACCCCATAAAGACGATATTTATTAATTTTCAACAGAATCGGCAGAAGGAAAGGGGCTCAACTCAAAAACCTTAATAACTATCCATATAATGAATATATCGACACAATGTTGAGTATAAGCATTAATTTTGGAGGAGCAAAAAGTTAATAGATTAATTCGTTCTGGGGATGTACATTGCCAGGGATTGAACAACTTTTTTTTGCAAAGGGGCGCTGGGGGTGGGGCAGATCCCATAAAACTGCCACTATTGAGTTACTCAGTGGAAGCTAAGCCCCATTTCAACCAAGAAACTTCATAACACAAAAAAAATAATAAAATAAAAACCTAATCAAAAAGAGAATGTCGCAAAAATTTCATTGCTCCAAGGCATATGAAACTTTTTTTTTTTTTTTTTTTTTGCAATGAATTTTAATAAAAAAATGTTTTTTCTCCTGAAATCTTTTCTTTTTAAACATTTCTTTTATTCTTGAATTTTGAGCTCTCGGCTGTAACTCATTTAGTTCATACGTTTATGGTATGACAGAAATGTAATAATTATATGGACTAATTTAACAAAAAAAAGGGGGTGGCAGAATGGCAAAAGGGGGATGTAAAAGAGGGCGGTTTGAGGGCATCATTAGAATTAAATGTTTTAAAACCACCCCTTTATATCTGAGATAACTAAATAGCGAGCGGTAGGCTTCTTTGAGCGCCCCCTCACGTTTCAATTTGGCGTCATGATTATTTTCTCTTCATCTCAACTCCAATTACTCAGTTGAGTTCTACATTTTTCACATCCAGACCTCACATTTTCTTAGAAACCGACAAAAAATGACAATCCTGGAGTAGTAAAACAACGAAATGGCTTCAAAAAGAGATTTTTACTAAAAAAAAATTATGTTGTTAAATAAAAATAAATAAATAAAAATATAAATAATAATTGAATAAATAAAATAATAATTAAATAAACAATTGTTGAACCTGGGAGGAGCTTAAGTGTCCGGTCCCATAATTCATAAATAATAAATGAAAAGCAAATGAAATGAAAAAGACAATATATTTGTACGAAAGAAACATAAATGAAATAATATAAATAATCCTAGAATGTTCATGAGAAAATGACATAAACTAAAAACTTATAATGCACAAGTGTTCTAGGAATTATTGGCCAATAATAGAATAGAATAAATACCGGTGGGGGGCCCCCGTGAGCACACAGTTTCGTCCAAAATCCTCAGCTAATGTTGTGAGGGTCTCGATGTAGAGACAGGCTACAGTCGTGGTAGTGGCGGCGTAAAGGTGCATGGACCTTACTGGATGAAAGTAGCGTGTGTGCAGTGTAGGGTGCACACCTCACTGGTCAGGAGTAGATGGAATACTGACCCCCCCACTGGGCTTATCATAGGTAATCCTCTCCTATGTTTATAGAGAAGGCTCCCAGTGGGGTGGGGTCATTTTTATACAAATAAAAACACTCATCTCGAGTTTACATAATAACAACAAAACAATATATCTATTAAATGTTAATGAAAAGAAAATTATTTGCCGGCGCAAACAACAATACATTTTACCACATTTCCTGTAGAAATTTTATAACTGGTCAAAAAGGGCCCTAAAAAAATATCAAAAGTTCAAGACATGTAATTTAAAAAAAATTCAATAAACAAACTTTTCATTTGTATTTCTAAGAGATGCCATAGTTTTTCTAAATTTCGCAAAAATATTCAATCTAATCCGAAGGTTTTTAAATTATCTTACTGGGCCAACAGGGAAAGCGAATAGCATAGAATTCACGAGAACAAATAATTGGGTTTATTTACTTAAATTACATAATAAAATTAATAACTGAGAGAAAAAAAAAAAAAAATCAAATTATCTACAAAAATAAATGTTACAAGCTAATTTTTACATTTATGTTTTAGTCTGTTTTCTCTCTAAATACTGGCCATTCTTCAAATTTAAGTTATTTTAGGGCACATAAATAGATTAAAGTACCTTCTTTGTGCATCTATTTCAATTAAAACTCCAAGTAATCACAATCAATTCACTACTTAGTTCTCCACACTTTAAGCCTAAAACTTTCACTCCATCTCAACTCAGACCTTCCAACCTCCGACTCCTCTACACTAATTCAAAACAGCTGATGGTCATGTTTTTTTTTTTTCTATTCATGGGTTGTTTTTTTAAACAAAATGCATTCATATATTATTCACCAATTCAGTTGCTTCTTTGTTTTTTTTGTATAAATAAATATAATTCATTTTTATAATATTAATAATTTGAATGTGTGTATTTTTTATACATCACAATACATTTGTTGCATTGACAGTTGATTGAAAAATATCTTGTCTATCTGTGAACACAATAACTCCTGATAGAATGAACATATCGAAACAAAATTGAGTAAAAAGTTTTAGTTTCTGTGTAATTGAACTTTTGATTTTTAGTTCTAGAAAGCCAAAACGTATTTGTGATGGGGAAGTACATAGCTATTGATTCACTGACATAGTTACTGTCTGTTAGTTATGTCGTGTGAAGAAGTAAGTTTTTGTAGTTACTAGAGTTCTTTTTTGGTGCTTCACTCACCAACTTAATCTTTAAATGTTATGAACTTGAAAGAAATAAAACTTGTTTATTTATGATATTGTCTAATTTCACCAACTATATTTACATGGGAGTATTTTCGGTATTTCTACCATCCTCAGCCAAAAGCATAAGAGATAAGACTAAGTTAACCCTCCTAATACCACGTGACCTGTGAAACGAAAAATACCACGTGGGGTCCTTTTGAGACCCCACTTCATTTTTCAATTTTTCATGTACCAACTAGCTTTTCGTTCTAACTTTTTCAATCAAGTTCATTCAAAAATGAGGGAAAAATAACAAAGAGTTTAAAAAGTTGAGAAAAAATGGTAGAAAAAATGTTTATTCAAAAAAAAGTAAATCATGAAACTTATAAAAGTATATTCGCACTTTGGGTGCTATTATTATTTACATTTAGCGCAAAGAAATTTTTTTGTGACATGGTTTTTACATACGTGCTTCTAGCTCATCAAGTTCTTCATCGTCCGTTTCCAAAACGTCTTCAACATCGGAGATCACTTCGAGCTGTTCCGTTTCCACAAGGGCCTCCTCAGATTCAAACCCTGCAATCTCCCTGGCACGCTCTACTAACATCAACGTTCGCGAGGACACAATGTGTTCCATGATTTATCTTTACGGTCCGAACCGTCAACGCATACTGAAATTAGATCTAAATAAAATTCAAGAGGTGAACGAGAAGTGGAAATCAAGAACTGTTGATCAGAAAGAGCTCCAGGAAAAACTCCAGCGGGTGCGGGCAATGTCTTCTTCGAATTGCAGGTCAATTGAAGAGCAAACGTAACTTTTCGGAATTGTTTACTGAGTGGAACTTCTTGAAAATACTTCTCATCAGACGAACGAAAATGTGATACGGATAATACCACGTGGGGTCCCGCGTGACCCCAACTACGTTTTTGTGAAAATATTATTTTATATCAAATTTTAAAATACAAACTGAATACATTTTCTTAATGAAATCGAATGGAGATAGTCAACGGATAAATGTCCTGAAGCCTCATCGAAATAGAAATTATATTGAGCAGTTCATACACATTTTAAAACGCATGGAGTCTTTTTTGACCCCACGTGGTAATAGGAGGGTTAATATTACAGAATGTCAGCCTCTCAAGGAACCCCTTACCCTCCCCCCTGGTGTTCCCCATGACGTCAGGCATTCCTAACTAAGCTAAATTGTCAAGCTGTGAGATATTTTATGACAAGGCGGTCCCCATATTTCAAATGTGTGACCCCTTCTAAGATCTAGGTATAAAGCATTAACAATGAACAGGCGAATAATATAACATTAACAAATCAAAAATAATTGGTTCCAAAAATTATTTTTGATTTGTTAATGTTATATTATTCGCCTGTTCATTGTTAATGCTTTATACCTAGACCTTAGAAGGGGTCACACATTTGAAATATGGGGACCGCCCTGTCATAAAATATCTCACAGCTTGACAATTTAGCTTAGTTAGGAATGCCTGACGTCATGGGGTACACCAGGGGGGAGGGTAAGGGGTTCCTCGAGAGGCTGACATTCTGTAATGTTAACTTAGTCTTATCTCTTATGCTTTTGGCTGAGGATGGTAGAAATACCGAAAGTACTCCCATGTAAATATAGTTGGTGAAATTAGACAATATCATAAATAAACAAGTTTTATTTCTTTCAAGTTCATTTGAATTATTTCACAATATCTCTGCAATAATGTCAGTTTTCTTTAAATGTTACTTACTTTGCTTGGCAAATTGCGAGAGGTATTATTACTTAGGCTAGCAAGGGAGGCTTCAATAATAATAAAAATAGACTGATAATAAAACTACTTTAGATTTTATTAAAATCAGAACTCAATGATAACAGATAGAATGATAAGAACAGCTAACACATGGAAACATGAACTAGATGAATTCAAGTTACGTCACACAGCAGTCTGAGCAAGATGCCAGGTATCCTTTGCCCCTATATTTAAACGCTTCGTTCCATGTATACCTGAAGTGTTGATCCATGGTCAATGTCAATATCCTGTTGTTGGTTAGCAGGTCAACAGTCTCGATGACATAACTGCAGTTCGGGGCCAACAATCATTGTGAATAATTTCACAGGTTGTCAAATAAAATGTAGTATGACCTCTCACATATTTTTATTAGAAGTAGCTAGCCGGCTTTCGAGGTTTCCCTCATCATCAGGCAGTCTACAAAAGAAACCATCCTTAATATAATATAAAGGCAACAAAGGTAAATATATTAATATAATTTAATATTTTATTAGACAATCTGTGAAATAATCACTTCTCACTACAACAGCCATCTTCATATCATTGTGAATAATGTTGGGCAAGGTTTGTTGCCATTTAAACTTTTTTGATGTTATCTCCAGGATCGATGTATGATGATCGTCGCCCTTTCACAATATAAATTGCAGAACTATTATTGAATAATTTTTTGTTTTTTTTTAACCAAAAACTAATTAACAATTTTCTATAACTTCTTACAAATTTTCAGTAAATTCTTCTCAAGGAATGAGCATAAAAAACAGTTCTGAGAATAAATTATTAAAGTGAACAAACAGTCGGAATAAATAATTCGTAATGTGAACACAATGAATTCAAGAGAAACATTGGAGTTCCTGGAATGCACTCATCTCAATAAAAGGCGCGTACACTTGGCCAAACAGAAGCAAATTTATATGGAAAATTAGGAAAAATAGGGAATTCATTTTTATTAATCATCAATTTACATAAAAATGGCTTTAAAAAAAACCAAAATTGGTATGAACCTACCTACTTTACAGAGTATATCCGAGCTGCCGAAAAAACTCAAAAATATGCGAATAATGTTCAGATATACAAAAATATGTATTTTTAGCGATATATGCAAAATAAAAGTAGCTTAAATTGATTCTATATGGGCCAAAACGTAAAGATAATGTTTAAACAGGGTGCTGAAGTTAATAGAAAAAAATATATAAAACACAGACCTAATCATATGAATAATACGTCCTATGGTGTTCTTCCGAACGGTGACAGCTTCAACTGACGTTTGATGTCTTATCAATCAATGAGTTGAATTGACTTGATTCATGGGCTCTACCTGCCGCAATAACTTTAACGTCATCCTATTTTTATAGCATTTCTCTCATTTCTTCGAAGTCAAGAAGATGTACAATTATTTGATCATGGATTATTGATTCTTGTAAGACGCCATATTCACAATGTCGAACCGCCAGACCAAGTTCCGTTAAAAACTCATCAAAAGGTTCATCTTCCTTCTGATGTATATCTAAAAATTTATATCTTTCCATGACAACATTTTTAAGAGGGGCACAATGTTCATCGATGCGGTTTAATGTCACTTTCAGTGAAATTCTATCTTCATCTAGGCCAAAACAAATAAATAAGCTGCATCTCTCTTTGCCGTTCAAGAATACAGCAACCTCATATGCTCATTTTTTACAAATAATTTAAATTCCTGCTTACATTCAGGCCATAATATTGCCGAATTTTTATTTATGCCGAATTTGCCTTCTTTACTTTTGTTTTCTTTCATTCGATTATCAGAATCGATATTTAATATTTACAGTTTTCTACTGTGTTGTGTTCTTGCCGTTTACTTAAATTGGTTTGAATTAATCTCTGTTGTTATTTCTTCAAGATTAATCATTAAGATACTGCATGGTACTAATCTTAAAAAAAAAAATACTTTTTAAAAATTGCAGAATTACTATTATTATTATAAAAATAATTTTTTTGATAATATTGAGAATTTTATTTTTTTTTTCATTCATATAAATCACAAATTTTGTGGTGAGGGGGTATCTTTGGGACTGGCGTGCTCAAGTTTTTTTCACCTCCTAGATAAAAAAAGGACCTTTGGTCGATTTGACTGAAAATCTTCATAAGAGGATTCTGGAAACACATTAAATTTTGTGTCGATACATACATTCTATCGGGTATTCACAAAAAACTGCGCATCGAATTTTTAACCCATTATATAATTTTCTCTATACCTCATATAACTGGGGAAATAACATTTTTATAAGTGAAATAGACTGTAAAGAAAGGTGTGAGTGTTTCTGTCTGGGAATGTATTCTATGTAAATGGGTGTCGGATTGTGTGATTCCTTCTTACCTATTATCGTTAGTTGGACAATGAGCCCTGGGCCCTATAACGACCCTATGGCCCTCAAGGAATGTGCCCTAGGGTACACAAACTTCACCCCAATCCCACCCTAATGGGGGACCCAGCTGGACACTTCGCATTCCTCGACACCAACCTCTTCTATTCCTAGCCTCCTTTCGAAGTTAAATTGTACCATAATTGCACAAACAAAAGTTTTCGCTCTCCCTCTAAAATTAATAGATCAATTTAGCTGAAAATCAGTAGGGTGCTATTACTCATGAATTTCTGAATCTTCATATAAAATTTCGTATCGATACGTTCATTAATAGTTTTTGAGTCGAGCCCCCTCTTCCCATTCCACTGACAATCAACAGGTATCTTAATGGATCAGCCAAAAGAGATTAGGGAAGTTTTTTTTTTTTTTTTTTTTTTTTTTTTTTTTTTAGAAAAATATATACAACAAGCAAATGTGCTAATAGAGAGATAATGGCATAATAGGTAATATGATAATAGCTAAGAAGGAATCACACAATCCGACACCCATTTACATAGAATACATTCCCAGACAGAAACACTCACACTTTTCTTTGCAGTCTATTTCACTTATAAAAATGTTACTTCCCCAGGGATACGAGGTATAGAGAAAATTATGTAATCGGTTAAAAATTCGATGCGCAGTTTTCAACACAACCAAAATTCTCAATATGAAAAAAAAAAAAAAAATGATGTGTGTGTTTGTGAACAATGAACGATAGAATGTATGTATCGACACAAAATTTAATGTGTTTCCAGATTTTCAGTCAAATCGACCAAAAGCCAAGGAGCCTTCAGATGGGACGTAAAGATATGATCCCGAGGCTGTTGGTTGTTCTTAGGACTATTCTCCGTAAGTAAACCCCGAAGATATCCCCACCACAAAATTTGTGATTTGTATGGTTCAAAAAAAAAGTTCTCAATATTATCAAGAAAATTATTTTTATGATAATAATAGTAATTCTCCAATTTTTAAAAAGTATTTTTAATTAAGATTAGTACTATACAGTATCTTAATGTTTAATCTTGAAGAAATAACAGCAAAGAAAAATTCAAACCAGGATCAAAATTTAAGTAAAACGTCAAGAACACAACAAAGTAGAAAACTGTAAAGATTAAATATAGATTCTGATAATGGAATGAAAGAAGATATAATTTCTACAAGCAATGTGGTAGGTAATATTTAATTGTTATTAATTTTATTTATTCCTTTATCACAAAGAATCCTTAGTGCTGGCCACTTATAGAAGGACTAGAGTTGTTTGAGACAGGAGAAAGGACTTATAAGTTGTTTAGCCAAGACCCCCCCCCCGGCTCTGCTCCAATATAACGTTATCAATAAAGCCACTCCCCTCTCCTCCTGTATCAATCCTAGCTATGTCCCATCCATAAAATAAACCTATATTATAAAATACCAACCCTCTTTTTTCAATGGAGGGTAAAGAATGTGCCTTTTTTTATTTATTTTTTCCCCATATTCCTTCTTTGAGATACCCGATAACACTGATTGAATATGTCAAAAATCTTAGACATAAAAATATATCTTTATCTTCCTTGTATTTTATTATTATAAAATAGTTCTCCGATAATATCTTAGGGTATTAGAGGGCGCCGGTAGCTCAGTGGTAAGTGTGCTTGCTTACTGAGCTCAAGATCGCGGGTTCAATACCCGGCCAAGACCCTTAGTCTATTTCTGTGGTCACAGGGAATAAATTGTTGTCTAAATTCGTAACTTTTCAGGGCAGCACTTTTTTACTTTTGCATTAATCGTGTATATCCAGTTTTTGGAATAAATAAATTATGTTTGCATCATTATTAATCACATACCATCCAAATCTATAGGAGTGAATGAAAATGAATATTGTTAATCCTTTCTTGGATTTTCCCTTAGTTACCTAATCATTCCCCATCACTTACCTAATTATTGGCCATACTTTTTGAAATACTCCGTGGGTGATGCCTCCCTAAAGTTGAGCAAGTTGATTTAACCGAAAACGCCCCCTTCACTTGGAATAGTTGAATAAATGGTTAAATGCAGTTATCTCGTGAATCTTTCCTCAAAGAAGTAGATTAAGTT
Organism: Aradus depressus; assembly: GCA_963662175.1. Lineage (NCBI taxonomy): Eukaryota > Metazoa > Arthropoda > Insecta > Hemiptera > Aradidae > Aradus > Aradus depressus. The sequence continues at coordinate 4,403,872 of OY759226.1, read as the reverse complement.
GATTTAACCGAGAACATACACAATTTTACGAGATACCAAGAAACCCACATCTTTATAATTCCGAAAGTATTGGAGTTCTGAGCTCCCAACTTCTTCACAGTGCGCAGATGGCTTGGGAGATGATGACAGTACACTTAACTCATTTTGGCCATTTTACGACAAGAACTTATTCCCTGTGACCATAGATTTTATCTGGGAGGTAAAATAGACTTGAGCATGATGTCCTTCGGATGGGGGGATAGGCGATATAGTAGAGTCGGGTTTATGTTCGAAAGAGCAATCTGGTAGTAGGCGATATGACCTTGTTGTTAAAGCCTGGGCATGAGTCAGGAATAAAAGTAAAAATATGTACAGTCTTTATAATATAAATACACAATATATTATATTAAGGTAGTGACGTCAACAGGGGTGAGAATTTGATGTGAGTTTTGTCGTCCAAACAATTTCAACGTTTACTACCCCATCTATATGATGCTTAGGGGAAATTATGTAATCGCTCAAAAATTCGATGCGAAGTGTTCAACGGAGTTTCTGTTTTTCCGACCTCCAGTCTCAAAATATGAAAAAAAATAATTTGTCTGTCTGTGTGTACCCCCGAAATTTTATATGTAAATCCAGAACCTTCTAACGACGACACCTGTTGATTTTCAGCCAAAATTACCAAAGTTAGGGGGGGATTTAGAGGGAAGGCAACACAAAAACTCTAATAACTGCCGATAAACTGAATTTATCGACACGATATTGTACAGGTGTAACTTGAACCCCATAAAAACAACACCTGTCGATTTTCAGTCAAATCGGCCAAAGGGAATTAGGGAGAGGCTTAACTCAAAAACCCCAATAACTGCTGATCTAATGAATTTATAGACACAATATTTAATATGAGAATTTAGGAGCCCTCATTGTAAGACAACGATTGAATATTAGCACAAACGGTCGACTGTTTTTGGAGGAGGAGCGAAAAGTTAATTGATTAATTCGTTCTGGGGAAGTATATTGCCCGTGATCTCCCCGTAATTTCCCCCAGACTGCATTTCTCCTCCATTTTTCCAACATTCGAATAATACTTAACAATAAATTATTTTTAAAATAACATTAATATCAGATACTAATTAAAATTGAACACACTTAGCTGTTAACCAAACTGTTACAGTAAAAAAACAAATCCAACAAAATACACTTAAAACAGCCTGTGACTGACTGATCAGTGGATGCCAAGTTCTGTCTGCTGAGCAGGCTCACTTGTTTATATTTCGAAGTTCCAATCAAAACACGTTTAGACATACGCAAGTTTCCTGTTTATACACGTAACCTGCTTAGTAGATAGACCATCATTTAATGGTTTTTTCACAGCTTCAGTGTTTTGATTCCTTATAAGATTTCTTGAAATAAGATACTGTTAGTGAGTTGACTAGTTTAGAACTTGTTTTTAAAACGTGAGAGATAAGTGACATTTTTAGTTCAAATTTTAATATTATTTTACTAAAATTGTAATTTTAATTTAACGATTTCAAGAAAATGAGTGAGTCAAGTGATTTCTATGTTTGGAGTGAGAAAAAATAATAGAGGAATAAAAACCACTTATTTTAGCATATCTTTTAGAACAAGAATAAACATTTTTTTTTTTTATTATCGTTTTCCCTTTTGAAGATATTCCACTTAACGTAGAACTCAGTATTTCATTTAAAAAAATCTATAAATAAAACTTTTGGATTTTTTTCTGAACATGTATAGATACTTTTAGGTTTAATTAATTTTTTTCTGGACTCCTTACCTATTGATGTATACTCATAAAAAATTTCATCAACATTGGTTGGTAAACAAGGGAGATATAATTTATTTTCTATACAAAAACAAACTGGGTTTCACTATATATTCTCAAATACTCAACTAGTTTCGCCGTGTTAAGGCATTATCAAGAGTCAAGGTACAGTTACGGAGGGGGTTTTTAGGTAATGACGGGGAATCCCTTGTTTTTGTTACTCTATACATTCCAATAAACAGATATTTACAAGATAATAATAAATATAAAATAAAAAAGAACGAAAATATATATATAGAGAATCTAATAAAGCGAATCTAACAGTAAAGTGTTGGTATTTATATAGGTATGACTCTTGAATTATATAAATGTAAAATATAATAAATATTAAAGTGAATAAAAACAAATACATAGAATTTAAAGGCAAATTAAAACATCAAATGAAAATTATAGTATTCTCTGAATGTCAGTTGGCAAAACATTTCTACAATCATCAGACTCTTAGCTACTTGATATTTAAATTAAGAAGGGGGGAATGGTTCAGTTCTATTTGTTCATTTAGCATTACAATATCGTTATTTTTGGTCACTTTATTTATTTCTACAGCTTCCAGTAAATTCAAAAGTGGACCTTTTTGGCAGATATGTATTATAGTTGGTTTGTGTTGTGTCTATGGTTGGAAACTAGTTGAGTATTTGAGAATAAATAGTGAAGTTTGACAAAGAAATTGTGTATTTTAATTATCTATTCCTAGAATGGAGCTTCACAAAGTAAATCTGGAAACCATAAATTATTTGAAACTGGGTTTCCTCCGCCCGATCGATAAAAACCGCGAAATACTAAAAACTTTAACAACCTTAAACCTAAAAACCTAAACCGCTAGAGATAGAGGAAACAAAATTTATATTCTTAGTTACAGCCATAAAAGGAACAAACATGCTAAGTTTCATTAAAATCTGAGATCATGGGTGTCGCACCCTGGTTGAACTGATGTGGAATGACCCAACATTCAGTTACATTTGGTAAAAATACTTAAATGCACTAAATCCTTTGTAACACAAGACTTATTCTGACTTAAGCCCTTTTGCCCAAACACCAGAGATATATAATATGGGAGTCATTTCGGTATTGCTACCATCTTCAGCCACGACTTGACAAATACAGTATTAGTGACTGAAGAATCTTCAGTAAATGACGGGGTTAGAATCAAAGTGGTCAAAGTGACATTTTTAAAACTTTGAACTGTGTATTAAGTTCTTAACTGATTTTAAAAATCTATAATTTATCGAAACCTCAAATATTTTATCTTCTGCTTTTATGGTGAAAGTTGCTGTTAGAAAACCATAAAATTGAATCTCAAAATCTTAATTTCAAGGTCACTATTGATATGTTTAAGTTACTTGTTCATGTGACCAAAATGGAATAGGTTATTTGCCACTAGATCTCAGCACTGGCAAGGATTTCACTTGTACAGCATATATTATGCACTTTACGAAACATTTTCAGAAATGTCACTTGGACCCCGATTCTAACCCCGTCATATATATTATGTGAAATAGACAATATTTTTTTAAAAACATACTTCTTTCTCCACATTTTATTAAGTTTTCTTTAGGTAAGTTCGAAAATCATTTGGTTTTCTCTTAGAGTAGCTTTAAACTTCTTTTACTCCGTTATACAATTTCCCCTCGTCATTCTATATATTGACGTTAGGGAGTCAGGGGATTGGGAGGGGGGGAATAAAGCTGTCTCCGATGAAATTACTCTGAGATTTAGTTGAAATTCGGAGCAGGGTTGAGCGTCGGATGAGGGGGTTGAGGCCCGGCGAACCAGAAAAATACGTGTGCGTGATAAAAATGTAAATCTGTTCTATGTGAAAGGAGGGGGGGGGGGGGGGGGGAGGCGAGTTTAAGGGATGATATTTTGTGGAGGGGGCCCCAGTAAATTGGGGCCAAGAAAGCTGCCTCAGGATTAGCATGAGGGTAGCTCCTTCACCCCACTGCCACTATCATTAACTTTATAGAACCAGTTTGTCAATCAGATGTATTTCTACAGCACGAATTATTCATAAGCGTTTTTTGCTTTTCTCCAAGGGAAATCGACCTTAAAACTCAATTTTAACATATTGACTTCTGAAACCTTATTCTAAATTGTGTGTCGATATATTCATTACATCGATTATTGGGCTATTTGAGTCGAGCGCTCTCTGGTCCCAACATTAACAGATGGCATTCTTATGGAGTTTTGAATTTGAATATAAAAATTTCATATCGATATCTTACAGCCAAAGTGATTAATCTAGCTATTATTTAGAGGGGGCCGGTAGCTCAGTGGTATACGTGCTTGCCTTCTGAGCTCAAGATCGTGGGTTCGAAACCCGACCGAGGCCCTTAGTTTATTTTTTCTGGGAGGTAAAATAAACTTAAGCAGGCCGTCCTTTGGATGGGAGGTTAAGCGATCGACCCGAGTCCGTACGATGTCAGCTACTCGTTGAAGACCTTTGCCCTAGGTGAGAGTTTCGGGTTCGAATCCCGTCCGGGATACAGTTTTATTTCATGTATAGAACTCCCTCCCGGAGCCATGGATGTTGTGTAAACAATCGAGTAACACCGTTATAGAGGCATGGCTAATATCAATCGTATATAAAGCCAATTCGGAAAAAATAGATAAATAAATATATCTGATGTGACCATAACAGAGCTTTATTTTTTTAAATTCTTTATTTAGAATATTTACAATTGGTATAAACCATAAGTAAATTGATGAATGACATTAAACAATACATTAAAATATGCATGCTTGCCTTCTGAGCACAAGGTCGTGGGTTCGAAACTCGACCGAGGCCCTTAGTTTATTTTATCTGGGAGGTAAAATAAACTTAAGCACGTCGTCCTTCTGATGGGTCGTTAAGCGATGGTCCCGAGCCTGTACGATGTCAGATACTCTTTAAAGACCCCTGTACCCTAGGTCAATAAAAATTTAGGGTAGGCAAAATGTAGGACTCCCATTGTAGAGTGAGCTCTGGTAGTAGGCGATATGACCTTGTCCGGTTGCCCGGGCATGAGTCATAAAACCTTACCTAATCTAATATCTCAGTCTAACTGTCACTTAATAATTAATCCTACTACGCAACTTTCACCTCAAAACTCGCAGCAACTACATACTCTCCACAATAGCTACATCCATTTACCAGTCAGATAAGAACTATTACATTCAATGGATTCCTGGACACATCAATTTGATTGACAACGACAGAGCTGACCACCTAGCCAAGCGAGGAACGGCAAAGGACACAGTGACACTCAGAATCGACTTGACCTTAGAAGACACCCTTTCCATCCTACAACACCAGACACTTACGGAATGGCAAACCAACTATACTGACATATCCCAAACCAAAGGACAATTCCACTACAGAGTACAGAAGACAATAACGACAAAGCCATGGTTCCACCCACACAGTAAGACACTGACGACTAAACAAATCATATACTTGACACGACTGAGGACCGGACATGCCAGAACAAACAAATACTTACATCTAATCAAAATAAAACCATCCCCCAACTGTGAACACTGCAATGAGACTGAGGACGTAATCCACATTTTCACTAACTGCAAAAAATACGACAACCAGAGACAACATGAGACACTACTATCCAACGAAAACACATTTCTTCAAACAATAGCTAACATTAATACCATAGAAAACATTAACAGACTCATTAAATTTATTACCAAATCAAAAATAGAATTATAGGATCAATGGACTCCTACATACTCGCTCCGGCTTTATAGGACTACAATTAGTCTTACGGCATGATAAAAAAAAAAAAATAAATAAAAAATAAAAAAAAATAATTAATCCACTCTAAACCCTTTATGACCCGGACTAAAAGAAAAAGTCGGTGAATCACCGCGAATGTACTTCTCCGTACGAAAAGAAATACACATACATACTATTCAAATTACGACCCTGCTTTGCGCGATGCAGTCTTGTAAAAATGAGGTTTCACTATAAAAAATTATGTATAATAATCTATTTTTCAAAATGTATTACATGAAATATGGGCAATAAACTTTGGGGCGCGTAAGGAAGAAACCCCCCCCCCCCCCCACATTAATAATAAATTTTACCTCAATGTTGCTATTACACTGTGTACACTGCTGATATTCCCACCAACCCTAATACTCTTCTAGCTACCTTCGCGGATGATACCGCTATCCTCTCCACCAATCCTGATCCTATCATTGCCTCCCAAAATCTGCAAAAGCATCTCCACGATATGGAAAGCTGGTGTAGGTTGTGGAGAATAAAAGTCAATGAGGAGAAATGTGTCCACATCACCTTCACCCTCAGACGGCAATTATGTCCTCCAGTCCTGTTCAACAATGTACCAATTCCCATTTCGAACCAAGTACGCTATCTTGGGTTCTACCTGGACAGCCGACTAACTTGGAACCCCCATACTCGACTGAAACGCCAAGAACTGAACAGACGATTTGGACAACTATACAGACTTCTTAACAGAAAATCCAAACTGTCTACAGAGAACAAACTTACTATATACAAGACAATTATACGACCGATATGGACGTATGGACTTGAGCTATGGGGCTCAGCCAAGTCATCAAACATCAAGCGGATCCAATCCTTTCAATCCAAAGTCCTTAGAATCATTGTAGATGCTCCCTTTTTTGTTTCCAACCTTACACTCCATAACGACCTCAAAGTTCCTTTTGTCCAAGACCTCATCAAATCCCGTTTTTCCAAGTTCCACACCAACCTCTCCTTCCACCATAATCCTCTTGCCAAATCCTTATCATCACAATCTCATCCGCATAATCCTCCAAGAAGGCTGAGGCGGCGTTGGCCTCGCGATCTTCTTTAATTTGTATTATATATATATATTTTTTTTATTTTAATATTTTTTTTATCTATTTTTTATTTATTATTATTATGATTATTATTTTTTTTTTTTTGTGTTTATTAATTTATTCTTTTAATTTTTGATATTTATTATTATTATTATTTTTTCTTTTTTCTTCTTCACACGCCATTTTTAAGGGAGTGCTGGTGATGACCGGATTCTCCCCTCACGCCTCTCTGTCCTTTCGACGCCCCACCTCCTGGTCTTCCTCCACTGCTGGACAGTGGATGGTTGGCCAGTGTGGTGGGAGGGTCAGCGCTGGTCTCCCGCCGCCTCCTCCCCTCTCCACTAGTTGCAGAGTGGTATATGGCAGTGTGCGGGAGTCCTACTGGTGCTGTCCTCGTCGATTTTCTTATATTTTTAGTTATTTTATTTAGTTATTTTTACTTTATTTTATTTTTATTTTCTTTATTTTATCTTTCATTTTATTATGTATTCTGTTTATTATTTTTGTATATGTTTGCTTATTGTATTATTTATTATTTTATCATGTCATCTTAGTCATCACTTCTGCTTATTGTTATTGTTTGTACAGATTGTAGAATAAATAAATAAAAAAAAAAAAAAAAAAAAAAAAAAAAAAAAATGTTGCTATTTATTGGTCGTTATATCTTAAATTATCTATAGAGTACTTTAGGGGTAAGAAACAGTCCCAAAAGCAGGTAAATAAATATAAATAAAATAAAGAAACTTAGTTTTTTGAAATATTGTACAGTAGAACCTCTATAAGTCGAACATAAAGCAAGACGCCAAAAAATTCGAGTTATAGAGTTTTCCACTTATGGAGGATTTCGACAGGCGGATTTTGATTCGACTTGTAGAGGTTAAGATCCAGTCTAACTAATTTTGAGTTAGAGAGGTGAAATAAATAAAAATTCAAGTTACAGAGGTAACAAACATATTTATATTTATTATAAATCAACATTATTTCAAAACATCCTTAAAATAAAAAATACGTAGTATATGTAGGTATTAAAAAAGTCAGTAATTTTTTTTTTGCTTTAGATAATTGATAATCCTATTTATTGTATACTCCTAAATTGTTTTCTAAGAAACAATGGTGTACATTGTCGGCAAATTTTTAAAGTCGGTAACTTATTTTTCTTCGAGCTATAGAGGTAATAAGTTTCAAATAATCGAGTTGTAAAGGTTGTAAAATAAAACATTGCTATGTTCGAGATACAGAGGTCCAATTTTTTTTTCCAGTTATAGAGGGAAAATATGTACCAAAATGGCTTGTAGGGACTCACTGATTATTTCGACTATTAGAGGGTAGACTGTACTGAGATTTCGAGTAATGGAGGTTTTGGGGCTTGAAGGGAAAGGAACAAAACTTTTTTCTAGTTTTGGAGGTTTTCGACTTATCGAGGTTCGACTTAAAGAGGTTCGACTGTATATTCCACAAGAAAAACGTTTCATTACACTAGGTTTAGTTATACATTTAGAAAGGATTACTGAGTGCGAACTATACATATGAGTAGGTACATGAGGTCTGTTGAAATTAAAGCCAGGTAGACTGGCAGCCCTGCTCAGAAGTTGTTATGAAACGCATCTAAAGAGTGAGTTTGTTTATGCTGGCATTACGACATTTTTAATTAATTTTGTCTGGAGGCCGTGGCTTTAGCCACTTCCGCGCCCAACCTTCCTACACCACTCATAATAATATACAATACAGTGGAGTCCCGATAATCCGAACTTCGGTAATCCGAAATTCCGCTTAATCCGAAACCGAAAATAGGATATTTTAGGGAAAAAATAACTAAGAAACAAAAATTTAATACAAAATGTATTTATGTACTAAAAAATACAGTACGTTTCAAAGATGGACAGAATAAACAAAACAGAACAATGTTACTTGTAGTATTATATTCGTTTAAAAAAGTCTGTTACATTTTTTTGTCGAAGAAAAGAAGACCTCTCTTTTGAAGCAAAATTACGCCAACGCCTTAGGAACAAGGTGTCTGCTGGGGTCGAGGTGGACTGTTGTTCCACGTAGCGTAGAGCTACAGTCAGTAACAAAAATTTTCGGACAATTTATAATTTTGTTTTTCTTTTGCAGTTACACATAGTTATATGGCAAAATATTTAATTCAAACAAAGTTTTAAATTTCGAGATCATCAATCATTTCAAAACTCCGTAAAACAATTAATTAAACATTTACAGCTAATAGGAAATTTTGCATTAATAATTGAAGACAAGAAATTCACGTAACAAAATTTTCTGGACACCTGTTGTTTGTTTTGTAAACAAATGCGACTCTGATCATGATCTTTAATCCCTTCTCAACCAACCGCTAATACCGAACAAATGAAATGTGTTTATATACTTCTATTACTGCATTCAGTAGTTATTTGTATTTCCTGCTGTCAAGATGGGTCGAACATCTTTTGAAGTTCAACAGATAATAATTTTTAATTATGAAAAAGGATTAAGTGTCCGCAAAATCGGTGGTTTGGTAGGCCGAAGTAAAAGCACCGTAGCCGATGTAATTCGAAGGTATAAGCACGAGGATCGGATAGACTTGAAATCTTCCTCTGGCCGTCCAAGAGTATTGAACGACCGAGAAAGGTGTAGCGTTGTCCGGAAAATTAACAACAAGCCCTCGAGGAGTGCACCTCAGATCGTCGCCGAGGTATACAGAGAAACGGGAAAGAAAGTTCACCCACAAAATATTCGAAGAATTCTAAAAGAAGCAGGATATAATGGGAGAGTACCAAAAACCGTTTGTGAGTGAAAAAAATATAAAAAAAAGATTGAGCTTCGCAAAAGAGTTCCAGAATCATTCAGAAATTTTTTGGAGTAATGTCATTAATCTGCGAGGTAAAATAGACTTAAGCACTCCGTACTTCGGATGGGATGTTAAGCGATAGTCATGAGCCTGTACGATGTCAGGTCAAAGCGTTTGAGCTCTCACATAAACACACGCATGCAATTGATCTCTGATGTTCACACGATTACAAAATTTTTAGTACATATTATTATGTATACATATATTATATGTATAGGGAAGTAAACAAAAGTAAAGTAATAGTATATGTATACATATATTACATGGAAGTAAACGGACATGATCTGGAAACATTTATTTGTCGAAATATCGGAGAAAAAACGTTTAAATTAGAAAAATTGGGTACTTAGTTTCTTTAGAGGGAAGGTGGAGGGGATAGAGTAGGGGGAAGGGACGGTTTCTGCCGAGGGTCAGCGCTGCTGTCGCTCTCTTCCAACGTCATATCACAAAAATCTAGTTTTCTGACATTACATGACCTGAGATTTCTTTTTAATGTTGTGAAGAGTTACCAGATACAAGAATATTTTATTATTGCGGTTTGTTCTATTGCAAGCAAATACTTTTGAATGTAAGTTTAATATATTTAGTCCCGACAGTCGCGACAAAATTTGGAGAAGGCGTAATGAGGAGCTGAATCCAAAAAATTTAAAACCAATAGTAAAACATGGGGGTGGCTCAGTGATGGTGTGGGGGTGTATGGCGTCTAGTGGAATTGGTGAACTGGTTTTCATTGAAACCACCATGACTGGAAAAGTTTATGCCGAATTACTAAGGAGCAATTTGAAAAAGAGTGCTGAAAAACTTGGGATTTTACGGACTTTTCATTTTTACCAAGACAACGATCCGAAACACACCTGTGAATTGGTACGTACTTGGCTTTTGTATAACTGCCCTAAAGTTATGAAACCCCCCCCAATCGCCCGATCTCAACCCAATTGAACACGTATGGGGTGAGCTCGACAGGAAAATTCGATTAACACCCATTGCTTCAAAAAACGAATTGAAACAAAAGTTATTAGAAGAGTGGGGTAAAATATCTCCAAATTTCACCAAAAAATTAGTTTCATCATCAATGCCGAATCGAATGAAAGATGTTATTACACAAAAAGGGTACCCAACCAAATACTAATTAACATTATGGTTTTTGAATTTGTGAAATCGTAAAAAAAACATTGAATTTATTTATAGTTGTTTACATTTTTGTCCGAAAATTTTTGTTACCTACATTACTTGTTATACAATTTATTAAATTAAAATATTTATTTGTTCTAATCAAAGCTGTTTTTCCTTTATCCTAACCCACTTTTGAATTCTTATTCTTGATTGAAAAATGGCTTTAATTATTTTTTTAAATTATTTTTTATTACTTTTGCATTTAATTATTATAATTTTTTATTGAAAAATCAAACCGTCCGAACATTTTTGTTACTGGCTGTACATCCGAGTGGGATACCTCCTGCTCGTTGTCGTCGTCTGCTTCACTCCTTCCTTCACTCTCGTCAGATGTTCTCCGGTTCTTTCAAAACCATTTCAACCATCTGCTGATCGTTTAAAATTTCATGATCGTTATCGTCAGCTTGTAACCACTCAGTAACATCATTTTCATTTGCATCTTCACAGCCAGGAATATTTTGTAACAGCTCCTGAATCTGTACAACATTGTTGTTGTCTGCATTATGGCTTGAGGTTTCTTCTATATGTATTACCTATGTACTACGTATGAAATATGTACTACAGGAGAGCAAACAACACAGACGTAGTTGACGTGTAGACGCTAATGCAGCAGACAGCACACTAGCCAAAAATAGGGGGGGTTCAAGGGTTGCCAACGATACAATAATTATCGTACTTATACTGTATTGTACCATATTTTAGCGCTTTACTATGTTTATCACTATATCCTGTACCAGTTTATGTAATTACACGTAGTATTTCATAATTATGTAGGTACATTTTGGTAATAAATTCGCTTAATCCGAAATTTTCGTTAATCCGAAATAGGTCCGGTCCCGATCATTTCGGACTATCGGGACTCCACTGTAATAAGTTTATTTCCGTTAAACCAATACATGGTAATAGGATACGTCAAAAGAATTTATACATTAAGACAGCTTATAAATTAGATTTACAACTACTTCAGTCTAACACACCTGTGATTAGTCGTAATAACAAAAATATTAAAAAAAGTAAAATGAAATAATTAAAAACTGAATAAATAAATACTTAAAAATATATGAGTATAAACAAATAAGTAGACACATTTTTCAATTTATTAAAAATTAACATAACTATTTTTCAAAAAACTCTTCGGAAGTGTCGTTATCCCAACGATGTTTCGGGACGTTCTTACGTGCCATCATCAGGTCCCAATGTGCGAGATATAGAAAAGAAAGAAAACAATGTAACTATAACAATATATATATATATATATATATATATATATATATATATATTTTTTTTTTTTTATGGCATATCAACCACAAGGGTCATTGATGCCTGGCTGTTCAAATAAGTAAGAGATCCCGCAGAGAAACTGGGGGGCGAACGGAGGGGGGACCCCGCACAGGACCCCGGGGCACCCAGTGAGCGTCCCAACCAGGCCAGGGGACAAGCAACGGCACAACTGGGCGTCTCTCTTTAGGCATTGGGCTTAGGCCCCGGTGTAGCTAGGCCTGTTGGAGAGGGTGTGCTTGTATGTGGCACCGACCACACCCTCCAAGCCCGGGACTATATCAGTCCAGAGATCCCAGCGGAGCCGACCAAGCCCCCCCCAGCCCAGCCACCGTCCGCACACTGAGACACCCCAGGGGCCCCACTCAATTAAAAAAAATATATAGTCATAATATAGTTAGGTTTTATGACTCATCCCGAGCTTTAACTACGAGGTCATATCGCCTACTACCAGAGCGCTCTTTTGTCACTCTGGTGGACGCCTACTACCAGAGCGCTCTTTCGTCACTCTGGTGGACATGAGCCCGACTCTACTGTGGGAGTCCTAAATTTTGCCTACCCTAATTTTTTATTCACCTAGGCCAGGGGGCCTTTAACGAGTACCTGACATCGTACAGGCTCGGGACCATCGCTTAACATCCCATCCGAAGGACGGCGTAATAATTTAAGTTTATTTTACCTCCCAGATAAAATAAACTCAGGGCCTCGGCCGGATTTCGAACCCACGACCTTGAGCTCAGAAGGCAAACACGCATACCACTGAGCCACCGGCGCACAGTGTGAAATTTATGAGTTTTGATTTTCAAAATTCGAGCCCCCGCTCAATTTTTGATCAATTTGGATGAAACTAAGTGCAAAACATTTGTGAAAGCTGGCTTTTTATCAGATAACTGCGGGTTTCACAATCAAGGTATTATATGCCAGGAATTTTTTTTTTTTTTTTAATTTTCGCGGTGTTTTGGCAGCTGTCAATTGGCATATAAAAATAATACCTTGATTGTGAAACCCGCAGTTATCTGATAAAAAGCCAGCTTTCACAAATATTTTGCACCTAGTTTCATGCAAATTAATCAAAAATTGAGCGGGGGCTCGAATTTTGAAAATCAAAACTCATAAATTTCACACTGTGCGGCGCTCTGTAAAAAATATATATATATATATTAATCATTTATAAATGAATAAGTAAAACTAACGTACATTCGACTGACCTTTAAGGTGTGGAGGAACTCTGCTGATAAGGTGTATATTACTCGTATGAAGTAAGACGTACCTTTAGATAATAAAAACAAACATATTAATTATGTCTAAATGTTTCTTAAAAAGGAGCCCCCCCTCAACAAATGTAATTGGACGTGTAGAAGAGGTAGAAAGGTTAGGTTACATTTTTATGTAGGTAATAAAAGCCAGTTCTGGGACATGAAGGTAACCATTTTGTTTTACAACACTTTTACAACACTCTACCTCTCTCTACATTGTGTTCTGTTCTCTCTCTCTCTGGACACAGGTTCCTCAACAGTGAAAAACTTTCAGGAAATTAATTTTCTTTTATCTTGTGTCTCCTTTCCTTTTTTTCACTTAACCTAAATGAGGAGCCATTTTTTTTTTTATTCCATAAATGTATGTACTCGGACAAAAATTCTATTCGAAGATTTCAAAGGAAATTTATGTTTTCCAACTTCCTGTTTCTAGTAATGAAAAAAAAAAAAAAAAATGTCTGTCTGTGTGAGAGTGTGAACTCGATAACTCCCGATAGAATGAATGTATCGACACATAATTTTATATGTGTGTACAGAACCCTCTAAGAACGACACCTATTGATTTTCATCCGAACCGGCCAAAGGAAAGAGATGGGGGGGGGGGGGGGGGGGGGGATTCTAATAACTGCCTAAGGCACATATTTAAGAAAAGGTTGAAGGAACACTCCACTCTGAAATCTGCTGTCTTTAGACATGGCACTGAATATCACCTACCTTTCTCAGAGGACAATATGAAAATTCTACACATATGCCATAAAGGGCAGTCCCTGAACCTATTAGAAGCTCTAGAAATTAATAAACTCAACAAAAACAAAAACTTTATTATGCTCAATGAACAAATAGAACTTAATCCGTCGCCGTTGTTAAACCTAAATATTTAAGACAATCTTGAATGTTAATACATTTAAACCTTTAGTACATGTAGTCAAACTATATTTAAAGAGAGATTTTTACATATAAGAATGTTTTATACATATATCAATAGATTAAGATTATATTGTTAACTATTCAATTATGTTTTGTTTTATATTTCAGTTAGACTTGAATTTTGTAATGTCTCCATTTTGTACATTATTGTATACAGTTACTTTCTTGTCACATGTCTAATTTATGACATTGTTTGTCCTGCCTTGTGTCAGTTCAGTAGTAATCTCTGTTTAGTTCACTTGATGATGCCGTAACAGGCGAAACTATAGTCGCGTAATTTTGACCAATATAGTGAAAATATTGACAAGTAGTGTTTGGAGTTTATATTCCTTTAGTGTGTGTGTATTCCTTTTTTCTGTTCATTATGAATTTTCACAAAGTAGACCTGGAATCAGTTCTTATTGAATTATCAGCTGGCAGGCTGGCAATATTGTTTGGATATATTTGTATGTTTGTCCGTTCAGCGACACCGTCGTTGTTCGGGTACAATCGCTATAAAGAAAAAAGAGGGCGCCGGTAGCTCAGTGGTATGCGTGCTTGTCTTCTGAGCTCAAGATCGTGGGTTCAAAACCCGACCGAGGCCCTTAGTTTATTTTATTTGGGAGGTAAAATAAACTTAAGCATACCGTCCTTCGGATGGGACGTTAAGGGATGGTCCCGAGCCTGTACGATGTCAGGTACTCGTTAAAGATCCCTACCCTAGGTGAATAAAAATTTAGGATAGGCAAAATTTAGGACTTCCACATTAGAGTCGGGCTCATGTCCTCCAGAGTGAAGAAAGAGCGCTCTGGTAGTAGGCGATATGACCTCATAGTTAAAGCCCGGGCATGAGTCATTAAACCTAACCCTAATATACAATCATATGTTCTGCACTTATTCAATTATCAGCTGGCAGGTTGGCAATATTGTTTGCATATATTTTCATGTTTGTCCGCTTAGCGACACCGTCGTTGTTCGGGTACAATCGCTATAAAGGAAACTGGGAGACGGAGCACTTCATGAAGGGCTTGGTTCAGGTAGTATAAACAGACAGGTAATATAATAAGGGGGTAGCCCAGCGCTTCTAGGGAAGGGATAAGAGCACTGGATACTTAGGTCCCTAGGTGTATAACACCAGCCCAACATATATATATATATATATATATATATATATATATATATATATATATATATATATATATATATAAATCATCTTGGATATAAAGGGAAATTTAAATTAAATTAAATTTAGGTCAAACTGAAACTAAGTTGACACGAGTCATTTGTACAACAACCTGTATACCTTGTACGTGTGTCTTTTCATTTATGCACCATCAACTACACTGGATTGAACTCAATACTGAGAGAGGTAAATTCTATTAGGTTTAAACTTAGTACAAACAAAGTAGTGTCCGACATGTCTACATGACACAGTTAGTGTAGTAAGTTCTTTATTATCTGGAGCAGGGCGGATCTATGGGATGGGGCCGTCATGCCCGACGAACCAAGTCCTTGCTGTTAGTGTATAACGTATGTTAGAAAGTCGTCGGTGAACCATCGAAATCGGTAGAAGTTATTTAAATTCAAAGCCCTATAAGGACGAAACTTATTAATTTTCATTCATTTTCCCTGTTAACCCAGTAAGATAATTGATACCTTTGGATTAGATTTAACATTTTTGCAAAATTTAGAAAAACAATATGGCATATCTTTAGAAATCCAAATGACAAGTTGGTTAATTGAAATTTTTTTAAAAATAGGTGCACTTTCTTAAAAATTGCACGTCTTGAACTTTTGATATTTTTTTAGGGACCTTTTCGGAAATAACTGTAGAAATCAAAATTTAGTAAAGAGATATAATTTCTACAGGAAATGTAATTTTATTTAATTATTATTAATTTTATTAATTCAATTATTTTTATTTTATATTTATAATTCATTTAACATTTACATAATTCATACCACAGTATAGCTGTAAAAATTTTAAAAAATATATATTTAAATTGATGGATGAGACTGTTTAAAGGTTCATTTACTCTACGGTAGTATGAAATCCCAAGAGGGTTTGAATCGATTTACTCCCCCATTCCCAAAGAGAGCTTAAGCCCTATAATTAATAGAGAAGAGAAACGTGGTCTTTACTAATCTCCATGTAAGAGTGTCTTCATCTGGTAAATCCATGAGAGGCAACACTGTGAGTGTGGTGTATTCTACATAGGACAGACGGGTAGATCAAACAGAAACTGAGCAAGTTGACACGAGTCATTTGTATAACATACTGTATACTTAGTAAGTGTGTCTTTTCATTTGTACCATCAACTACACTGGATTAAACTGAAATAGCATTAATTTATAGAGATCCTTAAACAATTTACATTTTATAACAAATAAAAATAAAGAAAACGTATGTTTTAAAAAAATATTGTCTATTTCACAAATAATATATAATATGGGAGTACTTTCGGTATTGCTACCATGTTCAGCCACGACTTAACAAATACTAAATTGAAGTTCAACTAGGTAGTTTACAATCCAAGCGGAAGAAATTCCAAGAAATATGGAAAAACATAAAAAATGACATTTCGTCCCAAATTGGGATCTTAAAAATAAAAAATTTGAAATACTATGTGTTGATTAAATGCATATATGAAGTGAATTAAAGATAACAATTGTTAATATATGAATAAAAATAAAATAAAAAGTTTTATAAAATAAAATATACAGTTTTTTGAGAGAGTAAGTACGTATACACAGAGACTGGAGGATTATATTATTGGCGATAAAAGGGGTGAGTATTTGAGATTGGTCTGATCGTTCATACAATTTCCTTTTTGTAGCGCTCTGTTTATTTCTAGTGTTCCAGTGAGTTGAGTAATGTACCTTTGTTACAAAAATGTAGGTATTGTATGCCTGTATTTATGTCGAAATGGTGTTTGTTTTCGTTGATGTGTTGTAAAATGTAGCGTACCTTGCTACTGCCTCGAAAACCCCGGTGTAAATAGTTTTACACGCGGAGTAGCCGAGACTCCACGTCGCTCGGGCTAGGTAGCTCAGAGCGTTAAAGGTAGCTGTTGTCCTATCCTTGATGGCAACAGCGTGGGGCGTGACGTTGAATCCCGGCCCAATCCCCACACCCAGGTACGTGATCACGGCCGGAAATTCAACGCGTCGGTCGTGTACTGCAAGAACCAGGGGATGGCGGGCGTCAGTTTTTCCTCTTATCAGCATAGCCGCTGTCTTGCTGGGAGAGAGGATTAACTTGTTCAGTCGGCACCAAGTGTCAGTAGAGTCGATCGCGGCTTGGGCTCGGGCAGTCAGAGTGGCACGACTGTCAGCGTGCACCGTGACCACTAGGTCGTCAACATAGGCTATTGCCCTGTGTCCACGAGTCTCGAGGTCACGAAGCAGTCCATCAAAGAGTATGTTCCAGAGTGTAGGTCCGAGGACCGAGCCCTGGGGACACCCTCTGGTGATGTTCACTGTAGTGCTGGTGAATTGCTGTCTCACCGTCGCAAAGCGCTCGCTGAGGAAGCTGGAGATGAGCCCGAATAGGTTCCTAGGTATTCCCACAGACCGTAGTCGCAAGAGAATGGCAGGCCACCAGGCGCAGTCGAAGGCCGCGGCTACATCGAAGCAGATGCAGAGAGAATATTTCCCTCTGACCTCCTCGACATCCGCCCTTAGCAATCTCAACGCATCCTCAGTGGATCTGCCCCTCATGCATGCGAATTGTCTGTGCGAAACAAAGGCCTGTACCCGGGCCCGAATTCCCGACAGGATCAGAGTCTCCAACACCTTGCCGGAGACTGGGAGTAGGCTGATCGGTCTGTAGCTAACCGCCAAGGAGAGGTCCCTGTCCCCAGGCTTCACAAACGTGCACACAAGTGCCCGTTTCCAAGCACTCGGGAAGTGGCCGGTCCTTAGGCAGGAATTTACAAGATGAAGAAGATCCGCCTTTATGGCCGGGAATGCCTTCTTGATCATGGCGGCGTCTATGAGATCCATCCCAGGGGCGCCGCCATTCCTCTGCCTCCCTACCGCTAAGCTTAGATCTAATTCATACCAGTCCGGGGCGTCCTCTGTATCCGGCAAGGCACGGGCAGTCTCTCTTATAATTACCTGGGCGGGGGCATCCTCCGTCGGGTCGTCCGCCGGAAAGGCCACCCCCAGGTACATACTTCCTGCCTCCTCCAGGGACAAGGCGTAAACGTCCCCGTCCCTGATGGAGGCCACCGGGGCGACCGGTCTCAGCCTCCCGGTGGCGACCCGGTAAGGGATCCCCCACGGGTTTCTCACACTCTCCTCCTCTATGAAATTCCTCCAACTTACCTGCTTCGGTTGTAGGCATTATTCAGTTGTCGGTACTCTTCCCGTCTTAACACCTTCAGAAGCGGGTTCCCGCACCGTTGGTACCTACGCCTGGCGCGGTATACAACCCTCTTAGCGAGGGTAAGCTCCTCACCAGGGAACCTTTTTGAGCCTGCTTACCTTTCCGGGGATGGTTTCAACGGCAGCTCGGAGTAATATACTACCGAGCTGTGCAACTCCCTCCTCGATCTGGTCGACAGGGTCAAAGCTCCCGAGGCCTTCCCAATCCTCGTCACAGGAGTAGGTAGCAACGGCGGTCACAAACGCGTCCGAGATGGCCTTGCGTGTAGCAAAGCGCGGGTCTCTAGGCCTGACCGCTGGAAGACCCGGGTCAAAGAGCTGAACATCTATGACGCAATGGTCGCTAGATGTGACTTCTCTGACACGCCATCCTCCCACGGCCTGGCCTAGTCCGCCGGACACAAGTGTGACATCTATATGGGATTCTCCCATTACACCACGAAATGTGGGCGGGGAGTCCGGGTCGTTGACAATGCGAAGATCATGGCGGGCTATCACATCCAGTAACCTGCCTCCCCGGCGATCGGTGCAATTAATCACAATCAATTCACACCGCACCTTAAGCCTAAAACTTTTCTCACTCCTAGCCTGTCCGCCTTCACATCTCATCTCCATAACATAGACTCGCCCATCCTATTTAGAACAGCTGGTAATTTAATTTTTTTTTTTATTCATTGGTTGGTTTCAAAACAAATGCGATTTCATATATGTATTTATTCACTATTTTAGTTACTTCACTATTTTTATACAAATAAATATAATTAATTTAATAATATATTATTAATAATTAAAATGTGTGTAATTTTATACATCACAATACATATAGGGGATGTTATGGAATCAGCCAGAAATTAGATGCTTATTTAACGAAATTTCATATTTTCTGACCTAATTCACTGCTTATCTTTTGTCTAGTAGTCTTAGTAAAAGTTTATAATGTCTGTTAATTTCTTGTCTTTTCAGTCTCGTGTGAGGATTCCACGTTATTTGTTGTTTCCGGCATTTTTTCCTCCAGAGGTGTCTTCTTTTTTTTTTTTTTTTTTTTTTTCTTAAGGTACACTAAAGGGCTGGTATATTTTCGACGAAGGGTTGGTTAATTCGAGCTCGGGAAATACAAAGCCGGTGATTTACCGACGACTTTTTTTTTCTTTTTATGAGGAGAAACCATAAAAAGGTGAATTACTCCATCACGTAGGATAAGGAAAAATTATATTTAGGAAACCTAACTTAACGATGGCAATAAAAACGTGAGCAAACAAATGAAAAATTAACTGTGAGCGGGGGACTCCAGAAAAGGAACTTATCTCAAGAATTAAAAGATATCCTGAACTTATCCTCATCTTCCAACTTAGTTCTTGTACATTGGCTAGAATACAGCAGTCTAGAACGTCATTAAATCAAATGATTGATGATTAATCGATTAATTTCCATCGAGAAAACAGAAAAATTCTGTCGATTAATCAAATCGTTTTGAAAAAATAGTCATCCTTGAATCAACAGCAATGTACTTCCCCACGATGAATTAATGAATTACATTTTCGCTCTCCCATCGAAGCCAATCGACCGTTTGGCATAAAAATCAATATTTACTTACATAGTGGTTTGTTAATCTTCGTACTAAATTTCGTGACGATACATTCAATAAATTGGCAGTTATTAGTGTTTTTTTTTTTCCTCCTCTATTCAATTTTGCTGATTATCAAAATGTGTCGTTTTTATAGCGTTACAAGTTTCACATACGAAATTTGGTATCCATAAATGCATTCTATGGGGAGTTAGAGACACACTCACAGTCAGGACATATTATTATTTTTTTTCGTATTTGGAATCAGATATAAAATTTTAGTTAAAATCAAAGTCGTATTTCTAACCGATCAACTTCTCCTATACTTCGTCTAGCAGGTGAAGTAGTGAAGTAAAATGTCCTGTCTGTGTGTGTGTGTGAACACGAATAATAATAATAATAATAAATTTATTTCAGAGGCGCTGGTAGCTCAGCTATGCGTGCTTGTCTTCTTAGCTCAAGATCGTGGGTTCGAAACCCGACCGAGGCCCTTAGTTTATTTTATCTGGGAGGTAAAATAAACTTAAGCACGCCGTCCTTTGGATGGGACGTTAAGCGATGGTCCCGAGCCTGTAAGATGTCAGGTACTCGTTAAAGACCCCTTACCCTAGGTGAATAAAAATTTAGGGTAGGCAAAATTGAGGACTCCCATAGTAGAGTCGGGCTCATGTCCACCAGAGTGACGAAAGAGCACTCTGGTAGTAGGCTATGACCTCGTAATTAAAGCCCGGGTATAAAACCTAATCTAACCTAAATTTATTTCCGTTAAACCAATACATGGTACAGTAGAACCTCTATAAGTTGAACATCAAGGGAGACGCCAAAAAATTCGAGTTATAGAGTTTTCGACTTGGGCGGATTTTGATTCGACTTGTAGAGGTTAAGATTCATTCTAACTAATTTTGAGTTAGAGAGGTGAAATAAATAAAAATTCAAGTTACAGAGGTAACAAACATATTTATATTTATTATAAATCAACATTATTTCAAAACATCCTTAAAATAAAAAATACGTAGTATATGTAGGTATTAAAAAAGTCAGTAATTTTTTTTTTGCTTTCGATAATTGGTAATCCTATTTATTGTATACTCCTAAATTGTTTTCTAAGAAACAATGATGTACATTGTAAGCAAATTCTTAAAGTCGGTGACTTATTTTTCTTCGAGCTATAGAGGTAATAAGTTTCAAATAATCGAGTTGTAAAGGTTGTAAAATAAAACATTGCTATGTTCGAGATACAGAGGTCCAATTTATTTTTTCGAGTTATAGAGGGAAAATATGTACCAAAATGGCTTGTAGGGACACACTGAATATTTCGACTAATAGAGGGTTGATATTTCGAGTAATGGAGGTTTTGGGGCTTGAAGGGAAAGGAACCAAACTTTTTTTCGAGTTTTGGATGCTTTCGACTTATCGAGGTTCGACTTAAAGAGGTTCTACTGTAATAGTATACGTCAAAAGAATTTATACTCGTAGGATATCTTATAAATTAGATTTATAACTACTTGAGTCTAACACACGTATGATTAGTAGTAATAACAAAACTATTAAAAAAAGTAAAATGAAATTAATAAAAACTGAATAAATACATCAACATGAAATTTTATATGTGTATCCAGAACTCCAAAGGACGAGACACTGATTTTCAGACAAATAATCCAGAGAGGGGGGGGGGGGGGGGGGGGTTAACAAAAAATCTCTAATAACTGCCAATATAATGAATTAATCGAGGCAACATTTTATGTCTGAACTCAAAACTCTGACTCTGAGGATTGAGAAGTCCCTGAGTTAGTTATGTATTCATTTTCAATGAAGCCGGTGCCAGAGGGAGAGCGAAAACTTATCTGATTTATCCGCGATTTGGACTACCCATGCCCGGGCTTCAACTTTCGAGGTTATATCACCTACCGTCAGAGCGCTCTTCTGTGAGAAGCCCAACTCCACTAAATTTTTCCTACACTTTCTCGAGTATTCTTTCTTGAGATTATCGCATAGGCTCAAAACCACAGTACGGCAGGCTCAAAGTTTTTTTTAAACTAAACGAGCCTTAAGAATTTATTATTCTTCTTCCAGTGGGGAAACTTTGACCAAAATAGTCTTAAATTTGGCCTCTAATAACGAAATAAATTTTATGTAATCAGGCACTTGCCAGTTTTATGACCTGCGATCATCTGGATGGTCATAAAAACATTTTATGACTTACTTAATAAAAATAAAATAGAGCCGGTGCTTATTAGGTTTGAGAGAAATATTATGGAGTCGTAAAATGAAGGTTACAACCTCCATAATGGAGTTTTAAAATTGTATGCGATAATTAATATTTTCATGTTATAAGAGTTCTTAACTTAGTATTTATTGTGAATGATTTAAATTTTAGTTATGCCCTGTATACGACAGGTGTGCCACAGCCTTCTATATTAGCCCCATTATTGAACACATTATAAGCGACGAAGAAAATACTATTCAAATGCCAACTTTTCGATATATTTCATATCATCATCAGGGCCTAACAAACATGGGGGTATCAAGATTAGAAAAATATAATGGGTGATCGATTAAAATTATATATAGGTACATAAATATACATTCACTCATACAACTCTACATAAATACATATATACATCCTAATACATTCACATACATATACACATTGATGAACAACAAGTATTTATACAATTCTCCGGTTAACTGAGATTACCTAAGACTGTGACGCACAACCCCTAAGAAAAGGTTGCAGTAGAATATACTCGAACATAGGGTGAGAAAGTAAATATAAAGGATTTTGAAGGTTACTTGAGGGTTGATTTGAGTATGGCGATGTCGTCTGCGGATGTGGCTAAGAGACTTTCTGGATGTTGAGGGAGGTCGGATGTATAGAGGGAGTAAGGAAATACACTCAGTACACAAAAAAAACTTAAAGGACGCGGCCGGGTATTGAGCCCTCACGAATAAATATAATATATTACACAAAATATAATGAATATATCGAAATAAAATTTTATATCTGTATTCAGTATCGTACAATGAAAACACATTGATTTTCAGCCAAATCGATCAAGGAGATAGTTGTCACCTATTATTTTTTATCTAGAAGCCCCTCTCTTGCCCCTCCCCCCACCCCCTCATCGCACCCCTCTGAAGTACTCCACTGCTTAGCAATCATTACTTCGGATTCTAACTGCGCTGTATCAAGATTCAAAAAGTAGAAAACTCGCGCTTTAAAAATGTTCAGAGACAATAGTCGCCAATATCCGCATTAGAAACCCGCGCCTTAGCTCAGTCGGCCATGGGAGAAGAAGCCATGAAGAGGATCGGATTTGAATTGAAAGATATGAGATTTTCTCTGGAAGGGGGGGGGGGGAGGGGGGGAGCTTGTATTCCTAAAATCCGGGAAATTCATCTCTTTCAGAAGAAAAATTCATTTTTTCCGATTTAGGTCGCTAATATTCGACATTTGCTTTCTCCGTATCTCAGTTCTCACAGTATCCTGTCAAAAAGATTCAACACCTGGCATCCTTCCCAGCAATATGGGGCGAAACTTAGGTCTAGTTCAGCAGAAATATATAAAATTTCCGAAAATACATTTTTGCGAACTGGGTCGTGGAAAAACTAATGAAAAACCATTAAAAACAAACATTTTCACAAATTCTCACAAATTTCAACAGTAACATTTAAGTTTGCTAGAATTTATATAGTTCTGATGCTACCTGAAGAACATAATTATATTTGTTTCCTGTGCAGAGTGCGCTCGGATCAGAAATGAAGTTATATTATGTATTTATTTATTATATACACATCAATTTATTTTATTTTTTCCAGTTTTCTTTCTTACTTATTATCACTATATTATTTGTACCGCCATTATTTCATTTATTTATTCTGTAATATCTGTGGCTTGGAATAACAACAACCAATGTCCATTTTTTGATACGTAGTTCTTGTTTTTTTTATTTCCCGACAACTTTAGCATGTCAAGATTGGTATGTAACAACAACTGATGTCCAAAATCTACCGTAAGTAATATTTTTCAAAACACTACCAACAAGGGGCGTGCCCAGGATTTTATTTCGGGGGGGGGGGGGGGGGGGGGGGGATAATATATATATATTTATGTGTGTGTATGTATAGTTGAGTGTTTTAGGATCATTACAAAATTAATTAAAGTCTTCTAGACTCTAGATGAATGTCTCTGTGTATTGATATCAGAACTAATCCATTTAATCTGTCTTGGCTAGTACTATTTCTGATATAGCTTTTCATACATCTAAGGGTTGAGAAAGAACGTTCACTTGTTGCTATAGAAGCTGGAAGTGTAGCTCCAATTTTCAAAAACCTGTGAATTGTTGGGAAAATGTTCTTGCCACATTGTTTTAGGCTTGAAATAAAATATTTTCGAACTAATTTCTCTGTCCAAGGTCAAGCTACTCCAGGATCCGCACGACCTTTAGTAGGAAAATATTTTATGTCAATAAATTATTCCATGCAAGTAAAAATAGTTTTATTTTTATTTATTCTATTTATTCTAGGTAAGCCCCTGGTACCAACCAATGTTTTCAAAGAATGCAGACAAATTGAGAGCAACATGAACCTATGTGCACTCTATGCTAGAAGAATAACTCTTCTATTCTCCTCGAGTCTGTGGACATTGGTTGTTGAAACACAGAAAGTCGATTGATAATCGATGAGAACCAGCTAGAACCAATGTTTACTGTCTACCCAGTTTGGAGGTTATCTTTTTTTTGGAGTGTAGTCATTTGTGATTGTCAATATTTGTGAATGTAAATAAAACTAATAGTCAAATATAATAAACTAAATACTAATAAAACGTTATGCTCCCACAACACTCTCAAACATGGAAAATACTGCAGAAGTACAAGAAAAAACTGTTTCAAAGAAGTGGGTAAAAAATAACATAATAGGCCTTTCTAGATTCTGAATTTTATGTTTAAACTATGCTGAAAAGTGATCAACAGTTGTTTAATGTTAGACTCACCTCGCATACCTGAAGGTAGGTAGATAGAATTATTTATTATCATAATAAAGCTTTGGCAATGTATAGTACAATAAGTGACAAAATGGATTTCTTTTATAGATACATTTTCGCTTACAATGCAAAACGAACTATTACTTTTGGAGAGAAATAATAATGTTTTATTGGGTGGCATGACAGCTGAACTCGTCATCAATACTGTGCAACCAGCAGTTATTGATAGCAATAATGATAATAGGAATATTATTATCGAACTTACAGCCTCCTCGCTCAGGGCAGGTGTGAAAAGGATTGGTTCACCTGCTTATGAAGGTACAATTTTTAATTATTCTCTCTGCACTTTTCTACAGTCTTTTCACCCTACTAAACATCGTGAAAATTATCTTTTAATCTGTCATGAAAGAGCAACTACCACATTTCAATCTTAACTTTACAGATCACATACATGATGAGTACCAACCAAAGTCTTGAGAATCTTCAGAGGAATCAAGTGATGAGGTCATACATGGGAATTGGAAGCCGGGCCAATAGAAACTGTGTTTGCTGACCTCGTGGTGGCTGGACAGAATATTGCCGAATCAAACGCCGTTGCTTCAGACAGAACTAAAACATGGTCGAAAAGGAACGAAAAAAGCAGAAAAAACGTCATGATACTGGTGAGCCCTATATCTTAGCCCGAGGTAAGTTCTTGAAGCCTCCATGTCAATGTGGCCAAAAATGTTGTATACCAGAGAAGGAGAGACTACACATATTTCAAGATTTTTATAAGCTATTTGTTTTCATGTAAATTATTTAATGTTAATTACTGGTTTAGTCACAATTATGTCATGTATTTTATTCATATCTAACACATTAACTCAGTAATAATAATAATATATATATATGTGTGTGTGAATACAGCCCTGAAGAAGGTACACTCAGTGCCGAAAGCTTGGCAGAAATTTCACAAGATTTGTTTTATTCGATCAGAAGCCTCATCTCTCCTCCTTCGTATTACAGCGTTGGTCAGAGTTTAAGAAAAACATCCATGTTCACTTTAGAGCTGGACTTACACGATCGGTTTTTCCGTCAGTTTGGCACGATGGTTTGACACGTCGTTCAAAACCGATGGAAGACACGAGGGGTGAGGGTGAAAACCGTCGGTTTGGACGGCGTTCCAAAAAATCTGTCGGGGACAGAAAAAAAAAACCGTCGTGCTGGAATGATGACGGGCCAAACGGACCGTCTGAGTGCGCATCGTTCCAACCCGACGGTTTTTTTGCTTTCTTGCGTCGTTTCTTCCGGGGTTAGCTATCGCTTCTTAAGAACTGGACGTTTCTACGAACATCAAGAAGCCCTTCTCTTTCCAGCTTGCGAACCAGCTACTTCAGTCCTTCAGGTTTTGCCCTTTTTAATAGCCACTCCTTTGCCCACTTGGATCTTTTCCTTTTGCTATTTTTTATTACCAAAACTGTCTCTAACGCAACCGACGGCTCCATAGCTACTAGTCTAAACACGAGCGTGTAGGGGTATCGTCGGTTCGTGCAAAATCCACGTTTTTCCCCCACTATTTTTCGTCCATCCACCCGATGGTTTGGATCGATGAAAGAACCGATCATGTTGGTCAACTTTAACGTTTCAGTTATCCCTGTTTTTGATTTAACTGTTGTACCGCCCATCATTATTCCGGTTACTCGAGACGTAGAGTATAGTGTCAAAAAAACTAGTGGCTACACTGCGAAGACAGAGGAAGGTGTTGGCTCCTATCTCCAGAGGGTGTCTTCTCATAAAACCCATTATAAAAGTTTAAAATCTTTGTTTTAGAAGTTTGGCTGGACCTAACTGAAGCCAACTTTACAAAGTATTCCCCCCCCCCCCCCTCCCTTACAAAAGCCCTCCCTCAAATATTTTTGTCATGAAATAAGTAAACGTTTTTAAATGGCCCCATTAGCCTCACCCCTTCTAACGTTGCACCCCCTTGACAAAAAAAAATATGAAAGTATTATCTCTTTTCAAATTGTTTTAATATTTTAATAATTCTTTTTTCCTACATACTAAATGACTTTTAATTATATATTCTAAAATAGTAGAGATATTTAAGTGATACTTATATTTTTTATTTCCCCAGGTATAAGAAGTTCCAAAGAAGAGAAAAAATACTAGATCTCCTTCTAGGATTTCCGAATTATACTAAATCTGGTATTTAAATGTCGTCCATACCGGGGAGGGCTAACTCAAAAGGCCTATTATCTGTAACGAATGAATCAACACGAAATTTATTACGATTCAGAAGTAAGACATATTGATTTTCATCTATTTAGTTATTATGATTCATGCCCGAGCTTTAACTACAAGGTCATATCGCCTACTACCAGAGCGCTCTTTCGTCACTCTGGTGGACATGAGCCCGACTCTACTGTGGGAATCCTAAATTTTTATTCCCCTAGGGCAGGGGTCTTTAACGAGTCGACCTGACATCGTACAGGTTCGGGACCATCGCTTAATGTTACATCCGATGGACGACCTCCGAGATAAAATAAACTAAGGGCCTCGGTCGGGTTTCGAACCCACGATCTTGAGCTCTACCTCGAAAGAATATTTGAAATCGTGAAAAACTATTCAAATAAAACATAAAATATACCGTAAACCATTAAAAATTATTGAGAATGCTATTTTTTATGTGTGATGCGTTACAATGTTTCATCCACCAAAAAAAGTTGCCTAAACAAAAAAAAAACACGTTCTCGTGGCTGTATTATTAGCGACATCTTGACTAGAACTGACAAAAAAGCGGGCATCTTGACAAGGAATATTTTCCCGCGCAATATGGCCACGCGCGGCCCGAACTTTTAGGTAAAACCCGGGCTTAAGTCACATCAACTAACTAACCAGAAACCCCAATGTAAGTCAATTGTTGATTTTTAGCTCGGTTTACTTGTTTTGATCGGGAGCGAAAACTTAGCGTGTCCTAAGATCTAATTAATGTTTTTTTTTTCTAGGCGCATCGACTGCTGAGGCCATAAGCGCTAGCACAACTATTATTATAGTAGATAGAGTGACATAATGTGGCTAAGGGTATCTCTCTGGGTGGCTCCAACTGGCAGAGTGGGGAGCTTCCTGTCCACCGCACCTCCATCGACTGCAGAGACCATTAGCGCCAGAAAAACTATTATTATAGTAGATAGCGTGACATAATGTGGCTAAGGGTATCTCTCTGGGTGGCTCCAACTGATAGAGTGGGGAGCTTCCTGTCCACCGCACCTCCATCGACTGCAGAGACCATTAGCGCCAGAACAACTATTTTATTATTGTAGATAGCGTGACATAATGTGGCTAAGGCTATCTCTCTGGGTGGCTCCAACTGATAGAGTGGGGAGCTTCCTGTCCACCGCACCTCCATCGACTGCAGAGACCATTAGCGCCAGAACAACTATTTTATTATAGTAGATAGCGTGACATAATGTGGCTAAGGCTATCTCTCTGGGTGGCTCCAACTGATAGAGTGGGGAGCTTCCTGTCCACCGCACCTCCATCGACTGCAGAGGCCATTAGCGCCAGCACAACTATTATTATAGTAGATAGAGTGGCATAATATGGCTAAGGCTATCTCTCTGGGTGGCTCCAACTGGCAGAGTGGGGAGCTTCCTGTCTACCGCACCTCCATCGACTGCAGAGACCATTAGCGCTAGCACAACTATTATTATAGTAGATAGAGTGGCATAATATGGCTAAGGCTATCTCTCTGGGTGGCTCCAACTGGCAGAGTGGGGAGCTTCCTGTCTACCGCACCTCCATCGACTGCAGAGACCATTAGCGCTAGCACAACTATTATTATAGTAGATAGAGTGGCATAATATGGCTAAGGCTATCTCTCTGGGTGGCTCCAACTGACCGAGTGGGGAGCTTCCTGCGTCCTCCTGGTAGTGTGGCTCTCTTCCAGCCTCCAGTCACCTGCGTGTCGGCCGAGCCATCTTTCAGCACAGCTCGAGCTTCGTGAGGCAGTCCATCTCTTTCTTGGTAGGGTTTGAAAGCTTCACAGGACTAGTATGTGGAAGACAGTGAGCGGTGGGCGCTCACTTATCGGGACAGAGACGTCACATCAGCAGTGTCGATTCGAGGTTAACTGACCTCAGAAAAGTATTGCACTCCTCCCATTGCTTCTGCTATTTATGTTTGATGACTGCTTGATGTCTGCAGGACGGTCTGGTATGACCTCTGTTAGCACGGCAGCTGTAGCTTCCTTGGCGGCTCGGTCCGCCAGCTCGTTACCATGGATTCCTACAGGTCCTGGGATCCAGGCGAAGACTATATCTCTTCCAAGGGTTTGTAGTAATTCCAGTTTCCTTAAGATGAGGTGCACCATGGGATCGCTGGAGTATTTGTCCCCAAATGAGTATATTGCACTAAGAGAGTCGCAACAAATCAGGTTCTTGGTGTATTTACTTGTGTAGCAGTACTCTAAAGTTTGGTATATGGCTGTCATCTCCGCAGTGTAAACTGTTGCTATTCGGGGAAGTGTCCATGAGCGGATCTTTTTTTCCGAAGAAAAAGCACTTCCAACGCCTTCTGGTGTCCTTGATCCGTCTGTCAATATCGGTCTATATTCACGGAATGTCCTTAGTAGTTCCCCAAACATAATTCTGTATACAGTCGGGGGTGTTGCATCTTTGGGGAGAGATGCTATATTTAAGCGGACTTTAGCCTTTGGTAGTTCCCAGGGTGGAGTCGATGGGGTTCCCAATTTCCAAGTTGGTACCAACTCAATGTTCACCCTTTGCAGTGTTTTCCAACCTCTACTTAGAGGTCTTGTTCTACCCTGCAACAAGCTATATTTTCTCTCTAAAGGATTCCTGAAAATTGTATTAAACAGGGGGTGGTTTTGTTTCGCCCACATTAGTGTTTTATTAATCTAATTAGTGTTAATGTATCTAATTAGTGTTACTGTATCTAATTAGTATTAATGTATCTAATTAGTGTTACTGTATCTAACTAGTGTTAATGTATCTAATTAGTGTTACTTTATCTAATTAGTGTTACTGTATCTAATTAGTGTAACTGTATCTAATCTAAAAGCTATCTTGCTGCATACGTATATATTTTTACGTTTAACCGAAATTATTAATATTGTTATATTTCTTCCATCCCATAAAAAAAAAGTCAGTTCGGTTCAATATAATTATAAATTTTTCAGATTATAGATTAATTTAATTTTAGATTTTAGGCAATAACAAATTGATTTTTTCCGATGACTCCTCATTACTGAGGACAAGATATGCAGAGTAAACTCTTGGTGGGTAAAGACTAGGACTGTAGGAACGCATGTAGTAAAAAAAAAAATGTCGGTGAATAGAGGTTTTTTTTATATGAGAGGTGAAAAAACCTTAAGCACGCCGTCCTTCGGATGGGATGTTAGGTGCCTTCCATTTTTTCAATTTTACTTGACGAGGTATACAAAGTAGAGGAAGTTACGTGATCGTTCAGAAATACGAAGTGGAGTTTCATGTTTTCCACCCTGATATCAAAATTGAAAAAAAAAAAAAAGAAATCTGACTGTCTCTGTATGTGTCTGTGAACACGATAACTCTCGACATGAATTATTAATCACCACGAAATTGTGTATGGGTATCCAGAACCCTCTGAAGACGACAACTATTGATTTTCAGCCAAATCAACAAAAGGATATGAGTGATTAAAGACCCTCATAAAGCCTAACTCAAAAATCGAATAACTGCTTTTGTAATTAATATACCGACAAAAAATTTCATCCAAAACCCCATAAGGACGACACTCATCAATTTTCATATCTCGAAAACTAGAATTCTGTCTATGTGTGTCTGTGAACACGTTAACTTTCGACAGAATGAATGCATCGACACGAAATTTTGTTGGGTATCCAGAAAACTCTGAAGACTACACCTATTGATTTTCAGCCAAATCGGTCACAGAAAAGGGGGGGAATAGGGGTAGGCTTAACACAAAAGCGTTGTGTGCAAATGTATCGACACAAAAATTCATATGTAAATTCAAAATCTTATAAAACCCCAATAACTGCCGATATATTGAATGTTGTATCGATATGAAATTTAATGTCAAAACACCAAGAGGAAAATATCTGTTAAGTTTTCACAAAATCGGCTGAAAGGAAGGCGGATGAGGGCTGAACTGAAAAACCATAATAACTGCCGATGTAATGAATTTATGAAGCAAAAAGGTATTTGGTTAAATCGTTCTGGGGAAGTACATTTCTGGTGATTCACCGACAACTCTTTTTGACGTGACAACGTCATAGAACTCAGCCCATGTTGTTCAGAATGTGAGCGTCACGATATGTTGCTCTCGGGTCTGTTGCAATTACTCGTTGAGAATGAGCAGTACGTTAAATGTAAAACATACGGTCTTATAGTTCGGTCCTTAGGCTCCATAAATGTATCGTTCTGACGTCTTCCCACGGCGCTGCGAACCTCTGATTTCGAGCGGTTTAGCATGCTTAAAAGCTATAACGACCAAATAGTTCATTCAATCGGAGAAATTCTGGTGCCATTTTGTGCGTAAAAAAAGAGAAATTACAAACATAACAAAAAATCTTAAATAATAAACTTACAGTAAAATGTTAAGTCTCATTGGAGTGGGGGTTAAAAATTATAAATGTTCTTTTGTGCGGCGAAACTTCTTATTTTTAATCCAAGGATGGCAAGTAGTTTCAGGTAACGTAATACAACGCAAAGTTACTCTCAGGACACGATCTCATTTCACGCAATCGGTATCTGCCCGTCAACGACTGCTAACAACACTAGTATGGATTATATTGAATGGCTGATAGGATGTTTATATAAATGCCCCACTTCTGTAGCAGATAGTTGAGTCTAAAGGGACCAAGCGCACATTGTGGAGACGTTCTTGGCAGGTAACATACACCTATAGCTCGCTTGTCCTTCAACTGGAGACAGCGCGTGTCCGAGCTGGTCATTCAAAACCCCGTTTCAAAAACATTGATTTCTTTCACTAAACAACGACACAATCTACGCAAACGGTTCTCTCACCTCCCATTGACGTTGTCACGTAAAAATACCTAAGGCCGTACAGATGGCACATGACGATTTTTTTTCTCTCTCTTAGAGAGATAGCTCCATCAGAACTAATTTAGGTACAATTTTACGGAGAATTTGTATAAAGTTTAAAGGGAAGAAAGTTAGTTGTTGGTAGAGAAGTCAGAGAGAGCTACCTGGATGGTCTTGCAAGATTCTACATCAAAAGGTAATGTAAATTAAATATATTTCTTTGAAGATATACTAAATAGATGTGGGCTATTATGAAATTATTATGGCTCATGCCCGGGCTTTAACTATAAGGTTATACCGCCTACTACCGGAGCTTCGTCGCTCTGGTGGACCTGAGCCCGACAGTGGGGGTTCTAAATTTTGCCTACGCAGATTTATACACCTAATATTAGGAGTCTTTAACAAGTGCCTGACATCGTACAGGCTCGGGACCATTGCTTAACATCCCATCCGAGAGAGGGCATGCTCAGGTTTTTC
The DNA here is from genome assembly GCA_963662175.1 of Aradus depressus. NCBI lineage: Eukaryota > Metazoa > Arthropoda > Insecta > Hemiptera > Aradidae > Aradus > Aradus depressus. The sequence goes on along the minus strand of OY759226.1, from coordinate 4,371,320 downwards.
CACCTAGATAAAAAATTTAAGGGCCTCGGCCGATTTCGAACCTGTGATCTTGAGCTCATTGTACTTTTTGAGCTGTACGAAGTATAGATGTCACAGGTTGTAAAATAAGTTGACCTCTCACAGATTTTTATTTGTATTCGCTAGCCGGCTTTCGAGGTTGCCCTCATCATCTGCCTGATGAGTCACCGTGACTCAGATGGGGAACAGGAATAACTTATTTGTCCCCATCCATGAAATTTTAAATTGTTAAAGTTGTTAGATGGTTTTATAGGTTAGGTTTTATGACTCATGCCCGGGCTTTTACTACGAGGTCATATCGCCTACTACCAGAGCGCTCTTTCGTCACTCTGGGGGACATGAGCCCGACTCTACTGTGGGAGTCCTAAATTTTGCCTACCCCTAAATTTTTATTCACCTAGGGGTCTTCCATGGCCCCGGGAGGAAGTTTCATCTACAAAATAAAACACTCCCGGACGGGATTCGAACCCGCAAACCAAGGTAGTACCATGCGACCAAAGCCCTACACTCTAGCTTGCACGGCCACCATGGCTCCCGACTCCTATACTTCTCATAGAAACAAACTTTATTTCTATAAGAAATCTTTCTGGGTTCGAAACCCGACTGAGGCCCTTAGTTTATTTCATCTGGAAGGTAAAGTATGCCGTTCTTCGGATGGGACGTTAACCGATGGTCCCGAGCCTATACGATGTCAAGTACTCGTTAGTTTCTATGAGAAGTATAGGAGACGGGAGCCATGGTGGCCGTGCGGGCTAGAGCGTAGGGCTTTGGTCGCATGGTACTACCTTGGTTTGCGGGTTTGAATCCCATCCGTGAGTGTTTTATTTCGTAGATAAAACTTCCTCCCGGAGCCATGGATGTCGTAAATAACTAGATAACACCATTATAAGAGTCATGGCTAATATGCATTGTACATAATAAAGCCAAAAAAAAGTATAGGAGACGTTACGTAATAGATGAATAGCTATGACGAGCCAATCGACCGTTTGCGCTAAAACTCAATATTTGACTTACATAATGGCTTCTGAATCCTCATACTAAATTTTGTCTTCATATAAACATCGGCAGTTATTGGAATTTTTGAGTTGAGATCCCACCTCCTCTATTCTCCTCATCCCATTGGCCGATTTAGCTGAAAATCACTAAGTGTGATCCCTTAGAGTGTTCTGGATACACATATACAATTCCATGTCGATACTTTCACTCTATCGGAAGTTATCGTATTCACCGACACATTTTTTCTCTAATTTTTGATATCAGGAAGTCGGAAAACATGAAATTCTTTTGAAAACTCAACATAGAATTTATGACCGATTTTATAACTTTCCCTATACTTCATATAGCTGGGAAGTAAAATCCGGGTACGTCTGGACTCTACTTTGATACTGCCTGACCACTGGATGTCCCAGATACTATCAGGTCACGGAGATTTCAACTCCAAGCTGTTCTTCTTTAAGAGGAAGAACAACCCGAACTGTTCGTGCGGCGGGGTCGAGACTGCGGAGCACGTGGTCCTCGAATGTCCGCTGTACGACGGGCCTAGGGTGGAGTTGATACGCGGGACAGGATCGTATCTGGGACTCGACCTGCGGCAGCTGGTGACGGAAACCGGCTACCCAATGTTCAGCCGATTTGTCGCCTCCTGGCGGAGAAAGAAGCAAGCATTTTGACCCTGCGCCGGGGAGGCCTGCAGTCGTCCCCGGCACCCCAACGAACCACACTTAGCGATCGCCCTACATTTATCCCGAGCTCTCTCGGCGCGCCAAGAAACTTAAGGTGGGCTGGGAGTGACCGCTGATCGTCGCAGATGGTCGGCAGCGGTCGCTCCTAGCCTCCCACAGCATAATATTTTTTTTTGAAAAAAAAAAAAAAAAAAAAAAAAAGGAAGTAAAATTTCGTATCGATCGATTCATTCTGTTGAGAGTTATTGTTTCCATGGACAGCAGAGAAATACACAATACATAAAATTATCTAAGCAGACAAAATTTCGCACTCCCACAGGAGAGTTGGGCTCATGTCCACCAGAGTTACAAAAAAGGGCTTCCATATGACCTCGAATTTCCTATATAAAGTATAACTGGGGAAGAAAACATTTTCGAACAGTCTTTGTCGAGATTTAGAATTTTCAAACTGTACTAATGTTTGTTTTGTGTCAAATATTATTTTGTTTGTGTTAAAGTTATATTTAGGCAACTTATAAGAGTTTGGAGCGGGTATAGAAGGTTTTGTTTGTGTGCACACAGGATATAGTAGAGACAGCGTTCTCCAAACATAGCTATAGCTTTAGTTGCAGTTATTGTTGGAAGTTAGGCCTACCCCCGTAATTTGTGTGTGGGGAGGGTGCAGAGTCAGTTCCAAAATCCTCTTAGTTAGATGTCGGAGCCCATCCTGGAGGTTTCCTATTTGTTTTCAAGTTTAAACCAGGGATTACTCTGAACCGCCAGCGTGCAAGAAGCAAATCTTCAACTCAAGAGTATTATTAGTTGGTAGTTGTCTCGCTTTGTTGGCAGATATGGAAGTTAGAGGTTCACAGGGTCACATTGAAGGGTCCCGTACCCGAATACGTTGATGCATTAATGCGATGGGACTGACGATAGTCCCCAGAGTCTGTGCGATGTCAAGTACTCGTTAAAGATCCCTCCTTAGGTGAATAAATCTAGGTAGGTTGAATATAGGACTCGCACAGTAGAGACTGGCTCATGTCCACCCAGAGATGGGCATAATCATAATCAATGATTAAGATTACGATCATAATTTAAAAAATTGGGTGATTACACGATTTAATCGTAATCACGGCTATCATTATGATTGTAATCGAGTAATCATGTAATCGTAATAATGGAATCATAATCACAATGTACACATGATTACACAGCGCAAATGATCGCCTTCGATTTCCTTTCATTTTAAATTGTTTTATTTTTTACACTAATAAGTAATTGTTTTTAAGTTTATTACGTAACCAAAGTGCTATTACCATTTTTTAAAATTTGGTACCCATCCAAATCCCCCGATTACAGTATTTGTGATTACTTGATTATGATTGTATGATTACATGGTTGCAATCGTAATCACGATTTCCGATTACGATTATAATCATGTTTCATTTTAGCTAGACTCACAGTGCGATAATATCAAGTATAAAATAGCAATGATGATTAAGTTATATTTTCTCTGGTAATCATGTAATCATTGATTACGATTATGCCCATCTCTGAGTCCACAAGAGCGATCTGGTAGTAGGCGATATGACCCCGTCGTTAAAGCCCGGGCATCAGTCACAATAACTACAGACAGAAATTGAAATTATGATCTCTAAAGCTATTATACGAGTAGTAACATAAAACGGATTTCTGATGAAACAAAAAAATCATTCCGACCATGTACAGATAAAACATTAATTTTATATATATATATCAATCTTAAGTCCATCAAATATTTCATCAACTCTTTTTGAAATTGGTTTGTTCTGTCAATATAGACAGAGGGAGGGAGTGTACTTTAATCAGATTTAATGATTTTTGTCGGAGCATGTTTGAGGGTTGATTTGACCAGGGGAGGGGGGGGGGGGGGGGGGAGAGCGAAGGGTGGTTCTGAGTGAACCAAGCAGTGCCTGAACAAGACGTATAGCCGACAAGTGCGGTCTGTGAGACCAGACCGGAAAATTGAACGAGGCTTGGTCACTCCAGGGACCTCACCTCTCACACTCCGTGTCACTCCATCCTCTTCAGTGTACAAATAGGAATTCTTCTGATGGTCCTATTTGAAAATTTTCTTCCCCAACTCAAATTATTTGTTATCAAAGAAGTTTTTGCTCTCTCTGTAAACTAGTTGAGATGCCTCAAATATAAATTTAAATTATTATACATTTAATTTTTTTTTTTTTTGTGATATAGAAAAAGTTGGTCGCAACAACCAGCTACCAAGAGGGCATGATGGATGTAATAGTGGATGTCTTGAGAGGCGTGAAAGAGGAAGGCCACCCAGCGGTAGCTCCTCAGGGCGAAATTTAAAAACAATGAATGGGGGATATTATGGTGGTTTTGTTTGATGAAGGTGGGGGGTTGCTGGATTGTAGTATGTCACTGTTCCATATCCTAGGAGGATTTAAGCAAGTGTGGTGAAGAAAGTGAGTGGATGTGTGAAATGAAATGATAAATTTTATTATTCTGGGACGAGGTCCCCTAAGAATAAATACATACAGTCTAAAGAAAAGGAAACAATGAAACATAGTATCAGTACGTCGTAGAATGAAATAAATAAATTAGTGCTGCATTGGAGAAAACTAAAAATTAAAAATATATAAATATACAAAAGATTAACTTGAAATTACATAAAATTAACAGCTTAATTATGAAGAAAAAAATAAATAAAAGTATCTACTATATCATTAAAAGAGAATATGTAAAAAAAAAAGTATATAAATAAGAAAAAATAAATATATTAATAAAATCGACAGAGCATAATACTGTGATGGTTGATTATAAAAGAGAGGGGAGGATGCCCAGACAAGGTTTGGAATAAAATTAATTTTAGACAGTAGGGGCTAGATAGAGAAGTGTGAGGAGAGAGAAGAAGAAGAAAAATACACAATAAAAAAAGATCAAATACAAATAAATAAATGCTTGATGAAATATTTAAATATTAAAAAAGTATATATTTATATATTCAATAAAAATAGACGGGGAAAAAAAAGATGGAGGAGGAGAGGTTTTGACTTTAAATATAAAATTTTATGTCGATACATCGGCAGTTGTTGTGGTTTTCGTGTTGTGCCCCTCCCATCACCTTCCCTTTGGCCGATTCCGCTGAAGATTATAATATGGAATATTGAATTTACATATGAAATTTTGTGTAGATACATTCATTCTATCAGGACTTATCGTGTTCATTATCAAACTGACAATTATCTTTTTTTTTTTTTTTTTTTTAAATCTTTGGAATCAGTACCTATGAAAACTCAACATCGAATTTCTAACCGATTAAATAACTTCTCCTATACTTCGTATAGCAAAAATTACTGAAAATTAATGGTCTATTAATTATTATCTGCGAACTGAGGATTGAGAAAAGCCTTCAAATAGAAATATATAATTGGAGGTGCTCATAACAAAAACAGCCTTTGTCAATTTTTTACGTTTTTGAGATTTCAGCGCATTCTTGTAGTAGAAGATGGTACTAATAACCCTGTTAATAGAGTGCAAATAAGAACGGCCCCTGTCTAGAGTTACAGACCAGAGAAATTTGACCGGTTCTGCAAAAACAACCCATGTCAACTGAAGGGCATTTTTTTGATGGAAATGATGGATTTATGAATAAATGTGTAATAATATACTTTTTATTTTATATACTGTCTATTTTTTCTTATTATTTGTTAGTATTTTTTGACAAGCTTCATATAAGGTACCTACTAATATTGTTGTATTAAAACAGTGGATAAACAAGTTTTATTACATTCAAAAACATCCCCTGTCAGGGGGTATGCAATTTCTGAGGGTTGGCTACCCCCCTTAAGCATAGTAGAGTTTGGAAAAATTTATGTCATTAGTTTACTAATATACCCAACTAAGCATCAGCAAAAAATCATTTGAATTACTTGAACCTGAAAGAAGGACAAACTTTTTTTTATTTTTCCTGAAAATTTGCTATTTTTGACTAGGGCTGTTTTTGTTATGAGCACCTCAATTTTAATGATTATAACAAATTAATTATCAAAAAATTTTAAATAAACCAAAGAAGAAAAATTGTATAAAAAAAGGAATGAATTTTAATAATTATTTAACTGTTCTCTTGAAGAAAACTTGAAAAGTAATAACAATTGCTTTGGGCCAAGTTTCCGTTTCAAAAAAAACAGAAAACCTCCCCTCTCTGGTCGCCCCCCCCCCCCCCCCTCCCTGTATTATTAACGTATCCTAAGTGTTTTCGCCCCCCCCCCCTCCCCCTCCTTTTGTATTAACGCCTCAACTCAAAACTTCACCTTCTGTTTGCTTCTTCATTTCAACTTTTTACATTTTTTTTTTGATAAGTGTACCTATTCAATACAGACGACAAAGTCTTCAAACAAACATTCTGTTTCGTTCTTTTGTAAATGTTTATTTATCCAGCGTGTAATTCGTAAATAATCGATTAGATTTAGATTTAATGTTGAGTTTACAGGAAAAAAAAAAATCTGTGAATCACCGGCAATGTACTTCCCCAGAACGAATTAATCAATTAACTTTTCGCTCCTCCTCCAAAACCTATCTGCTAAAATTAAACATTTGACTTACATTGGGCTCCTAAATCTTCATACTAAATTTTGTGTCGATAAATTCATTACATCGGCAGATATTCGTGTTTTTGTGTTAAGCCACCGCTCTAATCACCTCCTTCCCTTTCGCCGATTTAGCTGAAAGTCAATAGGTGGCGTCGTTAGAGGCTTCTGGGCTCACATATAAAATTTCGTGTTGATACATTCATTTTATCGGGAGTTATCGTGTTCACCGACACACAGAGAAACAGCTTTTTTTTTTTTTTTTTTTTCATATTTGGAATCTGAAGAATATATAATTCCTTGAAAACTCTGCCTCGAATTCCAGATCGATTATATAACTTATCCTTCTTATTGCTAACTACCTCAGCACGGAAGTGACCCAGTCATAAATAATTTTGTTATAGAAATTTCACAGTTGCTTCTATTTTTGTCCCACAAACTTCATTATAAGTTAGACGTTAGTTGAATTAATACAATATTGGATATTAATAATAATTGTGCTTAAGTAAGTTGCAAATAGGATAAGTGAGTGCCCTTAGGGCTGAGTTAGTAATTAATGTAGTCTAAGTTTAAAGGGCGCAAATTAAGGGCTCCAACTTATAACAGCCCTTAGTTCCGGTCTTTTTATCCACAGTCGCCAATTGTGTCAGAGACAGGTTATATAAGTTTTGATTGGAATTTGGAACTTTGTCAAATTGGGATGTTTTTAGGATTAAAACATGGAGTACCTACGTCGTATGAGAATATCTTGCGAACTACTGAAATTATTTAGATGTGACATTTTAAACAACGGAAATTTTTTAAGGGCTTAACAAAAAACGAATTAAGAATGTATCGACATTTTATATGTAAATTCAAAACTTCATATGGACGATGTTCAAATTTTCAGTCGAATCGGTCGAAAAGGATGGGAACGATCGAAGAAGTTTTGCATAACACTGAGATGAAGGGGTTTTGTACTGACAGGGGTTTTGTACCCTCAATATCTGCCGAAGTAATGAATTTATCGACATGAAACTTTATGTGCAAATTCAAAACACCAAGAAACTTGAGGAACTGAGTTGATGACAGAATGGCAGGTTTCGAAAACTGTAATGTGAGTGATGGATAAATTGACACAGACTGCCGGAGTGTTTTTCACTAATTTCGATGAGCATGATAACAAAACACTATCATCGTATATTATTAAATAAAACACTAACATATATTACACAATTTCTGTTAAAATAAAAACATTTTAATCATCACATAATAATAATAATAATACATTTATTTCCGTTAAACCAATACATGGTAATAGGATACGTCAAATGAATTTATACATTAAGATAGCTTATAAATTAGATTTATAACTAACACACGTATGATTAGTAGTAATAACAAAACTATTAAAAAAAGTAAAATGAAGTTAATAAAAACTGAACAAATAAATACTTAAAAATATATGAGTATATAAAAAAAAAAATTAATACAAAGTAGACACATTTTTCAATTTAATAAAAATTAAGATAATTATTTTTTCAAAAAAAACTCTTTGGAAGTGTCTTTATCACCCAACGATGTTTTGGGACGTTCTTACGTATAAATGAATGTATAAAAATGTCTAAATAAATAAAAATTTATAAATGAATAAATAAAACAATAACGTACATTGGACTGACCTTTAAGGTGCGGAGGAACTCTGCCCAAAATATAAAAATGAAAGCTTTATATCAAGTAATGATTTTGTATACCAAACACGATTCTTTATTGTGATTATATTATTCTTTTTGAACAGTGAGAATAAAATTCCTTTTCCGTGTATAGGGTTTCCTCTAACATGAACATTTTTAGTTGAAATTGAAATTTTTTAAATGTATCTATTGACTTCAAGAAGTGGGGAAGGGCATTAAATAAATTAATTCCTTTATGAGTTATACTTTTTTCAAAAAGAGAAGAGCAATGTTTAGTTATTCGAAAGTCTTCTTTCTTCCTGGTATCGTAATCGTGACTAGTATTGCACTCACCCAGACAGACTTTTTCAGCGAAAACTCCGCATCGAATTTCTGACCGATTACATTACTTTCTCCATACTGGCTGGGGTAGTGAAATTAATAAAACAGGAGAATTGGATAGACTTGTTAACTTGCGAAAATGAGAAATAAGGCGGGGCTAAGAAGATGCAGGGAGGGTGTCAATTCTTAAAACGTTTCCCACTTGGCTCGCACTAAACAAACGCACTCCATGTATTCCGCGTACGGAGCGACTCTGCATCATTTAGGACCGTCTTTCCCCTAAGTTAAAAGGGCGCTATCTCTACTTCTAGGACTCAGTTAGGACCCTTCCATTTATTTATTTACATACCAACTACTCGACCCTTCTTAGGGGGGTAGTACCGGCCAAACAACCCTTAACGCCAAAAGATCATGTTCAATAATATCAAAGGTCGTAGACGAAACTCTATTAACCTAGCTCTGGAGTAGCGTACTCTTAAAAGTCCTTGAGCACACCGTCCTTCAGTTGGGACGTTAAGCGATGGTCCCGAGCCTGTACGATGTCAGGTACTCGTTAAAGACCCCTATCCTAGATAAATACATCCGATTTATCCCTATTTTGTGTATACATAATTGAAGATGTGCAGAAATAAGAACTATAGGTCCATATGTGATAGTAAAACGATAACTAAACCATATTAAATTAGTTATTTATGACTCATGCCCGGGCTTTTAACAACGAGGTAAAATCGCCTACTACCAGAGGGCTCTTTCGTCACTCTGCCATATTAAATTTTAAATATAATTCCCTGTACCAATTGGTCAGTGCTTTAGGGTCTCAAGAGAACTATCTTTCATTAAAATACCAAATCGAAAAAGTCCGACTGCAAGCTCAAATTCGCCTCCACAACAGCAATAGAAATTTTAGGATATTACTTGGAGCGTTTAGATATGAGTTTTGTCCTGAAAGTGCCTACAGGCTCTGTACTTTAGACAAAAAGGACCACCTTTTATATATGAGTTTCGTCCTGAAAGTGCCTACAGACTCTGTACCTTAAACGAAAAGGACGACCTCATACACTTTTTGTTCTATCGTCCCTCTTTGTGTATCCCCAGGCAAACATTTCTCCACAATTATCTCACTAATCAAAATTCCACTCATAACCAATTTTTTTAATAACATAGATGTTAGAAAAATTAACAATTTATTTTTATTTCTTCCTGTAAGCTTGAAAATTAAGAATAATATAATTTAATTGATTGCTTGTAAGATATATTTATATATATGTATGTATATTTTTTCATTTTTTATTTTTGTATTATGATTAGGTACTACATTTTTACTATTTCCCCATACAAAAGTCATATTTTGTTTTAGGTTAGGTTTTATGACTCATGCCCGGGCTTTAACTACGAGGTCATATCGTCTACTACCAGAGTGCTCTTTCGTCACTCTGGTGGACATGAGCCCGACTCTACTGTGGGAGTCCTAAATTTTGCCTACCCTAAATTTTCATTCATCTAGGGTAGGGGTCTTTAACGAGTACCTGACATCGTACAGGCTCGGGACCATCGCATAACGTCCCATCCGAAGGACGGCGTGCTTAAGTTTATTTTACCTCCCAGATAAAATAAACTAAGGGCCTCGGTCAGGCTACGAACCCACGACCTTGATATTTTGTTTTATATAAATTTTGAATTGTTTTTGTTTCCTAGTAACTTGCACTATTTATATTGTTCATATTTATTTTTTAAATATTTTTTGTATCTTTTTATTTATATTGCTTATTTTGTACAATTCTATATACAGATATTCTTTCTTTTATTTTATTTTCTATAACTATAAGAATATGTATTTTATAAAAAAAAAACAAAAAAAACACTCATTGCCATAAAGGTTTTTACCTTTAGTGCAATAAAAAGTTTATCTATCTATGTTATATTATTACAAACGTGAACCATATTTTATATCTTCATTGTTTTTGAAATAATGTAAACGAGATTGGTGGAAGATGTACTTATGTAGGTTGTTTTTTTCTAATGTTTTTATCTAAAATACATTAACTCAATAATAATAACTTATATAATAATAATAATAATAATAAACGTCTTTATGTCTTTTTCTTTTTACAGATGTAAATTTTGTAAAATCCTCTCTCCTCATCCCGACCCTGTCCTCTCATCCAGACACCTACAAGAACACCTGATAACCCTTCAGTCCTGGTACAAAAAGTGGAGAGTGAAGGTGAACGACAATCAGTTCACATCGTCTTCACCCTTCGTCGAAAATATACCTGCCCTCCAGTGTACCTTAACAAAAATCCCATCCCTTTAAAAAACGAAGTCCGCTATCTAGGCCTCATACTCGACAAACGACTAACTTGGAATCCTCACACGAGACTGAAAAGACAAGAAATTAACAGACGTTATAAACTTCTACTAAGACTACTAGACAAAAGATCCAAACTAACTTTGACAACAAAACGTCTTATATACAACTCAATACTCAAACCTATGTGGACTTGAACTCTGGGGTTCTGCCAAGGCTTCCAATCCCCAGCGCATCCAATCCCTTCAATCCAAAATCCTTCGTACAATAGCCAATGCTCCTTATTACGTCTCTAACAAAACTCTTCACACTGACCTTAAAGTACCTTTCATCACTGAAGTCGCTAAATCCAAATATAAAAAATTATTTTCCCTTCTTAGTTCCCACAATAATCCTCTAGTCCGTGCCCTCCATTCTGCCATACTTCCCCAACGACGGCTTAAGCGTCAATGGCCTAGAGATCTCCTGATCAGAAGCAGTGACAGTGATTAGCTAAAAACGAGAGAAAAACAGTGACTAGGGAGTGTCACCACTGGGTGATTTCTCCCCTCATGACATTTTGACATTGCCATTACCTCTTTATTAGCACATTTGCTTGTTGTATTTATGTGTATACAGTTGTAAATAGCTATTTGTAAATAAAAAAAAAATTTTCTACTCGATAATAAACAATATAAAAGTGGCAAAATAAAAATAAAATAATTCAAATACAAATGCAGTAATTTACAAAATTAACTTTAATGATCCTTTAAAAAAAACTAACAAAAAAAAAAAATAAAAAAAAATTTTCCTGTTTATATATTATTAATAATTAAATTCTGAAGCTAGCTCAAATCTATAATTCCAGGCGGCTTTGCAATAGTTAATTAAACTTTTGTAATTTCCTCCATTTAGATATTCAATAAACTGAACATAGCTTAACTCTGCTTTATTAAAATAAATAAAACGAAATTCTTTTAAGATGGGGCATACGGCAATAAAGTGAAACACATCTTCATCTTGCTTGTTATTACACATGGAGCAAAGTTTGATTTCCTTAGTGTAAGAATACTTATTTAAATAAAGAAGTTCACCTCGTACCTTCAGCACCCAGCTTATCGAATTCGCATCCATCTCTGAGAAAATAACTTTATTATCTGTAAATAACTGTTTATATAAAGTATGTTTGGTTCTATTTATTGATTTTAATTTATATTCATTAATAAATTCATTTTTACTTTATTTACAATATCATTCCCTAATAACAAATTATATATGTTAATACAGACCCTGAAGAAGCCACACTCAGTTTTGTTTTTATTTACAAGAAGCCTCATCTCTCCTGTAGGTACTAGTATTTATATTTTCTCCCCACAATTGATAACAATATTTTAATAAGAAAGATTTATAAAAACAATTGTTCTATAATAGAATAACTGTATGAAATAGAATAGACAGAAGTGAAGGAGTCTGAGAGGGAATTTGTCTTTCAATGTAATTCTAAACTGAGACAGAACAATAAATGGAGACCAGCTTCCCGACAGCCAACCCACTTTCATACCCTATTTCATAACGGAAAAAAAAATATAAATAATACATAACTTGGAAAAATTATTATCATTTGAAAAATTGTTTCACATTTAAGTTTTTAAACTTTAAATTACATTTTCTGTAAAATCTTATTATATAAAAAATAAATTTGTATTTCTTGAAAACTCGAAGTGAAAAAGAACAACTCTACCTATATTACATCCACAGCTAAACGTATAGGGGCAGTTATGTATCGATTAGAAATTCGATGCTGAGTTTTCAACGGAATTTCATATTGTTCGACCTCCAAATTTCAAATATTTTATTTTTTATTCACAAATAGCTATTTACAATCGTATACAAATAAATGCAACAAGCAAATGAGCTAATAAAGAGATAATGGTAATGTCCCAGTGGTGACACTCCCTTGTCACTGATTTCCTCTCATTTGTAACTAATCACTGTCACTGCTGCTAAGGAGGTCTCTAGGCCATTGTCGCTTAAACCGTCGTTGGGGAAGTAAGACAGAATGGAGGGCACTGGCTAGAGGATTATTGTGGTAAGTAAGAGAGGAAAATAATTTTTTATACTTGGATTTAGCCACTTCAGTGACGAAAGGTACGTTAAGGTTACTGTAAAGAGTTTTGTTGGAAACGTAATAAGGAGCATTGGCGATTTTATGAAGGATTTTTGATTGAAAGAGTCTTAGTAACAGATAATTTATGGTTTCCAGATTTACTTTGTGAAGCTCCATTATAGGAATAGGTAATTAAAATACACAATTTCTTTGTCAAACTTCACTACATATTCTCAAATACTCAACTAGTTTCGCCGTGTTAAGGCATTATCAAGAGTCACTTATAAACATATAGTACTCTTGCTAATGTCTTAACACGGCGAAACTAGTTGAGTTTTTGAGAATATATAGTGAAGTTTGACAAAGAAATTGTGTATTTTAATTATCTATTCTTAGTAACAGTTTATAATAGTTCATTTCTTGACTTTTCAGTCTCATATGAGGATTCCAAGTTAGTCGTTTGTCGAGTATGATGCCTAGATTACTCCCGATAGAATGAATGTTTCGACACTCGAATTTTTATATGTGAATCCAGAATTACGACACATATTAATTTTCAGCTAAATCGACCAAAGGATAGGACAGATTAGGGAGATACCTAACTCAAAATAACTGTTTTTGTAATGAATAACGACAAAAAATTTCATATGTGTATTCAAACCCCCATAAGGACGACACTTATTAATTTTCAGCGGCTTCGGCAGAAGGGAAATGAGGATCAGAGAGGACTTATCTCAAAAACCAAAACTCTGTGTGTGTATGTCTGTGAACACGATAACTCTCGACAGAATGAATGGATCAACACGAAATTTTGTATGTGTATCCAGAACAATCTGAAGACGACACCTATTGATTTTCAACCAAATCAACCAACGGATAGGAGCTAATAGCCGTTTGGAACTCAATATTTGACCTATAGTGGCTATGTACAGTAAAATCCGGTTATAACGATATTCAAGGGACCAAGAAAAATACATCGTTATATCCGGAACCAAACTGTTAGACCTACATACAAATGCATGGGCTTGTTATTGAAAAAACAAGTGTTTTACAATGATCATAACGGGAATGTTTACATATTTTTATTTACTTTTTAAAGTTTACTTCCATACATTTGTAACGGTATACATGAACTATGTATACACATGAGTACATATGTATTAATTTTTCACAAAAAAATTAGTTATTTTAGTTTGCTTGCTTTTTTTAAGTATACATTTTTGCTTACATGGTTATGAAATTCCGAAGTCATGATCCCTACGGAGGCAAAGGAAAGACTAATCTGAAACTAGGAATATACACACTAGAAGGGAAGAAAATTCGACAAGGGAGAAATGGTATGTTTGGAAAAGGAATGACTCATTGCGCTCGGAAAGAGTAAACAAGAACCGTGTTTAAAACCCTTTTCTATAATGTTCGTATTTTTCATCCGTTCAAAAATCATACTGTTTTACCCAATTATGTATGTATTTGAGTATGTACTTACATATTATATCGCTATAACAGGAATGAAAAAACAACTTTTTCTTATGTTTTAGATCGTTTTATACGGAATATCGTTATATCCGCATTTATTTCTTCACTTTTAAATAGCAAACTAGATACGGGTTTTACATCGTTATATCGGGAATCGTTAAAAAAGAATATTACTGTATTTGTTAACCAACCTGAGTTTTATTCGTTTATCTCTACTTCTATAAAATACGATTTCTGTGTGTCGCTGACTATTTTTGTCGAAGAAATCGAATTATGTATCACGTTAAGAATTTCTGTTTCTTTTTGAGCCAACAGATTAGATGGGAAAGAAATACATTTTTCACCAGAGAAAGCAATACAAGATGTAGTTAATTAGATATTGTGACTCATGCCCGGGCTTTATTTACAAAGTCATATGCCTACTACCAGGACACACTTTCTTTGCTATGGTGAACATGACTACAATGGGAGCCATAAATTTTACCTACCTACGGTTTATTCACCTAGGAGTACCTGACATCGCACAGGCTCAGCTCCATCCGAAGGACGGCGTTCTCAAGGTTTTTTCATCTCAGATAAAAAACCTTTTTTTTTTTTTTTTTTTTTTAAGTTTCCCATTATGTTAAGTAATGTCCATATTCTAGAAGGGGGAGATGAAGAAAACAGATAACCCGAGAATTGAATTGAATAATTAGGGAATGAGGGCGCTCAACTGCTATGGTCATTTACGCCCGTCTTTCTTACACTCGTTAGAGGCACATATATCGGCTCAGGAACCAACTTTTACATGTTTTGTATATCATTAGTAGTATATATGTAAATGTCGTTTTATACGCATAATCTTATTATTCATTTTTTATTTTTTTTTATTTTTTTTTTTATTATTATTTTTTATATATATATATATTTTTTTATTAATATTATTATTTTTTTATTATTTTTTTTTTTTTTATTATTATTATTATTGTTTTTTTTTTGTTTTTTTTTCGTATATGTATATTATATACATATTATATTATTGTTATTATTTTTTTTTTTCTACTACTTATATTTTAGAAGTAAGTTCAGCTTCTTTAATAAAATTAATTACTTTGTTTATGGTATTCTTATCATCCCCTAGTGCTTCGGAGACATTCCCGGGAACGCCGTGTATTTCCAGGAGTCCCCGGTATCTAAGACAGTCTTCAAAGATATGGCGGACTGTTATTTGCACGTTGCAGGTGGGACAGATGGGGGGATCCTCTCTGTTGATCAGGTACCCGTGAGTTAGGCGGCTGTGTCCTATCCTGAGTCGTGCGATACACACCTCTTCTCTTCTGTTCTTCCGATAGCAGGACTTCCAATTGGTTACAGATCTCTTGATCATTTTCAATTTGTTGTCTTGTATTTCGCTCCACATAGACTGCCAGCTGTCATATATATTTGTGGCTAGTGGTTTAGCGTATTCCCGGGCGGAGAGACGAGTGGGGACCACTTCAAGGAGACTATGCGCTTCCTCTGCCGCACGATCTGCCCTTTCGTTACCCGGGATCCCCGAGTGACCTGGGACCCAGACGAAAGTGACCTCTTTCCCCATTTCTTTCAGCTGATAGACACAGTTCTGAATCTTATATACTAATGGGTGATCGCTGTACATATTGTCAATGGCAAGCATTGAGCTCAATGAGTCTGTGCAAATAGCTATATGTTTTTCTGGGGCAACCAAGGAATGATATAGAGCATGATAGATAACCCGAGAGACAAAAATAAATGAAACATTTTATGCATTTTGATAGGACCCAGAATATCGATATTAGAGGGTCATTTTTCAAGAGAAATTATGAGAAAGAAATATTATTCAGAGTTGACTCATTATTTTCACTTTCACAGCTATCGGTATAGAGAAAGTAAAGTAACAGGGCGAAAAAAGTATGAAAAAATATGGTCAGTGAATCACCGACAATGTTCTTGAACATTGATGAACTAATCAACTAAGTTGTTAATCTGTCTCTAACACCAACCCATTGTTTTGGCTAATAATCAATACTTGATTTATAGAAGAACTTCTGAATCTGAATACTAAATTTCATTTGCCACTCTATCCAAATGTTGGGGTCTGATGAGAATTCAGTTCTTCTTTTCTTCAACTCTGACATATTGACCTAAAATAAGAATAAATACAAAAATAAATAAAAAATCAGAGAACTAAAAAAATATGAAATAAAATCGACTATAAAAATCAAAAATGATGTCTTGGGTAAGCCAAGAAAAGTATACGGAAGAGTAACTTATTAAAAAAAATAATGAAACAAGAAAATAAAATGTTCTATGGAAAAAAAAAAACACCTTAACGAAAAAAAAAAACTGTTTGCCTGTATGTCTGTGAACATAACTCCTGATAGAATGTATTTATCGACACAAAGTTTATTACGAGGATTAAGGAAGCCTTATGTAAGTCAACTGTTATATATTAGCGCAAACGGTAGACTGGTTTGGGAGTAGGGGCGAAAAGTTAATTGATTAATTCGTTCTCGGGATGTACACTGTCGTTGATTCACAGACGACTTATTTATTGTGGCATTAGTATATCGTCGGTCTAAACGTGATACCTCGTATGTGCAAAAAGCCAACTTTACAGGAGAGACAAAAAAATGATTAACAAAATATTGTTTATAGGAAGAGGGCGCCGGTAGCTCAGTGGTATGCGTGCTTGCCTTCTGAGCTCAAGAACGTGGGTTCGTAACCCGACCGAGGCCCTTAGTTTATTTTATCTGGGAGGTAAAATAAACTTAAGCACGCCGTCCTTCGGATGGGACGTTAAGCGATGGTCCCGAGCCTGTACGATGTCAGGTACTCGTTAAAGACCCCCAACCCTAGGTGAATAAAAATTTAGGGTAGGCAAAATTTAGGACTCCCTCAGTAGATTCGGGCTCATGTCTACCAGAGCGACGAAAGAGCGCTCTGGTAGTAGGCGATATGACCTCGTAGTTAAAGCCCGGGCATGAGTCATAAAACCTAACCTAACCTAACCTTCTTTATAGGAAAACTCAATTTTTTTGACATTTGTATCAAGTGAGATGTATATGCATGCCATGAACTGTTTTTAAGCTAGTTTCCAAATCGAAGTAAAGAATTAACTTACTTGACGGAGTTACCAGGTTTCACCACAATTTCGTTCCCATTTCTTTTGCAAGGTATCACTTCAAACCGTATTTCATGTTTTTTTTTCGTTTTATGTCGTATACGAGGTCCCACTAGATCAAGAGAGTTTTTTTCTTTTTTTTTTTTTTCCGTAAAAATAACGATTTTCGGAAAAATGTCGCTTACGAGGTATCACGTTTAGGCCGACGATATAAAAGAAACCTGCCGACGTCAGTGGTTTTCTTTGTGTCGTTGTACAGCAGGAATATGAGAGTTACTTTCATATAAGTAAGTACTCAATAATGTCAATATGAAATGAATTTGAGAGAAGGGGAGGGGGGGGGGAGGTTGGTATAAGAAAGTCCTGTTATTTTTTCAGTGTAGAATTTACTTTATGTAATCTGTAGCCAATATATTTTCATCTATCGAACACTAGGAAAATACAGTAATTCCCGTCAGAAAAGTACATTGGGTATAAAGGTTTTCTTGAGGATTGATTTGAGGATAAGGCGCTCTTTTTGTACAATTTCTTTATCCTGAAGGAATAAGACAAATCAATCATGCCTGGGCGGGAGCTGGAACTGGGAGGAAATTGCTTTGTAATTGGATGTAAGGGAAGGAGACGGCCTTACAAGGGGGACCAAACGCCCTTAGAAGGGGGGGCCAACCGCCCTTAGAAGGGGGGAGGGCACCCGCCCTTGGGGGGGAGGGGGGGGGGGGGGGACTTATGCATAAAACAAGTGGCATTAGCAAAACAAACCGCTGGAACAGTCATGTCTTGTTTGAGGAAAAGGAAACGTTAATTCGACAGGACACACAAAAACACATTCAGAAGAGAATGGTTATGTTCAATATTATATGATGTGTTTCCCAACTAGGACTTTAATATTTAGGTACTTTGATATCGATACTGATGGCTTATTTGTTCATTGTATTGAGAGTGTGCCGGTAACATGCCTTCTGAGCTCAAAATCTCGGGTTCAAAACTGACGGTGTGTCTGTGAACACAATAAATCTCAATAGAATGAATGTATCGACACGAAATTTTAAATGTGAATCCAGAAACCTCCAACAACGACATCTATACTTTTCAGTCAAATCGACCAAAGAGAAGGGGGGAGGAAAATATTAAATTTAAATATTAGTAATAATAAAGATAATAATTATTATCTTTTAATAATTATTAATAAACAGAAATACATAAAAGCCCTTCAACTTGAGATCCCTCGAAACACCCCCGGTTCTCTGTCACCCCATCCCTCCAACTTAATGGAGGCAGATGAGGCCGCGGCGGTTCGAGTAATCCCCTCCGCCTTCCCGCCTCGCCAGCGTACTGTCCAGCAGTGGAAGGAGACCAAGAAGGAATGGAGAGCTGAAGGTAAAAGGATTACATGAGGGGAGAAGCTGATCATCACTGGCACTCCCTAAATATTTTTTGCTATATTACAGTAGCAGGTCTCTCGGCCAGCGCCGCCTCAGTCTTCGGGGGGGATTATCTGGATGGAAACGGGACGATAAGAGTCGAGCAACTGGATTGACATGGTAAGAAAGGTTGGAAACACAGAAGGGAACATTGAGGGGGTTAGAAGCAAAGGGATGTAAGTGACAAAAATGTAATTTCGAGATAATTACCTTCGAAGTTATAGTAACAACGTAAATTCAGGTATTACCCAGATATTTTCCACTAGTAACAGCATTACTGGTACTAACAATCGTTCTGATCATTAGCCAGTAGTCAGGGTAGGTGTCAAGAAAGATGTTAACACACATATCTCAATTTCAGCCGAATTGTCACTTACATCCCTTTGCTTCTAACCCCCTCAATTGTTCTTAGGACTTTGGATTGGAAGGATTGGACACGCTTGATGTTAGATGGCTTAGCACAACCCCATAATTCAAGTCCGTAGGTCCATATAGGTTTAATATTGTCTTGTTATGGTCTCGTTTTAATAGTGTTTGGGGGTTCCATTTCAGTCGTCGGTCAAGATAGAACCCAAGATGGCGGACTTGATTCGACACAGGGATTGCACCAAACTAGAGTATTTTACGAACAACCTCACCAAATGGATCCTACCTTACAACTCAAAAGTTGAGGCTTCATTCTAAAGTACAGAGGGGGCCTCCAAGCTGGTTTTAATTTACCACTTGTACTTGACTCAACTTGGGTGAAGTTAGTGGGCGAAGTTGGAAGCCCTATTACGGGCAAGTCTTCATAAGAGGAACACATGCACTTAACTGTCCTCGGTTGGGGGCTTAAGCGCAATTAAAGTAATATACAACCCTCCCCTCCCCTTGTGACGCCCAACTGCTCAACTTTCCTCAGCTTTGTTTCACTTGAAAGTCTGCGCGCAGTAAGATGAAGCCACTTTTTACTCCCCTAGCTGTACCAAGTACTTATAGAAGAAGTTATATAATCTGTCACAAAATCGATGCTGTTTTCATTGAAAAAAAAGTGAATCACCGGCTATGTACTTCCTCAGCTCTAATTAAACAATTAAGTTTTCGCTCTCCCTCAAAGCCAATTGACCTTGTTTTGGCTAAAACTCAATATTTAACTTACATAATGATTCCTGAATCCACATACTAAGTTATAATTTATTCATCACAACGGCAGTTATTGGGGTTTTTGAGTTGAGCCCCTCTGATTTCTCCCCTTCGGCTGATTTCACTGAAAATTAATAGGTGTTAGTTAAATTAAGGTTAAATTTATTACATTTGAGTTATAAACCCTTTAATAGAAACAAAGAAACTTTAAAAAAAAGGTATTGATGACTTGACTTACTTATAAATTCTGTAAAATTGATTACAGTTAATTATTATGACTCATCATGCCCGGGCTTAGTAGTCATATCGCCTAAAATAGTCAAATCGCCTTTTACTAAAATATTAAAATTTTATTTACTAAAATATTTTAATTATGTTAATTAAAAAATTTATATGATCAGATTGTCTGATGATGAGGGAAACCTCGAAAGCCGGCTAGTGAATACAAAAAAAAATCTGTGAGAAGTCAGACTATATCTTATTTGACAACCTGTGAAATAATCACTTCTCACTACATCAGTCATCTTCATATTTATAGATCATGTGATAAGACATTTTGGGACGAGATTTCTTATATGTTAGGTTTTATGACTCATGGCCGGGCTTTAACTACGAGGTCATATCGCCTACTACCAGAGCGCTCTTTCGTCACTGTGGTGGACATGAGCCTGACTCTACTATGGGAGTCCTAAATTCTGTCTACCCAAAATTTTTATTCACCTAGAGTATAGGTCTTTAACGAGTACCTGACATCGTATAGACTTGAGACCATAGCTTAACGTCCCATCCGAAGGACGGCGTGCTCAAGGTATTGTTACCTCCCAGATAAGAAACACTGTGCGCCCTCCTCTATGTGCCTCGACATTACGTCTGTCCTTTTATTCTTGGTCTTCCGTTCTTGTATTCCATTTCCGTCATATGATCCTATCTATTCTTGGTCTTCCGTTCTTGTATTCCATTTCCGTCATATGATCCTATTTATTCTTGGTCTTCCGTTCTTGTATTCCATTTCCGTCATATGATCCTATTTATTCTTGGTCTACCGTTCTTGTATTCCATTTCCGTCATATGATCCTATCTATTCTTGGTCTTCCGTTCTTGTATTCCATTTCCGTCATATGATCCTATCTATTCTTGGTCTTCCGTTCTTGTATTCCATTTCCGTCATATGATCCTATTTATTCTTGGTCTTCCGTTCTTGCATTCCATTTCCGTCATATGATCCTATCTATTCTTGGTCTTCCGTTCTTGTATTCCATTTCCGTCATATGATCCTATTTATTCTTGGTCTTCCGTTCTTGTATTCCATTTCCGTCATATGATCCTATCTATTCTTGGTCTTCCGTTCTTGTATTCCATTTCCGTCATATGATCCTATTTATTCTTGGTCTTCCGTTCTTGTATTCCATTTCCGTCATATGATCCTATCTATTCTTGGTCTTCCGTTCTTGTATTCCATTTCCGTCATATGATCCTATTTATTCTTGGTCTTCCGTTCTTGTATTCCATTTCCGTCATATGATCCTATCTATTCTTCTTGATATTTTGTTTTCAAAGGTTTCGAAACGCTTCTCCATAATTGAAGATGGAGTTCGTCTTTTTATTCCTCAAAGGTTTGAAAGATAGAAAACAGACATCTGACATAGAGACATAATCCTTTGTCATACTGTCAATAAACATCTTCTCTTATGTGAGATTTGTCAATATGAACTAGGATGTCATACATTTTTCAAATGAAGGCCCACATTAGAACTTTGAAGAAAGTAATATATCATATGATGGACGCAATCGACATAGGAAGGGTGAACAAGAGAGGTGATTACTGGGGGGAGCCGCATGCTGTGAAGTAGTTGAAAAGATAAAATGATGTAATGAGCAAGAAATGAAGTAATGAGCAAGAAATAAAGTAATGAGCAAGAAATGAAGGGATATAAGAGAAATAAAAAGACTTTACTGCCAATCAGTAGCCCCCATGTGACCACAGGACGAGTTGTTTATTGAGAGTACAGAAAAAACAGTAAAAAACGTCATCGCTCCTAGCTGCGCCAACGTATATACATATATATATATATTGTAACAAGTATAGTCCGTAAGGAGAAGGTTTGTTTAAAATGAGTTTGCGGCCGGCGTTTTTGGAACAGACAGTAAAGAGCCACCTCTCTACGATGTTATAGGTCTGTGATAAGCCATGTCAACCGCGAGATGGATGGGGCCACCTTGTTCCTACTCAGAAAGTGTATTATGTATATATTGTAACAAGTATAGTCCGTAAGGAGAAGGTTTGATTAAAATGAGTTTGCGGCCGGCGTTTTTGGAACAGACAGTAAAGAGCCACCCTCTCTACGATGTCATAGGTCTGTGATAAGCCATGTCAACAGCGAAATGGATGGGGCCACCTTGTTACCACTCAGACAGTGTATTATGTTTATATTGTAACAAGTATAGTCCGTAAGGAGAAAGTTTGTTTAAAATGAGTTTGCGGTCGGCGTTTTTGGAACAGACAGTAAAGAGCCACCCTCTCTTCGATGCCATAGGTCTGCGATGAGCCATGTCAACAGCAGAATGATTGGGAGCCTCCTTATACAGGGTGGCCCAGATACGCCGGCCACAAGTGAAATAACTCCCAAACGGTTAGAGATATCAAAATTGTGCATAGGACTAAAGTTGTAGCACTTGCCAAGAGCTATAGTATGGCGTCCTCGAAAAGACAAAAATGACCCTTTTAATGGCTCAAATAGCCCTTCGAAGGGCGGGGTTCCCTTTTGACCCTTAAGTTTCATCACATTTTATTAAAGTACTAAAGAAGCAAGGAAGAACTGTGCAAACAGATTTTTGATACGTCAAGTAGTTCTTGGAAAAAAAACGTTTAAAGTTGCACATTTTTCTTTTTCCGAAGTTATTAAAATCCAACTAACTTCAGAATAAGAAAAACGTGCAACTTTAAACGTTTTTTTCCCGAGAACTACTTGACGTATCAAAAATGTGTTTGCACAGTTCTTCCTTGTTTCTTTAGTACTTTAATAAAATGTAATGAAACTTAAGGGTCAAAAGGGAACCCCGCCCTTCGAAGGGCTATTTGAGCCATTAAGAGGGTCATTTATGTCTTTTTGAGGACGTCATACTGTAGCTCTCGGCGAGTACTACAACTTTAGTCCTATGCACAATTTTGAAATCTCTAACCGTTTAGGAGTTATTTTACTTGTGGCCCGCTTATCTGGGCCATCCTGTATATATACCGTATATGTTTTTTTTTTTTTGTTTTTTTTTACAAAATAAATATTCTTATAGTTAAGTATATAAAATAAAATAAAAGAAAAAATATCTATATAAAGAATTGTACATAATAAGCAATATAACAACTAAATAAAAAGATACCAATAATATTGAAATAGTAAAAATGGACATACATGCTCTTTAGTATAAATCGTGCAAGCAACCAGGATAAAAGAAACAATTCAAAAATTATATAAAACAAGATATGACGTGAACATGAATAAATAAATTTAAAAAAATAATAACAATAAAAAAAATATATATGCAACAAATTAAATTATGTTATTCTTTATTTTGAAGGCAACTGTAAAAAATAAAAATAGATTGTTAATTTTTCTAACTTCTATATTATTTAAAATATATATATATATATATATATAAATGCTTTTAACAAACTAGAAATAAATAACAGTTGAAATATGGTGTTGTTTTCTCTTCACTAATTCATCTTTCAGAAATTTCCTTGGCACGAGAAAGTTCTGGAACTTTTTAAATAACGTGATTATATTACTTAAGTTTTCTTGAAACTTTCAACAAGGATTTATAATTGGAATGTATCCATAAATTTATTGACCGTAAAAGTAAAACAGAAAACAAAAAAAATCGTTTAGGGAGTTCATAAATTGTACCTAATTTACTAAAACCTACTTCACAAAAAATGTCGTGGGCGAATCTAAATTAAATTTTTGCTCCCTCTCCAAAACTAATCAACTGCTTGGGATAAAAATGTAAACATGACTTACAAAGGCACTTTTGAATCATACTTAATTTTGTGTTAATACATTGATTACATAGGCGGTAATTTGTGTTTTTGAGTCGAGCTAGCTTCCTCGGCTCCTCCTAACGTCGATTTTGCGGAAAATTAATAGGTGTTGTTCTTATAAGCATATGAGTTTCTATATAAAGATGTCTATTCTTTAATGAGATCGACAGTTATTATTTGTCTCCTCCACTAATCCCCCTTTTCTCTTGGTCGATTTGGCTGATAATCAACACGTGTCGTCGTTATGGAGTTGTGGACACAGATACAAAATTTCGTGTAGATACAATCATTTTATCAGGAGTTATGTACGCACACACAGATATACAGGATTTTTTTTAAATTTTTGGAAATAACGGGTCTGAAAAAAGGAAATTTTGGTGAAAACTCAACATCGAATTTCTGATCGATTACATAACTTTCCCTATACTTCGAATAGCTGGGGAAGTAAACTGTGAACAATGAGTCAACTAGTTGAAGCAGGGGTAGTTTCTAGCATATTGAGCTCAAGATCGTCGGTTCCAGACGCGGCCAAGGCTCTTAGTTTATTTTATCTGAGAGGTAAAATAAACTTAAGCGCACTATTCTTCGGATGGGACGTTAAGCGATGGTCCCGAACCCTTCACGATGTCAGGATAAAAATTTAGGGTAGACAAAATTTAGGACTCCCACAGTAGAGTCGGCTCATCTCCACCAGAGTGACAAAAGAGTGCTCTGGTAGTAGGCGATATGACCTCGTAGTTAAAGTCTGAGCATGAGTCATAATAACTATTAAGGAGGAACAGGTACTAGGTAACTATCTACAGGTAACTATCAAGCATAGGACAAGCCAGATGTCGAATATAGTTACACAATGCGCCGCTAGGGCAATCCAGACTTTAGTTTAAGTTAACCTTTTTCGGAAACTTTTTTGCATAACAGTTTTATTGTATGACTATTAGTTCACCCGGTGTGTCTTTATTAGAACCTGTAATCAGGTTAGTAATCTTAATCGCCCGGTTAATGCTACCTGTGCAATTTTATTATAAGCTGATGAAGCGTTTTAAGTTTTACCCCCTCCCCCCCCCCCACAGATTCTTGAAAGGCCCTGCAAATTTTGTGAAAATATGTTCAGCCCTTTTCCCCTGGGACTCGAACATACAAACAGGGATTTCAATACTTCATTTCATTTATTTGACAAATGCATGCCCAGTGTTGACCGATCTTGCAAGCAATACCAACTTGAGAACTCTTCAAGTGGCCCAAAACAAATGCCTTAGATTGGTTGGTAGCTACTCGAGGGACACCTCCATCCTCCAAATCCATGAAGACCTAAATGTTGAGCTCCTACTGGACTACATAATAAAGTTCAGTAAAAACTTTGTACATAAGTGTGACACAAATCAAAAGTTTTGGTAAAGAAAATAGGGAAAACTCAGGGAGGGAAACACAAAAATATCCGTTCACTATTTTAAATTATAATGTGTGTTTTTGAATGTGTATTAATTTATTTTCTATTCATTTCAGTTACTTTGTATTTTTTTTTTCTTTTTTCTTTAAGAGTTTTTTAAAATTTACTCTTAAGCAGTAGCATTGTTTTTATTTTAACTGATTATTTTTGATTTGTATTTAGTGTATAAGGGTAATGGTTAAGGAAACTTATTGTATAATTGTACCTCTGTAAATGCGACTGCTATAATAAACTCTTCTTCTTCTTCTTCCATTTATCCGGTTTCCTAATGTTGGATACTTTGGCGTTGTTTATTCCCAATCTTCTGAAGGATGGGTGTCTGAGAAAGGGGGGCTCAACTCAGAAACCCAAGAAACTCCCGATTTAAAGAATGGATCGACACAAAATTCAGTATAAGAATTCAAAAATCAAGTATTGATTTTTAGCATTCGATTGGTTTTGGATGGAGAGCGAAAAATTGTGTAAACTTAGGACTCTTTATTGTTGTTGTTGTTGATAAAAGCCAATCTGCCCGAGAATCGAGTAGAGAAGTGTCTATCTGGAGCCAGGACAATGAAGAGACTTGGCTTCGGAGTAAATAAAGCGGAAGATATTCAAACGCGGCCTACTTACAACTCGGGTATAATTCTCTGGACTCCCGATTTGGCTTTTGTCCAGGGGGGGGGGGGGGGGGGGGCTGGGTGAATGGTGCTTATCTTTGGAGGGGGGGGAGGGTGCTTTATGGACAAACTCGGTTGGGCAACATTGCTGGAGAGAGGGGACGCGAAACTGCCATTGTTGGCCACCATATCTTCTAATTGTGCCCACCAAATTTGGCTACCGTACCATGAACTTATATAGTTTCTCTTCGAGCCCCCCCCCCCCCCCCCCCCCCCATCCTACCGTTCATTAACCTTACGCCCTCACACACGGTCAAAGTACGTATACTACCTACCGATATTGTGTCGTTGAACAGAGAATACCCGGATCGACGGAAACTGATAACAGGATGTGATAAAACTTGACTCTTGCCAGATGTTCAATCTGTTCCAGGAATTCAATCATTCCCATTGTTTAACTTTCTGTAAACGATGCCGTCGAACCTACTAAACGAACCAGTCTTCAGAACGTAGGTATCTTACAAGCTACGGCGTTTTGACGTAGAACTACGTTTTTCCCGGCGGTACGGGGGGTTAAAGTGCGTCACGGAAATGTGTCACATTTTGAGAGCTTATATCTCCTAAAATAATAATAGTAGAGAGAGATTGTGGTTTTAGGGCGAACTGCCATGGTTATCATCACCCGAACGGAAAACTAATAAATTACGAAAACTAATTAATTACAAAAAAAAAATATAATCACAACAAGATATAAGACAAAATAAACAATGAAAGTAAGCAGATGAAGAACCAGATAAGAAAATGAAGAAAAACATTAAGGCGGAGTCAAGGTCCACGCCGTCGATTTTCCGTGAAAACGTCGGGAAAAAATTATTTTTCATTTTCTTTTTGATGCTGCCGTTTTCTACAATTCCTCGCATATCTACGATTCATATGAGACGATATGTTTAATTGTTAGGTATCGATTTTTTCATAAATTTCGGCGAATATTTTTATTGTATCACTTTGAGTCTTAGTAGTGCTCCTCAAGCTCTTTATAATGACACCCGAATCAACGTCCTATCTAAACGCGTCATCACGTTACACTAATTTCTAATTTTACACAACGCTAATTGGCAACAATCATCCGCCGGCGCCCACACTAGCCCGATAACGTCACAGGCAAAACGAACACTGCACAAGAAACACGTACAGACATGCTCTATCCATTGTTACCTCAACCGTTGTTATCGAATTATTAGTCTCGTAGTTATCATCGATTGATATCTGACGGTATTTTGTAACACAAGAAAGTTTGACCGGCTAACACTGTGCTTAACGAGCGAATAGACGTTTTCATGCCAACAACGAAGTAAATTGAAAGCTAAAGGACACTTTCCAGACAGAATTAAAGACATCTCCATGAACTACAGCTTATGGAACAGATGAGATGCCTTGAGGAAGGCGACCAGCGGATCCATGGCAGCACCGTCACCACCCAGAGCTTCAAATGAATTCCTTGAAATCCTGTGCTGCTCCATGAGGTCCGTATAAGACCGGCACTCTTCGATGAGAACCACTCCATAAGCAGCAAACGCGTGCGCGTTCTGTCCGTCAAACAGGAAGCTATGAGTGAGGCGGGAGTAATAATAGTAGAATAATGAACCAAACGCCGATAGAAAGTGAAGTACGACTTATTATAAAGCATGTTTCAACCCTTCATCTTTCATCCCTTAAATACGGCAGCATAAAAACAAAAAAATAGGCGCAAGTAGAAGAGTCGTGAACCACCATCTATCCGTAATATACCAAACTTTTTATCGCCAGGAATCCTCCTCTTGAAGAGAAGGATGAGTTATGTATTTATTTCATTTGTAATATGTATTATTTATCAAAGATGGAGGGTTGAAACCTATTTCTAGTGAAATAATTTAATAATCGATTATGATAATTACCATGAATTGTATATAGCATAAATTTAAATAAAATATGAAAGATTTATTTTGTTTTAATTAGAAAAACTGATAATATCATACTAGACGTAGTTCTATGTCGGAGCTCTGACCCTTGTTTTTTTTTTTTAAACTTGTTTCTACTATTTTTTGCCATCTGACCAAATAAAAAAAAATTCACGATATAATCACTTTCCACAAATTCGAAATCGATCCAATGCATTTTTCAGAATTAAAAAAAAATTCTGGGTGTTCAGGAAATGGATTTCGTCTTAAAGACTCCCTGGGTAGGCAGAGTCGGGCTCATGTCTACCAGAGCGATGAAAGAGCGCTCTGCTAGTAGGCGATATGACCTAGTAGATAAAGCCCGGGCATGAATCACAATAACTAACTTAAAATTACTATATTATCGGAAAATCTCATACAATTCAAAAAGCTAAATTTGTAATACACAAACCTCGCATTGTGTCAATTGATAATATCGATGATGATTCGATATATTGGGCGCATGGAAGATTTGTGCCCAGGTTTATATACCTATGTAACCTGTTTTGTAACCTTTGTTCCACCTGTATGCATGGGGGTAGAACGACTGCTCACCGCTGGTTATCGAATTAGCGCAGGTCGACCTGTCGACTGAGCCCTACCATGGTATGGACCCTTCCTTTGATGTCAACCTGGCTGCTCTAATCAATTTCCGAGGGTGACTGCCCCCTTTGCGCCCTTCGCACCCCTTCATACGCCTGGACCAAGACATTGTCTAATTATCATTAATACAATTAAAAGTGGGTATTTTCGTAAACTATTTGGATTTTGTCCCTTTTTGGTAAAACAGTGTTTTTTGTCCCTTTATCATAGGGTAACTTTGTATCTTGATTTACCTACTCAGGAACTACATTTAAGGTATTGTGATAATTATAAAAATGTAATTTGATAAAATAAAATAACACTTAAAATAAACAAGATTAAAATCACATTTCCTGTAAAAATTGTTTGCTGGTCTTCTGCTAAATTTTGTTTTCTACAGTAGTTAAGGAAAAGCGCCCTAATAAAAATATATAGAAAGTTTATGACGTGCAATTTTGAAAAAGTGCACGTATTAAAAAAAAATTACAATTAATTATTATTTCATTTGGATTTCTTCTAAAATATATAGATAATTCTGAGATGCCATCAAATTTTTCTAAATTTGCAAAAATGTTCAATCTAGTTCAAAGATATTTTTTTATTTGGTTGATAGGGAAAATGAATAGCTTTTCTATACAAAACAGCTGATCGCCACCATTTCTTTCGATTGTTGGTTGTTCTCCATTCAGGGGACCTTGAAACGTGAAAATCAGTTGAAACCTCGATCTCGGATTTTCGCACGATTACAATAATTCGTATTGAAACATTAATTCTATTGAAAGTTATCGTATAGACAGATAGAAATGTTTTTTTCATTTTTGAAAACAGGATGTCGAAAAACATGAAAATTTCAGTTGAAAACTGCATTGAATTTCTTACCGATTACATAACTTCCTCTTGAAATGAAAAGTGTTAGGTGTATCACCGTCAATGTATTAATCAACTCGATATGAGATAGTTGAAGCCCGGGCATGAGACTCAAAAACAAACAAAGTATCATTATAAATGGAAATTATACAGTAAAATTTATTGAGGGTGTTTTGTGAAGTTTTAGGTTGAATTATTTTGAAAACCACTTAAGTACGATGCTTCAAAGGTTTCATACAATACATTTCATTTATCACGTAAGTATAACCGATACCTACTTAGAGTTAGTTACTTAAATGTTACCAGACTGTAAATGTTACCAGACTCTGTAAATGTTACCTGACACTGCAAATCATACATCTACAATTACTGTGCACACCCATCAAGATCTTTACCTAATTTTGTATTAAACAGATGGAGAGGTAGAGCGCTGTCCTACTATGCTCAAGATCGCGGGTTCGAAACGGTGGTGAATCACCGGCAATGTTCTTCACCAGTATGAATTAATCAATTAACTTTTCGCTCACTCTCCAAAACCAGTCGATCTTTTGTGTTAATATTCAACAGCTGGTTTACATAGTAATTCCTAAATCCTCATACTAAATTTAATAAATTCACACACAAAATAAACACTAAAGAACTTTGTAAAAATATAAATTCAGTAAAACTGAAAAGCACGGCCAAGTACGAGCAGTTATTGCGATTAGTAGTTAGTAAACTGGAATTGGTTAGAAAACTGGGACAGGTTTGAACACGTAATAACAAACACAAACCTTTTTCACTTTTATCTTATTATTATCAATTTCCTAAATGTATTTTAACGTTGCTGTATTTTTTTCGTTATCGTTATAATATTGGGTTATTTTTTATTATATATATATTTTTATCTTTATCTTTGCATATATAGATATTTATTATACATTTAAAACAATTCATATAATATCATTGATGACGTCATCCGGACGCCCGGAACTGAAAAAGGAAAAAGAAAAAAGAAGTTAATTTTTGCCAATTTTGACCCATCGAAACTTGGTCAAAAATGATTCTTTTTGGCTACTTTTTTTTTTTTTATTTTGTTCAGCTCTGAGTTCTCCAGACGGCTATGTCGAAAAAAAAAATTATTTTGTTAAGAATAATATACTTTTTTCGATGCAAAATGTGGCATTTGGTGTCACGAGAAAAGTAACACAGCAGTGTCTTTCGACATTTTTTTCGGACTTGGCCAGAGACATTGCCGTGTCTCCTGATTCTCTCTTTTTTTTTGTATATATTATATTGTTTTGCATATAGACTATTACTATTTTTTTATTTATTATTTTGTACATAATCATATGTTATTGATGTATATACTTTTTTATTATTATTTTTTTTTTGTTTTATTGTTATTATTTTTCATATACATATATATATTTTTTTAATTTTATTTATCATTCTTTTCTTCTTTTTTATTTTTATTTCATTTTTTTAATTGTATCATCAAATTTACTTATGGTTTTATACTGATTGTAAATATTTAAAATAAAGAATTTAAAAAAAGATTAATAATAATGAAATTTTTGTATTAACTCAACATAGAATTTCTGACCGATTATATGACTTCCCCTATACATCGTGAAGCTGGTTGCAGTAAAGGGCTGAAATATGAACCTTCATCATCTAGATGCAGATGCACTTTCTTAGTTCTGAGTACAATACTAACTTCCGGGACAAAATATAAGTAAAGCGATGGGTATATGTTGGGGTCGTGCAGTTTCAGACGATCTACAGCTGGTGTGTTATGGTAAGTACCGCCTATTACCCACCTCTCGGCACCTCTTTACGTGATCCTATTGAGAAGTGAACGAGTTCTGGTCACAGAATGTCCTCCTGTGTCTGGGGTTTCACTTCAAGAAAATAACTGATTCTAACTGTAACTAGGGGTGCTCCACTTCTACAGACCAACCCTCTACAGACCAACCCTCTATAGACCAACCCTCTACAGACCAACCCTCTATAGACCAACCCTCTACAGACCAACCCTCTACAGACCAACCCTCTACGGACCAACCCTCTACAGACCAACCCTCTACAGACCAACCCTCTACAGACCAACCCTCTACAGACCAACCCTCTATAGACCAACCCTCTACAGACCAACCCTCTATAGACCAACCCTCTACAGACCAACCCTCTACAGACCAACCCTCTACAGACCAACCCTCTATAGACCAACCCTCTACAGACCAACCCTCTACAGACCAACCCTCTATAGACCAACCCTCTACAGACCAACCCTCTACAGACCAACCCTCTATAGACCAACCCTCTACAGACCAACCCCCTACAGACCAACCCTCTATAGACCAACCCTCTACAGACCAACCCTCTACAGACCAACCCTCTACAGACCAACCCTCTATAGACCAACCCTCTACAGACCAACCCTCTACAGACCAACCCTCTACAGACCAACCCTCTACAGACCAACCCTCTATAGACCAACCCTCTACAGACCAACCCCCTATAGACCAACCCCGCCTCCCCGGACCATCCTCCGCCACCCCCATTATCACTTTGTTCTTAGTATCCTCCATGGTCCTATGGTCTGCAGAAATGCTCTTAAAAACCGACGTACTCGTAAATTAATAAAATTTTATTTCAATTCCCTTGTTTCATTCATATGTATGTGATAGTAAGATGTTGTGGGACGAGAATTCTCATAGAAATAAAATAATAAAAATAAAATAAAATAGCTTTATTGACATTCTTTTAGAACAAAAGTCTCTCCTTTTGGAGGTTTTGAGTCTACTGCTCTTTCAACAGAAGATATCAGAAAAGAATTTAACGATTGTTCCTAAATTAAATTAAATTATTTCTTAAGTAAAACTGTTACTTCTTGATTAAAAATAAAACAAGATAAAACAAAACAAAAGCAAAAAGTAAAAATGAAAGTTATTTCTTAAATAATACTGTAACACATTTGTTCCATGTTTCTCTGTTGCTGGCCACTGTGCACCATCCATCCCCTATTCTCTCCACTATCTCGTCCCTCCACCGCAGTCCAGGTCTTCCTTTTCCTCTTCTTCTGTCTTTAGGAATCCACTCCGTGCCGACTTTAGCCCTGAAGTGGAGATGGGCCAGGCATGTGACAAGGGTGGATCCTCGACGATGGGCTAAAGAAATAAAATATGTTGTTTTATTTTTAACCAGGTTTTCAACGCAACAGCAACGTAACCAGTGGTACATCCTTCACGTACAGTGTATAGGCTAAAGGACAACTTGCCAGTTATTATTAATTATCTTTCATATAACTTATTAGACAAAAGAAATGTAACGTTGCATGGATAACCGCCGGGAAGAATATATAATAAATCCTCCATTTCATTTCGTAATTATGTTTCATTTGAAACCAGTACCGGCTAAACAGAAGGTAAAATAACCTAATATAGATAACCACCAGGAAGGTTATATAATATATACAGAAGATTTTGAGAAGCGAACAAGCTTTGACCACAGAATGTACTTGACCCTGAGGTTTCACAAAGAAAATAATTTGTGCTCGTCTTCTATAACCCCCCTCTAAGAAACCAAATTATCTTTCATTTAACAACAATATCGACATTAGAAAAATTTAGGTAAATTAACAGGACACAAATAACCGTCTAGAAGAATACACAATAAAACTCACATTTCATTTCGTAATTACTACTCATATGAAACCAGTATCGGTCGAAGAAGGTAACAACCTAACTTTGATAACCAGCAGGAGAGTGACACAATATATATGGCAGATATTGAGAAGTGAACCAACTTTGGCCAAAGAATTTTCTGCAACCTGAAATTTCAGTATCACTTTGCTCCTTAAGGTTTCATTTCCAATTCCCCCTTTAAGAAACCAAATTATCTTTCATTTAACACCAATATCGACATTAGAAAAATTTAGGTAACTTAACATGGTATGGATAATCGTCAAAAAAATACACAATAAAACCTATATCTTATTTCATAATTGTCATTCATGTGAAGCCAGTATACGATCAAATGGAACAAATAGAAAGTAACATAACCTAATATAGACAACCACCAGGAAGGTTACACAATATATACGGCAGATGTTGAGAAGCGAACAAGCTTTGACCACATAATGTACTTGAGCCTGAGATTTCACAAAGAAATAAGAAGAGGCCAGGCATCATTCCATCTTTTACCATTTCAAGTAAGTAAACATTTTTATAAAACTAAGGTTGTCTGACAAGCACACATGTGACTGGCACTACATCCCAGGTATGTGTCTGTCAGGCACATCTGTGGCTTTCACGGGATTAACACTGTCTTTACTGTTCTAAATATTTAGATTATGTTATTCATACTTACCTGTGTAATATATTTTTTTTTTTTTTCTTGATATTATCACTACTAAATATTAATTATTATTTTTATCTATTTTTATTTATTATCACCTATTATTTGGTTTCATTATTATTAATTTAATTGTATTGTTTTTTCCAAACTGTAGAATGGATGTTCCTGGGCCTTCTAGGTCTCTTGGACGGCTTTTTAGAACTGATGATCCTAAGTTTGCTCAACTATTCCAGGCAGTTTTGTGGAATTCTGAAG
Source organism: Aradus depressus (assembly GCA_963662175.1). Lineage (NCBI taxonomy): Eukaryota > Metazoa > Arthropoda > Insecta > Hemiptera > Aradidae > Aradus > Aradus depressus. The sequence goes on along the minus strand of OY759226.1, from coordinate 4,337,418 downwards.
GCAATAAGGGACAAGACATCTCACAAGATATTGATGAGGAAGAAGAAGAGGATGAGGTTGCAGGCCCAGTCGACCCGCAATCATCAACTGCTGACCTGAGTGAAAATGTCGAGAACGATGAAGAGTTTTTTGGTCCTAAAGATGTTGCTGAAGACGATGACACAGGAGATATTGTGCAACCAGTACAGTAAGATTTAGCTAGTAATTGTGAACATTTTTGTGGAGAAACATTTAGTGAATTAGATAATTATTGTGATCTTACTAGTCCTTCCTTACTTGGATAGCAAAAGAATTATAATTATAATGTTTGTTCCCACTATTTTCAAATGCAAGTAATGTTAATTTTTTAAGAATGTGAAGTAAATTTAATTATTTTTTCGTTCATTTTGTTTTACCTTCAGATCGTCACATAGCTATAAAATACATAATAATATTTATATAAGAGGAATCGTTAACTATACTGACAAATAATCAGGTTATAATTATATTTTATCATAATAATAAAAATATATTATGTCATAATATAAATAATATTATATATTCAATATATTGATAGAAAGATTGATTTAACTTTAAAAAAATAGATGAAAAAGCATAATGTGCCTGAGAGACACACCTGTGGCCAGTGGTGGATTAATCAATAGGCAAACCTCGGCAGGTGCCTAGGGCCCCCGATGCTGAAGGCCCCAATGTCTAAAAAAAAACAAAAAACCTTGTCACTTTTAAAATGATTTTACACGCTTTTGGGAAAAATAATTCAGGTCAAATTTGACAAGGAATTTGACCCGAGTTATTTTTCCCAATAAAAAGTATGAGGGGCCCCCTATTAAGCATGATTTTTTTTTTTTTTAAAATAAAAAAACAAATCGACTTTTTCATTTTTCACAATGTTATTTCAGTTTTCCCAAAAAAGGTATTATTCTTAAGAATTATAACTGTATCAATAAATTCATAAAAAAAATTGCTGAAAAGTTTTCGTTTTTTATGGGGGGGGGGGGGGGGGGGGGGTAAAAATAGGGGGGCCCCACATTTGCAATCACCTAGGGCCCCGCAGAAGCTTAATCCGCCATTGCCTGTGGCAATGACGGGAAAAATGGTACCTGTGGCGGTAGGGGCTAAGAAACCGAATTATCTCTCATATAACACCAATATCGACATTAGAAAAATATAGGTAACTTAACATGGTTTCGATAATCGTCAAAAAAATACACAATAAAACCTATATCTTATTTCATAATTGTCATTCATGTGAAGCCAGTATCCGACCAAATAGAATGTAACATAACCTAATATAGATAACCAGCAGGAAGGTTACACAATATATACGGCAAATATTGAGAAGTGAACGAGTTCTGTTCACAGAATGCTCTCCAGTTCATCTGTCTGGTTTCACTTGAAGGAAATAACTGATTCTATCAGTTATATTAAATTGTAGCCCGACTCTAACACTCAGCTGGAGACCCGGGCTCTTCCTGTCTCTTCTGCTCTGGTCGCGTCTCCCCTTACATCTCTCATCTGTCACAGAAACAATAGCTTCCTTTTATTCTATAAAGGTTCTTTGGGTCTTCCTGGGACGCTTCAAATGGACCATCCTCCATAATGGTTATGTCTTGATTTTGAAATTGGTCTTGATATAAAAACTTGAACCCAATCGTCTCTTTGGGTACATTCATTGGGGGGTTTTTGAGTTGAGAGCTCTCTGTGAGCTGATCGGTTGATTCCGCTGAAAATTAATAAGTGTCTTCCTTATGGGGTTTTGAATCTACATATCAAATATCGGGTCATACTATTCTACATTCATACTATCGGGAGTTTTATCGTGTTCACAGAAACACATTCGCACATACACAGACACCCAGAATTTTTTTTTTTTAATTTTCGATGGGTCAGAAAAAATAAATTGCGGTAAAAAATTAACATAAGATTACGTAACTTTCCCTATAATTCGTAAAGCCAGAGAAGTAAAAAACGGAAATTTAGTATATTACAAATAATTCGAGTTGTGCCTTGCCGGTATTTAATGACGATTTTTTTTTTTTTGTTAAATAATCTAGAGTTGGTTCCGGCTCTTTATTTATTTCTAGAGAGGGGACATGTGTCTGCCCTCACATGCTATGTGCTACCAGGTATGACAATTAAATTTTTAATTGTTTATTTTTATTAACTTATTTATTACAGTTTTATATATATATATATACTATTCAATATCACTTATTTATTCATTTCATTTATCAATTTATTTTTATTTATTTATTTTTCGGGAGCCATGGTGGCCGTGCGGGTTAGAGCGTAGGGCTTTGGTCGCATGGTCTCACCTTGGTTTGCGGGTTCGAATCCCGTCCGGGAGTGAGTTTTACTTCGTAGATAGAACTCCCTCCCGGGGCCATGGATGTCGTAAATAACTTAGATTACACAGTGACATGGCTAATATGCACCGTACATAAGGCCAAAAAAAAATAAAAATATTTTTCATGGACAGTTCCTTTTAGCACATATAGTCAACTTTGTTATTTATTTTAGCCCTTACTTTGTTTACATTTTTACAAAATGATGGGGTTTTTGTCAGCACAGCTTGATGATGAAGGCAACCTCGAAAGCAGGCTAGCATAAAGATTACCTGTGAGAAGTAAGATTACATTTTTACTTCTACATGCTGTAAAATAAAAATATAATTTGACCTCTCATAAATTTTAATAATTATATTTTATGCTAGCCGGCTTTCGAGGTTTCTCTCATCATCAAGCAGACTATAAGAAAAGAAACATCATCAGCTACAAAATTCTAATCTAAAATGCATAAATATAAAAACAGTTACTTAAATCAATAAATAAAATATAACAAAATAAATATAAAATACAATAATACTAAAAATTTAACAATTTAAAATTTCATGGATGGGGACAGATACATTATTCCGGTTTGCCATCTGAGTCACAACTCATACGGAGTGCGTGAGGGCAGACAAGCTGTTCCCCTCTAGAGTTGAGGAGGAACTCTCCCTTCTCTCCCTTCCAAGGAGACTGTCTGATGATGAGATTAACCTCCAAAGATGGCTAGCGTAAAATAAATTAATAAACTTCAAATTGAGAAAGGTCAAACTGTATTTTTTCACATTATATTTTTATTTTACAACCTGTGAAATTATCTAATTTTTTTTTTTCTTCTTTTTCTTTTGTTTGGACGAAGTGTCACTGTTCTTCTCAAGGATTGAACAATGAAGAAATATAATCGAAAAGGAATATTTGAAGTATGTCAGTTGCAAATAATGTTAAAATGACAAGAAGGAAATAAAGTGTCAAAGTGAAAGGTTGCAAAACAAGCTTGACAACGACATAGATCGACAGAATGTTATTTTAGATCTGTGCAGGCATTGATAGCGTATACAATTTTCAATTTCTTCATCGAGGTTGTGCTACCGACGCACAAAAGTCAAAAAACCCAAAAAAACATGAAACAAAAATCGGAAAAATGGAATTATGGTTATGATATGATTTGATAGAATACAAATACAATGTATAAAGTGTCCAACAAGGTGGCCCCATCCATCTCGCTGTGACACGGCTTATCACAGACCTATGACATCGTAGAGAGGGTGGCTCTTTACTGTCTGTTCCAAAAACGCCAGCGCCAAACTCATTTTAGCAAAACCTTCTCCTTACGGACTATACATGTTACAAAATATATATAAAACACTGTCTGAGTGGCAACAAGGTGGCCCCATCCATCTCGCTGTGACACGGCTTATCACAGACCTATGACATCGTAGAGAGGGTGGCTCTTTACTGTCTGTTCCAAAAACGCCAGCGCCAAACTCATTTTAGAAAAACCTTCTCCTTACGGACTATACTTGTTACAAAATATATATAAAACACTGTCTGAGTGGCAACAAGGTGGCCCCATCCATCTCGCTGTTGACACGGCTTATCACAGACCTACGACATCGTAGAGAGGGTGGCTCTTTACTGTCTGTTCCAAAAACGCCAGCGCCAAACTCATTTTAGCAAAACCTTCTCCTTACGGACTATACTTGTTACAAAATATATATAAAACACTGTCTGAGTGGCAACAAGGTGGCCCCATCCATCTCGCTGTTGACACGGCTTATCACAGACCTATGACATCGTAGAGAGGGTGGCTCTTTACTGTCTGTTCCAAAAACGCCAGCGCCAAACTCATTTTAGCAAAACCTTCTCCTTACGGACTATACTTGTTACAAAAAATATATAAAACACTGTCTGAGTGGCAACAAGGTGGCCCCATCCAACTCGCTGTGACACGGCTTATCACAGACCTATGACATCGTAGAGAGGGTGGCTCTTTACTGTCTGCTCCAAAAACGCCAGCGTCAAACTCATTTTAGCAAAACCTTCTCCTTACGGACTATACTTGTTACAAAATATATATAAAACACTGTCTGAGTGGCAACAAGGTGGCCCCATCCATCTCGCTGTGACACGGCTTATCACAGACCTATGACATCGTAGAGAGGGTGGCTCTTTACTGTCTGTTCCAAAAACGCCAGCGCCAAACTCATTTTAGCAAAACCTTCTCCTTACGGACTATACATGTTACAAAATATATATAAAACACTGTCTGAGTGGCAACAAGGTGGCCCCATCCATCTCGCTGTGACTCGGCTTATCACAGACCTATGACATCGTAGAGAGGGTGGCTCTTTACTGTCTGTTCCAAAAACGCCAGCGCCAAACTCATTTTAGCAAAACCTTCTCCTTACGGACTATACTTGTTACAAAAAATATATAAAACACTGTCTGAGTGGCAACAAGGTGGCCCCATCCATCTCGCTGTGACACGGCTTATCACAGACCTATGACATCGTAGAGAGGGTGGCTCTTTACTGTCTGCTCCAAAAACGCCAGCGCCAAACTCATTTTAGCAAAACCTTCTCCTTACGGACTATACTTGTTACAAAATATATATAAAACACTGTCTGAGTGGCAACAAGGTGGCCCCATCCATCTCGCTGTGACACGGCTTATCACAGACCTATGACATCGTAGAGAGGGTGGCTCTTTACTGTCTGTTCCAAAAACGCCAGCGCCAAACTCATTTTAGCAAAACCTTCTCCTTACGGACTATACTTGTTACAAAATATATATAAAACACTGTCTGAGTGGCAACAAGGTGGCCCCATCCATCTCGCTGTTGACATGGCTTATCACAGACCTACGACATCGTAGAGAGGGTGGCTCTTTACTGTCTGTTCCAAAAACGCCAGCGCCAAACTCATTTTAGCAAAACCTTCTCCTTACGGACTATACTTGACACAAAATATATATAAAACACTGTCTGAGTGGCAACAAGGTGGCCCCATCCATCTCGCTGTTGACACGGCTTATCACAGACCTATGACATCGTAGAGAGGGTGGCTCTTTACTGTCTGTTCCAAAAACGCCAGCGCCAAACTCATTTTAGAAAAACCTTCTCCTTACGGACTATACTTGTTACAAAATATATATAAAACACTGTCTGAGTGGCAACAAGGTGGCCCCATCCATCTCGCTGTTGACACGGCTTATCACAGACCTACGACATCGTAGAGAGGGTGGCTCTTTACTGTCTGTTCCAAAAACGCCAGCGCCAAACTCATTTTAGCAAAACCTTCTCCTTACGGACTATACTTGTTACAAAATATATATAAAACACTGTCTGAGTGGCAACAAGGTGGCCCCATCCATCTCGCTGTTGACACGGCTTATCACAGACCTATGACATCGTAGAGAGGGTGGCTCTTTACTGTCTGTTCCAAAAACGCCAGCGCCAAACTCATTTTAGCAAAACCTTCTCCTTACGGACTATACTTGTTACAAAATATATATAAAACACTGTCTGAGTGGCAACAAGGTGGCCCCATCCATCTCGCTGTTGACACGGCTTATCACAGACCTACGACATCGTAGAGAGGGTGGCTCTTTACTGTCTGTTCCAAAAACGCCAGCGCCAAACTCATTTTAGCAAAACCTTCTCCTTACGGACTATACTTGTTACAAAATATATATAAAACACTGTCTGAGTGGCAACAAGGTGGCCCCATCCATCTCGCTGTTGACACGGCTTATCACAGACCTACGACATCGTAGAGAGGGTGGCTCTTTACTGTCTGCTCCAAAAACGCCAGCGCCAAACTCATTTCAGCAAAACCTTCTCCTTACGGACTATACATGTTACAAAATATATATAAAACACTGTCTGAGTGGCAGCAAGGTGGCCCCATCCATCTCGCTGTTGACACGGCTTATCACAGACCTATGACATCGTAGAGAGGGTGGCTCTTTACTGTCTGTTCCAAAAACGCCAGCGCCAAACTCATTTTAGAAAAACCTTCTCCTTACTGACTATACTTGTTACAAAATTTATATAAAACACTGTCTGAGTGGCAACAAGGTGGCCCCATCCATCTCGCTGTTGACACGGCTTATCACAGACCTACGACATCGTAGAGAGGGTGGCTCTTTACTGTCTGCTCCAAAAACGCCAGCGCCAAACTCATTTTAGCAAAACCTTCTCCTTACGGACTATACATGTTACAAAATATATATAAAACACTGTCTGAGTGGCAACAAGGTGGCCCCATCCATCTCGCTGTTGACACGGCTAATCACAGACCTATGACATCGTAGAGAGGGTGGCTCTTTACTGTCTGTTCCAAAAACGCCAGCGCCAAACTCATTTTAGAAAAACCTTCTCCTTACGGACTATACTTGTTACAAAATATATATAAAACACTGTCTGAGTGGCAACAAGGTGGCCCCATCCATCTCGCTGTTGACACGGCTTATCACAGACCTACGACATCGTAGAGAGGGTGGCTCTTTACTGTCTGCTCCAAAAACGCCAGCGCCAAACTCATTTTAGCAAAACCTTCTCCTTACGGACTATACTTGTTACAAAATATATATAAAACACTGTCTGAGTGGCAACAAGGTGGCCCCATCCATCTCGCTGTTGACACGGCTTATCACAGACCTATGACATCGTAGAGAGGGTGGCTCTTTACTGTCTGTTCCAAAAACGCCAGCGCCAAACTCATTTTAGAAAAACCTTCTCCTTACGGACTATACTTGTTACAAAATATATATAAAACACTGTCTGAGTGGCAACAAGGTGGCCCCATCCATCTCGCTGTTGACACGGCTTATCACAGACCTACGACATCGTAGAGAGGGTGGCTCTTTACTGTCTGCTCCAAAAACGCCAGCGCCAAACTCATTTTAGCAAAACCTTCTCCTTACGGACTATACTTGTTACAAAATATATATAAAACACTGTCTGAGTGGCAACAAGGTGGCCCCATCCATCTCGCTGTTGACACGGCTTATCACAGACCTATGACATCGTAGAGAGGGTGGCTCTTTACTGTCTGTTCCAAAAACGCCAGCGCCAAACTCATTTTAGAAAAACCTTCTCCTTACGGACTATACTTGTTACAAAATATATATAAAACACTGTCTGAGTGGCAACAAGGTGGCCCCATCCATCTCGCTGTTGACACGGCTTATCACAGACCTACGACATCGTAGAGAGGGTGGCTCTTTACTGTCTGCTCCAAAAACGCCAGCGCCAAACTCATTTTAGCAAAACCTTCTCCTTACGGACTATACTTGTTACAAAATATATATAAAACACTGTCTGAGTGGCAACAAGGTGGCCCCATCCATCTCGCTGTTGACACGGCTTATCACAGACCTACGACATCGTAGAGAGGGTGGCTCTTTACTGTCTGCTCCAAAAACGCCAGCGCCAAACTCATTTTAGCAAAACCTTCTCCTTACGGACTATACATGTTACAAAATATATATAAAACACTGTCTGAGTGGCAACAAGGTGGCCCCATCCATCTCGCTGTTGACACGGCTTATCACAGACCTATGACATCGTAGAGAGGGTGGCTCTTTACTGTCTGTTCCAAAAACGCCAGCGCCAAACTCATTTTAGCAAAACCTTCTCCTTACGGACTATACTTGTTACAAAATATATATAAAACACTGTCTGAGTGGCAACAAGGTGGCCCCATCCATCTCGCTGTTGACACGGCTTATCATACCCTTCAGACACCTGTTCCCCCTATATTCAATTACTTTTTCCCAACCTTCCATCATTTTCTATTCAATTTTATGAATAAAGAGCAGCAAATTTTTTTACCAACGAAATTATTTTTGGTGGATTATCACTAGTATTTTTTTTCAGGATTGTCAAATGTTTCTTGTAGGATTGAGGGCTCTAAAAAAGAAGTGGATAATCTATTAAAATGCTTACTTTTATAAATATGTGATGTGGCCATAACTGGACTTTATTATACCAACCACGATTATACACATTCTACCTTCCTCACCCCTCTCAAAATAATTTCTTACTTAGTAATGCCAGTGGGAAATGAATTTGAGAGTAGGAGAGGTAAGGAGTGTGGTAAAAAAAATATATTTTTGTTAAATAAAACTAATAAATATATAATTAAAATAATTGAATTAATAATAATATAAAAATAAATAAATAAACAATAAATTACCACATTTCCTGTAGAAAATATTTATAAATGGTCTTTTATTTAATTTTGATTTCTACAGTAATTTCCGAAATGGGCTAAAAAAAAATCAAAAGTTCAAGACGCAATTTTTAAGAAAGTGCACGTATATTTAAAAAACATTCAATTATCAAACTTTTCATTTAGATTTTTAAAGAGATGCCATTTTTAATTTTTTTCAATAATATTAAATCTAATCCAAAGATTTTCTAAAAATGAATAGAATAGAATTTATGAGAACAAATAATTGAGTTTATTTTCTTACATCTACATTATAAAATTAAAAACTTATATACGTCCACTTTCTTAAACATTGAAACAAAAAAATCAAAGAAAAATCGTAAAAAAAATTAAAAATTCTTGAAACTATTTCAATCTTTTTGCTGTTTTATAATATTGCCCATTTTTCAAATTTAAGTTATATATTTTGGGCATATATATATTTTACATAAAAATAAATAACAGTACCTTCTTTGCGGATCAATTTTATTGTTAATACACTCCTACTTAGTTCATCACATCTTTAGACTAAACACAACTCTCCATCTTCACTCAGACCGTCTCACCATCCAGACCTCGACTCTAGACTACAATAATTCAAAAACAGGCCGTGTTTTGTTTTCTACTCATTTCTTTTAAAAGAAAATGCATTCTTATTATTTATTTACTAATTGAGTTTCTTCTTGTAGAAAAATAAATATAATTAATTTTTTTAATATTAATAATTTAAATGTGTGTATTTTTTTTATACATGACAAGAGATTGATCTCAGGATGTGGGGGAGGGTAGCTCAGGTGTAGCTTGCTTGCCTACTGAGCTCAAGATCGTGGGCTCAAAACCTCAAAACCTTTGAAGCGCCATCCTTCTTCGAGGTCCCACAAATTAGAACTCCCAGACTAGAGTTGACTGGGAAGGGAATAAGGGAAATGAACGCATAGGTCCCTGGGTGCAATACATCTGCCCACCCAGTACATCTTGATAAAATTCTCGTTGTCATTGAATAGTCCCTCCAACAATACAAATGAAGTTTTTTAGTCAATCTGACAATAGATCAATTAGATCAGTGCCGCCACCAATCACAGTCATTGTTTTATTATTTAATGTTTTCTCTGATGAATTTCATCGCAATGAGAAAAATCTCAGTTGCCCAATATAGGACAAGAGACTTGGAGTTAGATTGACATTGAATGTATTGCATTCTTGGGGGGATTGCAAAAACACCAGAAAATTTATAAATTTTTAAACACACTTAAATAATTTAACTCAGCAGAATTGGATTAGAACTATTTAAAACTTCTTCTAATATTAACTAAATGCAAATTGTCTATTAATAACAACAACTTAAGTTTTCTATCTGAGGTGAAAAAATTCTGAGCACATCGTCATTCAGATAGGGCGTTAAATGATTGCCCTGAGCGGGTGCGAAGTCAGGTGTTAAAGGCCTCTGCCCAAGGTGAATAAACCTAAGTAGACACAATTTAAGACTCCCATAGTAGAGTCGGGCTCATGTCCACCAGACGAAAGAGCACTCTGGTAGTAGGCGATATGACCTCGTAGTTAAAGCCCGGGTATGAGTCATAAGCAGCGTAAAATAAATATATTAGTAGTGATATAATGTAATTTCCATGGTACAGATATAAAGAGTATGAATTTTATGAAATTTTAGAAGTGCGTCAACGAAATTTATATCTAAAACTGTATGAGTGCCTTACACTTTAAAGGTGGCGGAGTGTTTATTTTTAAAAGGGAAAGTTGAAAGTTTTGGGGGAAAAAATGAACATGACTTTATAAGACTTGAAACTCAAGTGCAGTATAACTTAAAATCCTTTTAGTTGAAGCTTAAGTTAACGTAACGCATTATGCTTAAAGTAAGTTGTTACCTAAAGTCTTTAGTAGGGAATATTTGAATGTTCTGGCCAACTGACGTAGGGGACAACATGGCGGTATAAATTCCCCGATCATATACTCGTAGTGTAAAATTCCCTCCCTCTGTCACGTAGTCTTATTTCAACTTTACGCTTATTGTTAACTCTTCTCCCAACACTACATCGTATACGAGGTATAGGGGAAGTTATGTGTTCGGTCAGAAATTCGATGTGAAGTTTTCAATGGAATTTCTTCATGTTTTCCGATCTCAAGATTCCAAAAATTATTCTGTCTACAACTCCCGATGAAATGAATGTATAAATACGAAATTTTATATGTGAATCCGAAACCATCTATGGACAACACCTATCGATTTACAGCCAAATCAGAGGGGATGAGGGGGAGGCTTAACAGAAAAAACTTTCATAACTGCCGTTGTAATGAATATATCGACACAAAATTTCATATGTGTATTCAAAAGCCCATAAAGACGACACGTATTAATTTTTAGTGGAATCCGCAGAAGTAAAGAAGGGAATCAGAGGGCGCTCAACACAATAACTCCTGATCATCGTAGTATCGACATGAAATTTCATATTTAAAGTCAAAATCTAATGAGGACAAAACCTGACAAATTTCAACGATATCGGCCGAATGTAAGTGATTCAGGGAAGAGGGCTTAATGCAAAAACCCTAAAAACTGCCAATATAATAAACATATCTACACGAAACCTATCGAGTTTCAGCAAAATCTGTCAATTGGGTTTTAGAGTGAAAGCAAAAAAAAATTAGTGTATTAATATTGAGAAAGTGAAATTTTTGATATAGGTTAGGTTTTATGACTCATGCCCGGGCTTTAACTACGAGGTCATATCGCCTACTATCAGAGCGCTCTAGAGTGCTTTCGTCACTTCGGTAGACATGAGCCCGATTCTACTGTGGGAGCCCTAAATTTTGCCTACCCTAAATTTTTATTCAGTGCAGGGGTCTTTTTTTTTTATTCTAGTGCAGGGGTCTTTAACGAGTATCTGACATCGTACAGGCTCGGGACCATCACTTAACGTCCCATCCGAAGGACGGTGTGCCTCGGTCGGAAGGCAAGCACGCATACCACTGAGCTACCGGCGCCCTAATTTCTGATATATATATATATATATATATATATATATTTTTCATTTTCCTTAAGAGACAAGCCCGTGGAATGGAACAGCTACCAGGCTACTCCTGATTTAACTACCGACTCTATATTGACTCCCAAATCCAATTTGACTCCAGGTTCTTCTTGCCCTTGGTGTTAGCACCCAAGAGGGGGGAGCCTGGAAAAGACCCGTCCCAACTCCGCTCCGGAATTCCTGAGTCCCAACTCCTTTATTTATTATGCCTTACTATAAAATAACTCCCCCTCTTCCTGAAGCTCTGGTTCAGGTTTCTAACTTCCTTTGTCGCAAGCGCCACTTCCCTTCTCTAAAGTTTCTCTCTTCTCACTCTCCCCTCTCCCCTGTTTCTCCCCTTTTCACATCTCCCCTGTTTTGATTCCCTGATATTACCTTTCTATAATAACTTTTTCTCTTCTTCTTACTAAACTAGCAAGTTATGCCAGCATTGCCTGGTAAACAACGTTTTTGGAGTGCACATTTCGTTGTGGAAACTCAAGCAATGGCAAGCAGTTGCCTGTCATCCCTACAAGATGAGCGGCAATATAAAGAAGTATTGTAATCATGCAAAAATCCGAGATCGAGATTTCAACTAATTTTCACGTTTCAAGATCCCCTGAAAACATTTTAACCATTTTTGCGTTGATGTCTGTCTGTATGAAAGTGTGTGTGATTGAAAAGTTGTGAGCTCTCTACCGCAAAAACTATTGTAGCCATGAACTTGTCTGGAATGAAGGGGTCACATGTTCTAGCTTAGGTCTCATTAGATTTTGGCATACAGCTTATGTTTATGACTTAATCAAAAATGTTTTCAAGTAATAGTTGTAGAGAATACTAGAATACATAATTTATATGAAATACGATTTTTCACAGGTCGTCCGATTTTCGAGATACAAGCCGAAAACCATCTTGAAATTTAGTTTTGAAACACATATTTTTAGACGTTTCATTGATTTACCCGAAAACGGTTAGCCCTATCGAAAAATTGATTCTCACTAAAATTATTCCTTGTAAAATTACTAATCGCTAATAAGCCTCAGATTTGAGATAGAATCAATACGCCAAAAGTTATATCGTACCGAAAAATGTTAACTAAATGTCTATAAGGAATATATCTAATAGTAATTTTGAAATCGTAACTCATAGCAACGAATTTAAAAATATGGTTTATGTATTGAGGGCGCCGGTAGCTCAGTGTTATGCGTGCTTGACTTCTGATCTCAAGAACGTGGGTTCGTAACCCAACCGGAGGCCCTTAAGCACGCCGTCCTTCGGATGGGACGTTAAGCGATGGTCCCGAGCCTGTACGATGTCAGGTACTCGTTAAAGACTCCCTACTCTAGGTGAATAAAAATTTAGGGTAGGCAAAATTTAGGACTCCCACAGTAGAGTCGGGCTCATGTCCACCAGAGAGACGAAAGAGCGCTCTGGTAGTAGGCGATATGACCTCGTAGTTAAAGCCCGGGCATGAGTCATAAAACCTAACCTATGGTTCATGTATTTGTAGTTGTTACGCAAAATTATAGAAAATAAGAAAGATTTATGTGATGTGACCATTAACAGAACAAAATTTTGTGAGTAGACATTCTTATACCCTATAATGAGAGTATGAATTTATTTTGAGAAGTGGGCGGGGGAAAGAGAGTGATCTGTAAACCTTGTTGGTATAAGAAAGTCCTGTAATGGCCACATAACATTTTTTTGTTGTATCCTTCAATAATGCCCCCCCCCCCCCCCTCCCCCCCCCATCGCGAGAGGTCATAAATTCGAACCCGCAACCGAGGTAGAACCAACCAGTTAAAGCCCTAAGCTCTAGCCACCACGGCCCCACTTCCTATCCTCTGAAAAAAAAAATAAATAAAAAATGTTAAGCGAAAACTTAGTAATTTTGCGCTGAAGATGTACATAGTGAACATTTTTTTTTTATTGTATTCTGTAAATTTCAGTAGAAACTCGAGATCGATTATTCGACCGGTTATATAACTTTTCTTATGCTACATATGACTGGGGAAGTAAAAAAGAGCAACAATTCAGTGGGACAGAAGGTGGAGACAGGCAGGTAGAACGACTAATGTTTCATTAAGTAGTTTCGTGAAGTTGTGAAATAAACGAACAAACTTCCATGAAATATGGACCCCTATTTTGACTTCTGCTTTATTTCTTTTGCAATTGCAAGACACCTGTTGCAAGAAATCAATTTTTAATTTCCCAGCCATAAGAAGTAAAAAAGGGAAGCTATAAATTTGGTCAGAAATTCCAAAAATTATAAAAAAAAACAATAAAAGACGATTTGTGCGACTGAAATCAATCATCATGATCATTATTATAACTTGAAAACAAACTTCACATATACAACACTATACTAAACCCATCTGAACTTATGGCATCGAGATATGGGTAAGGGATCTATTGATACATTTTATCCGATACCAAGTAATTTTGGTATAGATACTTTTCTTTCGATACCAAGTAGGTATCGAATAGATATTACTTGTATCGATTCAAAGTACTCGTATCAAATTTCAACAATTAAAAAAAATTATATAAATTTTTCAATTCGTCAAAATTGTTCACCGTTTAATTTCTTACAATTTTCTTTTATTTGTTGTTGCAGTAAAATACTGAACTCAAATTCCGGTCCACGGACAAATGATACTCGTATATATCGATGGTGATAACCTCATGCGTGATGTGATCACGCAGTCTGCATGATGCGTTCTTATTTATAACCTTATTTACATTAAATGGTTTATCGTTTATGAAGGTATACGTTTGTTTAATTTTGAAGAGAACCGTGAACATGATTACGATTCCATTATTTTATTTTATTTTTACATTCCATTTTGTCAATTACATATTATAATGCCTCGTCCTATGGCGAAAGTGTGGATTTATTACCCTAAGAACGTTTCGATCTCAGCGACTTGCAAAAAGTGTTTAAAAATAGTGAAATAATGTGGGAACAACTACTCGATTCAATCGATACGAGTATGTATCGATACTTTTTATTCGATACTTGAGTAGTATCGAAAGTTTTATTCGATACTACTCATGAGTAAAATTATCGATACTTTGTGGTATCGATAGAACCCTAGATATGGGGATCAGCCAAACAATCAAACAGGAAGAATTATTAAATATATTGGATCCGGTAATGCTAAAAAACTCCCTGCCCAGGGTTTCGGGCGCATTTGTGAACCATCTGAAGAATAAGATAAATATTACCTTTTAGAATGCCGATACAACACCTTTTATCCCAATATTTACAACTCAGATCAATATTTACAACTCCAACCATACCTAAACCTGAATTTGGCAAATACTATCTTAAAATCAGTAACAAAAATAATGTATACACCCTTAATCCCCAGGAACTTTGTACAATCTGCAATAATAACGAATTGGAAGACGTATACCACCTGTTAATATCCTGTCCGATATACTCCCCCATTAGAAGCCACTTCCTGGCTCAGAGTATCAGTATAGACCGACCAACATTCATACATTACTCCTGGCCCATAATAAGAATGATATCTCAAACATTTTCTGTTATTTGATCAGCGCTCTGAAACTTAGAGCATTCATTGTTAACGAATAATGTATTCAACTTCCATATTATATTGATATTCAACACCTACATCCCCACTCCATACTTACTGTCTGTTACATTATTATTATTAATTTGTAATTACTTATTTTATTTATATTTTTTTAAATGTATTTATGTTATTCATTTAGTTTGTTAAAGATTCCTTTATATATGTGTATTCTTTTATATGTGCCATTATTATGTTAGTATTGTAAAAGTAATGGTCACTGACTCCATTGTATAGGAGTGATCCCTTTAAACAATAAAAATTGTTATTATTATTATATTATTATTACAATCAAACATACAACATCTTCAATGTATATTGTCGCTATATTGTCGTTGCGCCATTTTACGTTTCCCACCTCACATTACATAATGACCTTAACAACCCATTTGTATCTTCTGTTATCAGGTGGTACACGATATCAAAATGTTTCATTTTTATATTTAAAAAATACTCACCATTTTAAGAAAGTTATAAAAATTATTTTATTATTTATTTTTTATTTTATTTTTTTATTCTATTTGCAATCTATATACAATATATACATAATAAGCAAATATGTGGTCCAAAAGAAAAATATAATGTCACTTGATGGGAGAAGCCTGCCAGCGCTGACACTCCCTCGAAAGTTAATTATTCACTATCCTCCGAGAGAAGATCGCGAGGCCACCTCCTGTTAAAGCGGCGGGGAGGATTGTCAGGATGGGATTGAGAGGAAAGGTCTTGTGCGAGAGGATTTGAATGGGAATAAAGGTTTCCGTGGAATGATTGGAATCGGGATTCGATTAATTCATTGACAGTAGGAATACTGAGATCTCTGTGTAGGAGTAAAAATTATTAAACATAAAAAATTGTAACTCATTAACTTATGAGCCACTCAAATTAAAAAAGTGTTTCTAAGGAGACGAGAATATTTATGTGATTAGTTGGTTTCTGTGACTCATGCCCGGGCTTTAAATGTGAGGAATTATGTGATTCCTGAATATCTCTCTGTTTGAACTGTAAATGAGGCTGATGAACTTTTAGAAGGGCGAGGGGGGAGTGATCACATTTCACGGTACTTGTTTTGTATAATTAATTATTCAGAAGCCATACATCCTGGAGGCTGGGGGTGCAATGACGGACCACGAGGTCGATGGAAATGAAAAAGGGTCGATAGGGGAGGGGGGTTCGGTGTCGGGCTAACGTCACATTTACGACCCGTTTCGGCTAATTTCAATCACTATAGCCCCTCCCCCCCCAACATTGGGTCAGATCCAGTTGGAGCCCTGTTATGACCCTACACTCCCCTATAAATGTCCCATCTATAACATGGTTAAGTGCCTTTTCCAATCCGGGGGCTTTTGTTTTATATTTTTGGGGCGTAATGAGAAAATCTTGATCAAAATTGAAAAAAAAAAAAAAATTGTACATTTCCGGGATTATAATATGGAAAAACAAAGCAATTTCACTGGAAAAGTCGTCTGTGAATCATTGTCAATGAACTTCCCTCCACATCTCTACATTCCAGGTAATAGTCAATAGTTGACTTACATATGAGGGGGGGCTCCCGAATCACCATATTGAATTTTGTTTCAATAAATTCATTACATCGGCAGTTATTAGGCTTTTTGAGTTGAGCCGTGTTTATATAGAAATTGTGTCTTTCAATATTCTCTACAACTTTAATTTGAAGAGATTTTTGAATAGATCATAAATATAAAGGATATCTCTCAACTTAAATCTGAATTCGGACGAAATCGGATGAGAAGTAAGTTAGCACATGTGACACCTTCATTTTAAATTTCAAATTCATAGCTACAATATTTTCTGTGTGCTCACAAAGTTCTAATCATATAGACACACATAGACAGATATAACGAAAATAGTCAAAGGAAACGTGATATTCTATTGAAAACTCGATTTCGAATATTTGTAGTATAATACTTTCTTACACGGAGAAAACTTTATTCTTGCGGCAGAAGATATCTTCTTGACATTATCTTCTTACAGAATTAATTTAATAAAGATTCCTCATACTTTGTATATCTTGGGTAGTAAAACTCTATTCTCATCGAGAGAATCACCCAGTGGTGTCGACTATTCCCTATAACCTACTGGTGTCTACTATACCCTATCACCCAGTGGTGTCGACTATTCCCTATAACCTACTGGTGTCTACTATTCCCTATCACCTAGTAGTGTCCACTATTCCCTATAACCTACTGGTGTCTATTATTCCCTAAACCTAGTAGTGTCTACTATTCCCTATCACCTACACACAAAACAGAATAAAACTTTTTTGTCCCAAGAAGAAGTTTGCTTTGCCGCAAGAATATTTTTTCTTGCCACAAGAATATTATTCGGAAAAATATATTTATTTCCGTGTATAATAAAAAAGTATAAATTGTAGCATTACCAGGATACCAGCACCTTCCAGAGGCTTTACTTGGGTCAGGAGGGATATAGTTCAAATTTTAGCGGATGCCCAGTAATTGAAGATATCCGGGCAGGTGCAACTTAGTTCAACAATATCTAATACATTTTTTTAGTAATCCACTAATATTCCACTTCCCCGGTAGCAGGTAGGTTTCAAAATAAACAATAAAATCTCAAAATAAAATGAAATTGTCAAAAGGAAGCGGAGGGGGGATTAGGGGGGAGACTTAACACAGGTTAGGTTAGGTTTTATGACTCATGCCCTGGCTTTAACTACAAGGTCATATCGCCTACATTTCGTCACTCTGGTGGACATGAGCCCGACTCTGCTGTGGGAGTCCTAAATTTTGCCTACCCTAATTTTTTATTCACTTACGGTAGGGGTCTTTAACGAATACCTGACATCGTACAGGCTCGGGACCATCGCTTAACGTCCCATCCGAAGGATGGCATCCTTAAGTTTATTTTACCTCCCAGATAAAGTAAACTAAGGGCCTCGGTCGGGTTTCGAACCCACGATCTTCAGCTCAGATCGTGGCGCCCTCGAGAGGTTTAACTCAAAAACTGTAATAACTGTCGTTCGAAATTTAATATGGGCATTCAGAAGCCACTATATAAGTCAAATATTGAGTTTTAGCTGAAACAGTTGATTGATTTTGTAAGGAATGCGGAAACGGTAAGTAAAAAATAATTGAGCACGCCGTCCTTCCGAGTACATTAAATTTTATGTACAAATACTCGTTAGAATCGAGCTGTGACCTCTGGTAGTAGGCGTTATATTGGTTAAAAGCCCGGGCAGGAGTTACAAAAACAAACAAACAACTAGAATATCCCAATTCCCTAAAAATAGAGGTTCCCTCTCTGAAATGGAAGTTATTTACAGTCTGCTAGAGAGGGGGGGGCCTTGTGTAACAAGTACCCCATCGTAAAGTAACTACACTTTACAGGACTTTACGGGAGAAACCAGTTTACTTTTAAATCGGGCTGAGAGGGGGGGGGGGGGGGGGGGGGCGTTCGGGGACTTTTCGAAGGGGGGGTTTAAAACTCTTACAAAATTTATAAGGTGCACCAAAAGACTACCTTCCCCACGCTTCTAAACTTTATCAATACCTATTTATCTCTGTTTAGGGCGGGAAAAGGAAAGACAGAAATACAATAAAGAAAACTATAATGAAAGAGAAGCTTTCAGGATATTTGAAATCACTCTGTTAACGGTTCCGTACTCCAGTCTTTGTATCTAATGATAAGTCCTTGTTATCAATAAAACTTTCGGTGATTTTAGTTTTTGCTACTAGGAGAAGTTATGCATTCGGTTAAACATTTTCAGCCAAATCGTCAAAGAGAAGGGATGGACAACACAGAAACTCTAATAACTGCTGATTTTATAAATATATCAAAATGAAATTCTATATTTAACTCAAAACCACTTAATTTGATTAGTTAGTTATTGTGACTCATGCCCGGGCTTGATACGAGATCATATCGCCTACTACCAGAACGCTCTTTCGTGGCTCTGGTAGACATGAGCCTGACTCTGCTATGGAAGTCTTAAATTTTTATTCAACTAGGTAAGGGGTCTTTAACGAGTATTCGACATCGTACAACCTAGGGACCAAGGTTTTTTCATATCCCAGATAAAAAAACCTAAGGGCCTCAGTAAATATTGAGTTTAAATGAAGATTTAAAGAAATAAAGATCGAGATATTTAATATCAAAGTGACATTTTTAAAACTTTGAAGAAACTGTGCATTAAGTTCTTAACTGATTTAAAAAATCTATAATTTATCGAAACCGGAAAATTTTGACTTCTGCTTTTATGATGAAAGTTGCTGTTAGCAAACCATAAAATTGAATAAAAATCTTAATTTCAAGGTCACTATTGATATGTTTAAGTAACTTGTTCATTACCACTAGATCTCAGCACTGGCTAGGATTTCACTTGTACACCTTTTTTCCTTGAACAGAACTATCATTTTTGTACTCGATTATGCACTTAACGAAAAATTTTCAAAAATGTCACTTGGACCATTTTGATTCTAACCCCGTCAATTTATACATTCCTCACTTTGATATCATTCTCGTTGTCTGAACTGGAATTTCGTGATTACATGTTATACAAAGGGTATTTTACTGTGTATATTTCCCCAGATACGTCATGAAAGCTCCCCTCAACTCCCATACTAATCAGTATGTATTTATGCCCTCGTCTGTATAATATACATACCATGTATGAATGTAAATATAATTAAATTAGGGAATTCGCAGAATTGTCTCCTCACTCTCAAGGTGATCTCAGGGGGGTTCATATGTTCTGAAAATTTGCCTTTTAACAGTTCATATGTTTCCATCCTCTTTACTCCCTCTACCCCTTTCTTTTGGTCCATTTGGCTGAATTATGTACAATATATTGTGATAAAAAAAAGGCTTAAGTGTTAATCTTAAATAAATGATAAATAAATAGAAATATAAATAATAATTAATGATAATGAAATAACAATAATTAAATAAACAAAAAATAATAAATAATAAAAATTAAAATTATTACATTTCCTGTAGAAATTTTATCTCTTTTCTTTTACTAAATTTTGATTCCTACAGGAGTTTTTTCGGAAAGGGGCTCTAAAAAAATATCGAAAGTTCAAGACGTGTAATTTACAAACTTTTCACTTGGATTTCTGAAGAGAAGCCATTTTTAATAATTTTAAATAATATTAAATCTAATACAAAGGTTTTCAAATAATTTTACTGGGTCAACAGAGAAAATGAATAGAACATAATTTACTAGAACAAATCTTGGGTTTATTTTCTTAAATTTACATTATTAAAATTAAAAAACATTAAAACAAACAAAAATCAAAAGTAACATCTTAAAAACTAATTTCTTAACACTAATTCAATCTTTTTTTGTTTCATATTTTGTCCATTTTCTAAAAATTAAGTTATATATTTCTGGGCATATATCATGTACATATAAACAAATAAAAGTACCTTCTTTTTGGATCAATTTCACTGTCAATACACTTCTATTTAGTTCCTTATATCTTAAGCCTAAACACCACACTCTCCATGTTTCACTCAGACCGACTCCTCTCAACCAGGCCTCGACTCTCTCTACACACATTAAAAAAACAGCTGATGGCCGTGTTTTGTTTTATACTGGCATTTGTTTTAAAAGAAATGGTTTCTTCATTTTTCTTTTTATGGAAAAATAAATATAATTAATTTTTTTTCTTATTATTAATAATTAATGTGTGTATTATTTTTATATATCACAATATACTAGCACACAATACTCAACAACTTTTTTTGGGGGGGTTGCCGACCTCCGGTGGAGTCCACGACACCCGTTCGCCGAATGGTCGAGGAAGAGGACCTTATAAGTTTATTTATTTAAAAGTCTGTTGATGTGGTATTGGCGGCGATGCTTGGCGCGCCGAGAGAGCTCGGGATACATGTGGGGCGACCACCGGCGTGCCTGCAGTCGTCCCCGGCGCAGGGTTAAAGTGCTTCTGGCCATTAACAATGAGATCGGCCATTAAACACTAGCATTCAACACTCAATTAACAATGCGATCGGCCATTAGCATTAAACACTAGCATTGAACACTCAACAACTAAACACTAGCATTAAACACTCAACCTAAACACTAGCATTAATAAACACTCAACCTAAACACTAGCATTAATAAACACTCAACAACTAAAGCCCCCCTAGGACATTAACATGTCCTCTTTGCGCACCACCGGGGCTTGAGTCAGTGCCATGAAGTGTCAAGGCCGTCAGATCGAGTAGGTACGGATAGAGCCAAGTTAGTCATTATCCGCGGTCCGTTTTTTTTTTTTTTTTTTTTTTTTATTCAATTTTACTTCAATTATTTACTTTTACTATAAATAATCAAATTTAAATCTTTATAGTTTTTACTTTCTTGTACTATAGTATTGTAATTGTGCGCAAATCCAAGATCGAGTTTTCAAAGGATTTTTACATTTCAAGGTTCCATGAATACGTTTTGGCCATTTTCGCTACGTTGTTCGTCTATGTGTGTGTAGGTATGTGATTAGAAAGTTGTGAGACTTGAAATTTGGAATGAAGAAGTAACTTAGATCTGATTAGATTTTGGCCGAAATCGGGCAAAAAGTGCTTTCTACTTCGGAGCTTAATTACATTTTAAAACCTTTACAAAGTATAGGGGAAGTTATATAATCGGTCAGAAATTTGTTGTTGAGTTTTCACCGGAATTTCATGTTTTCCGAACCCCTGATTCTGAAAATTTCAAAAAATAATGTCTGTCTGTCTGTCTGTGAACACTATAGCTCCCAATAGAATGAATATATATTTGATGCAAAATTTTAAGAGTGTCCGTAACCTCATAAGGACGACACTTATTGATTTTCAATCGACGTCGACACAAAATTTAGTATAAGGATTCAGAAGTCAAATTGATCTTTAGCCCAAACGGTGAGTACGATAACTCCATTTTGGAGAAAGAACAAAAACGTGGCTTTACTCTAAATATCATTAATATAAGTCAAACGAATGTTTCGCCGAACTACACCGGTTACCAGAGCTAGTTTTTAATAATAACGGAAGCAGTAACACAATGAAATCTGAAGGGACAAAGAAAACATGGTGGTTTTCCTCGACAGACATTGTATGACAAACGACAAGTTGACGTTAGAGACTTGCAGGATATGAGGCCCCAAAACTTCATATATCCTGAAGGAATCTGAGGGACAGTGTCCCAGAGGGTCTCCCGGTCCCATTGTTATTACAGAGTGGACCTGGAGCCTGGAGAAGACCCCCTCCCCTTCAATATAACCAGCAAATAGTCAACGGAAGACCGCAGAGATTCCAGACTTCCAGCTCCCGTCACTAGCTCCAACCAGGAATTCTAATTAATTGAGACACACTATGACCCCCCCCCCCCCCCCCCCCCCCCCCCCGGTTGACACAGTATTCATTATGCATTGATATTCGTACCACGAAACGAACGGCGGTTTTCTGTACACTATCTATGGAGCAGATGTGGTATATCACAAACACTCCAATAATTGCTGTTGTAATAAATATGTTGATAGAAAATATTATATGTAAATTTAAACCCCTCTAAGGGCGACATCTATTAATTTTCAGCCAAATCGGCCCCAAGGGGAGGGATTAGGGGTGGCTTAATAAAAAACTGTAATAACTGCCGCTGTAATGAATATATTGACATGAAATTCCATATATAAATCCAAATTCCTAAAAGGACAACACCTATTTTCATTGGAATCGGCCGAGGGGAAGATCAAAAAGGAAGTCAACATAAAAATCCCAATTACAGCCGATATAATGAAAGTATCAAAATGGAATATATTAAAATTCAAAACACCATAAGTAAGGTATCTATTAGTTTTCCGCGGAATCGGTCAAAGGGACTCAAATACCCTATTAATTACCGATGAACAGTAAAAGCTCTTTATTCGTGGGGTATATGTTCCGTAAATATGCCGCGAATACAGAAACCGTGGATATGGAATGGTAATTAGTATGGAATCACAGGGGATACGTTCCAAGGTTCCAAAATAAAACCAATACGTATCAAAATAAAATCAATTTATTGAGAAATTCGCAATTAAAATCAATCGTTATTGTCAGCTTTAGGCAAGGGTTTAAAGAATTTAGTAATTTTTTTTGTTTCGCCGCTTTTAAAAGGTCTTTAAATTCACATTGATATTGAGCTGTAGCATGAATAATTTGCCTCTTCTTCAGTGGAATGTGGAGTTAACATTTCCTCCAAGTCGGTTTCGGTCAAGTCATCCTGCGAATCAAGCAACTCCTGAATGTCACTTGATTCTATCTGTTCGAAGTCATCTCGTCCTATTCCATTTGTAACTTGAACAACATTGTCAGTTAAAGTTTGAATTTCCGACAGTCAAAACAGGTCACAGTTTTTTCCAGCATGGTGTCAATGTGTCTGCCTCGGCACGTACCAGCAGTACTCAAAGGATGCCGATACGTTAATAAACGACACCGAATCCCTTTCTGTTTACCGATTGCATCCGCGAATAAAAAAATTTTTAGCCGCGAATACAGGAACTGGGTTGCAATTTTTTCACCCGCGAATAATGAAAACGCGAATAAGGAAACCGTGAATAAGGAACTTTTACTGTAATAAATATATCAACACAAAATTTAATGATGATTCAAAATTCACTAAGTTTTAGTCCAAACAATCGATTGGCTTTGGAGGGAGAGCGAAAACATTAAGTTGATTCACTGATGTTTTGTTTCAGTAATTGCATTTTCGCGGCGACTGAAAATCACGTGACACGCTTCGTATTAAAAAATTTGAAATCGGATTGCCTTTCTGTTATAAAAAGTTGAGATAAGTGTGTTAGGACGGAAGGCCATTGTGGATAGCCTCGTCTCTTTAATACTTCAGGAGAGTTCTATCGATTGTTCAAGAAAAATACTAACTCTTGAAATAATTGATATCTTATAAAATGGCTTCCTTCGGACTCAATTTAACTTATATTTACTTCCCCAGGTATATGATGCATAGAAGTTATATGATCAATATCAGAAATTCGATCTTAATTTCTACCAAAATTTCATGTATTGGATTGTCCAGAAATAAATGCAGGTTTTCATGTTTGCATTAAATCACCTCTTTATATAATAAACTGTTTACGTTTGACGGATTATTTCTTTGTATGGTTGTAAACACTTATTAATCCTCTTCCAAGCAAAAATGTTTGTTTACCGCTGTAGCATTTCATTGCTTGGAAATAATCCAGTTTGTACTAAGATGCCAAAGCGTGATTTTCGCCTAATTTCTTTTTACGAGTTTAAACTCGGTCGGAACGGAGCCCAAACGGCCAGAAACATTAACGAAATCTGGGGTGATGGCAGTGTGAGTGAGAGCACCGTTCAACGGTGGTTTAAAAATTTTGAGAGGGGGTTTTCAGCCTTGAAGACAAGGAAGGTCGTGGAAGGACTCATTCACTTGATGAAGATGTCCTGCGAGCTGTTGTCGAAGAAAACCCCAGAACAACTGTTCGAGTACTTGCGGAGATACTCTCAGTCAGCAAATCGCCCGTCGCTGACCACCTCAAGACGATCGGAAGAGAAAAAAGCTCGAAACTTGGGTACCTCATGCATTAACCAACTGCCAAAAAAATCAAGTTATGAAGTTAGCACTGCACTTTTTTGCCGAAACAGAAACGAATCTTTTCTAATCAGAATAGTCACTTGTGATGAAAAGTGGATTCTCTACGACAACTCTAAACGTTCTGGACAGTGGCTCGACAAAGGAGAAGCGGCACATTTTCCAAAGACCCCAAACTCATCAAAAAAAGGTAATGGTTATTGTTTGGTGGGCTTCATTTGCATTTATTTCCGGACAACCTATTAGTATTCCTTTAGCCTATAGATTGTGCGGGTGTGATGTGCCACTGATGATGACGCTGTTTCGTTGAAACCCGGTTCTGTCAGTCACGACTTATTAAATACTAAATGGAAGTTCAAAAAGTTTATAATCCAAACTGTCCCTTTTCAGCCCCTATGGGTTTTTTCTCTGTCCCTCCTGAACAGTGAAGTCTTAAAAACATGGAAAACATTACAAATAAAATGTTCTCAAATTGAAATCTTAATATAAAAAAAAAATTTTTGAAATAGTATGCGCTGATTAAAATGCAAATGTATATACATAAATGAAATAAATCAGAGATGACAATAATAAATATAATAATAAAAATACATACTTTTTGAGGAAGTAAGTAGGTACGTATACACAAAGACTGGAGGATTATATTATTGACGATAAAAGGGGTGAGTATTTGAGATTGGTCTGATCGTTCATACAATTTCCTTTTTGTAGCGCTCTGTTTATTTCTAGTTGTTCCAGTGAGTTGTGTACAACAATGTACCTTTGTCACAAAAATGTAGGTATGGTATGCCTGTATTTATATCAAAATGGTGTTTATTTTCGTTGATGTGTTGTGCGAATGTTGATTTGACTGAGTTGTATGTTGTGTCAGTGTTTAACCCTATTTCTGATATGTGTTCTTATACCCTGTTTTTGCATGGTCGTCCAGTTCGACCTACATAAACTAAACTAAATTGAAAGAACTACATTGTAGTTGGTAAACTTTACTTTCTTCTCTTTTAGTTTGGTCTTTAGTGTTGTTCAGATGTTTGTATAGTGTATTCAAAAAAGTTCATAAAATGTATGCACAAAATACAGTGTAAACTCCAATTAACGTCATTCGATTTAACGACAAACTCCCTATAACATGGAAATTACTTGAATCTGGTTGGTTTACCTTGTTGTCCATACAATGATACACTCTTTGTAGCATCACACGCACTCTAAATAACGACAACAATACGTCATTACTAAGCAATAAACATTACTTTCAAGTTGCCCAAATAAGAACTGCAGCTGTGTTCGGTCTTTTGTTTGTTATTTTGTTGCTTTATTGTCTAGCACGTATTTAACTCGACTGTCGGCATCATAAGTACCGAAGATTCTAAGAAATTCGTTCTTTTGTCTGTTGTGATTACCTTGCATGGCAAGTTGATCCCACAGTATCCCAAGATATGAATAAAATACATAAGAAAATACAATTAAAATACTGGAGCAGCAAAATAAGTCAGACGAAGATAACAGACTATACGCAATAAGCGTTGTTATTTGTATCAATATTAATGTTTGTTGTTTGTACATTTTATACTTTATTAGTAAATACATAATATAATAGTGAAGTACTATTAAATGTAATGTAATATGTATTGATTTTTCTTCTCTTCATTTAACGACAACTCTCAATAAGGCCATAAAATGCGCAGTCCCTTAAGTGTCGCTGTATAGAGTTTACACTGCAATATTCATCACCGGACAGAAAGAGGAGTTGAAACTGACGTTGAAGACTGAGCGGCCGAATGGAGAAGGGGAGAAATAAGGAATGACTGACCTTGGTTTGCAAGATAAAAGAGGAGGGAACACAGCCAAAACTCCCGCCAGATTTCAGATGTTAGTGCGATGTAAGCAACATGTGTATTCTTGGAATTTATTATTTACTTATCGATATGCAGAAATGCATCGATTTGAAGGAAATTTGGTCTTATATTTAATAAGAATTGTTTTAATATTTTTTATATAAATAAATAAAATAACAAAAACAAAAAAAAAAAAATGCAAAATTTAACATAGTTTAATGGATAGCGCATAAAAAATTGGTTCACATGATGGTACCTAAATGTCAAGGCCAACATTTTTCAAAAATTATCGACTGTTAGAGAAAAAACAGTTAGTCGCGCTAGCCACACCTTTTCCAGTTACAGTATCTTATCTTGAAATCGAGTTCTCAGATTCTTGAAAAATTAATTTCTCGGTCACTATAAGTCGCAAAGACTTGAACTAAAGACCTAATTATTAAATACTCTAAAACTTGGTTACTACTTATTCCGACACCTTCTCAATAGATCTCGAGATATATATAGCAAAAATATTTATTAAATTTATATTTCTTTCTAAACATTAAAAAAACGATTGATGAAAATCCGTCAATACTTCTTGTGAACTCTTAAGTATTTCAACAAACTATTTTTTTTTAATTTTACAGTAAATTTTACTAAAATAATAAATAGTTGTTGCAACTATTTCAGTTTTTACTGACGAAAATAGTTGTAGTTACCTCTCAGTTTTTTCTCACAACGAACACTCTTATCCCTTGCCTGTTAGCTCTACGGCGGGAGACCGAAATTTTCCCTAACCAGGTTTAGTTACATAAGATATGACTCATTAACGAGTAGCTGACATTCGAAAAAGTCCTGGACCATCGCCTAAGGTCCCATCGAAGGCGTCCTCACAGTTTTTACCATTCAGATTAAATACCTAAGGGCCTCGGCTAGATTTCGAACTCGCGATCCTGAGCTCATTAGACACCATATGTGAAGATAAAATAAATATTCTGGTACAACAAAAATTGTCAAAAAATAAATAAAGAAAATAGGTGGGCTTTGTGGTACTGTTTCCAAATATTTTCTGAAAACCACATTAAGGTAGCAATGTTGCTGTATAAGTATCGACCAGAAGCGATGCTAGTCAACCATAGACAGATTTAGATATATTGGGAGGGTTGTTGTGTACACCTAGGGACCTAAGCATCCAATGCTATTATCCCTTTCCTGTTAGCTCTACAGCGGGAGACCGAAATTTTGCCTACCCAGGTTTAGTTAATAAGATACGGTTCATTAACCAGTACCTGACATTCAAAAAGGCCCGGGACCATCGCCTAAGATTCCATCCGAAGGACGACGTGCTAAAGGTTTTCTTTCACTTCCCAGTAAAAACACCTCAAGATCGCGGATACGAAACCATGGGTTTTTTTTTGTCTGGGAAGTAAAAAAATCTTGAGCACGCCGTCCTTCGGATGTGAGTTACTCGTTAATAACCTAGGTGAATAAAAATTTAGGGTAGGCAAAATTTAGGACTCCCAAATAGAGTCGGGCTCATGTCCACCAAAGTGACGAAAGAGCGCTTTGGTAGTAGGCGATATGACCTTGTAGTTAAAGCCAGGCATGAATAACAATAATCAACCAACCAAAATGTGTATTCCTGTATGTCTGAGTTATTATTTCTCACAATATTAGTATATTATTATTTGTTATAAGTTAGTTTAGATTGCTGATTATTTTTAAATTAAGAAATAATATATAGTTACGTTATCTTCATTGTTTAATATTGGCCTAACTCTAACAATTTGACTAATAACTGAATTTTACTTAACTCAATGAGTACAATTATAATAATTGAAATAACGGTATAATATAATATTTAACAAATCAAATATAAGAATGGTTACACTGATAGCGTTGGGAGGTTACAATTGGGTTGCAATTTCAAAATTCCAAATTTAATATCGAAGTGTCATCTTATTTGAGTTATTATAAAGTTTTGGGATTTAACGTATATGTTTGATTATTTGGATTATAACAAGTGTCAAACGAACATTGTTAACAGAACCTTTTATTCATTATTCTTTTTTAGAGTTCATTGAAGATGGACGTCTTACAGATGGCAACTACTTGATTTCATAAATGGAATGGCTAGATTCAGGTATTGTTTCAACGATATAGTCATGTGTAGAAATGACGTGACCATGTTTTTAGAAATTCCGACTGAAAGATGGTGGGAATATAAAGAAACAGTTGAATCGAAAAAAAAAGTTATATTTTTTCATAAAGTTAAATAACTTTGAAGTAGACTTTGATTACAGTTAGTAACTAAGTCGTCTGTACGCACGACATTATTGAGGATCCGTAAGTAATAAAATATTGAAAAAAATAAAATTTAAATGCCCGTATAGCTTTGGGAATTGAATGTTGGAAGAATGATGAAATAGTGTTGATAAATATTGTAAAAAAACAATATGGGGCCTACACTGTGTTTATCATTGAAAACAATTGCATAAATAATACATTTTTATTACACCATGATTTATTAACCAGTTAAAAAATGTTTTATTATTTTTAACTACCAATGGAATAAGATATACTATGTAATGAAGTGACATTGGGAGATTCAATTTTTTTTTTTTTATTGATTGTTAGGTAGTTAAAAAAGCTAGAAGACAACTTAATTTTTTTTTTTTCAATATATATATTTTTAATGTTTCCTATATTAATCTACAGTATATGTATACATATATTTTTTTTTTCTCCCTCCAAAGGATTTTGGTAGAACTGCTTGGAGGAAATAAATTATTTTTGACAACTAACTACTAACTTTGAATACACATGTAGGTAAATAAATACTTAATTTCTTTTTTTTAATTTTATTTTTTTTTTTATAGATTTTATTATTAGGATTTTGTTAAAATAACAGAAACGGCAGGACATTGGTTTTTTTCAGTCCAACTGAAGAAATTGTGAATTTTTGAAGGAAAGGATCGCCCATCGCTTACTAGTTCAATTAGCAGAAGGAATGAAAGTGTTTGAAACCGAACTGAGAAATGAGGAGACAAGAACGGATTTTGTAAGCTGTAAGTATATTTTGATATGCAAAATTTCATATGTAAATTCAAAAATAAAGTCACCTATTAATTTTCCTAGAATTGGATGAAGGTAAACTCAGAAACCCTAATAACTACCGAAATAATGAACGTATCGACATGAAATTTTATTTGTAACTTCAAAACCAAAAAATCTATATGTGTTGTTATTCAAGCTGAGTTCAAACCACACATATAAGATTTCGTGTTGATACATTCATTCTATCGGCAGTTATTAGAGTATCTGTGTTAAGCCTTGCCCCTAATCCCCCCTTGGTCGATTTGGCTGAAACGCAATAAGTGTCGTCGTTAGAGGGTTGTGGATTCACTTATAAAATTTCGTGTCGATACAATCATTCTATCGAGAGTTATGTTCACAGATTTTTTTTTTTTTTTTTCATATTTGAAATCTAGAGGTCGTTCGCATCGAATTTTTGTCTGATTGCATAACTTCCCCTATACATCGTATAGATAACAATTATTACAATTGACTGAAATTTCAGAAGATATAAATACTGAACCTTGGTATATTATTTGTTGAGAGAGAGATGAGATGGGTTGTGTGGCCTCCCTTGAAGCTAGGGGTCGGTGTAATGAATTGAATGTGGGTTTAATTTGGGGGAGATTAACCCTAGCTAGACCCTAATAGCTACAAGATGTTACCTCTAGGGACACTTCTTGTAGGGACCACTACCTCGGTACATCCTGCAACCCTCCGGGGGTAGAAAAAACGATTCTAATAGCTGACTTGGGGAGGATTCTAACCTCTATCTTGGCACTGCCATCTTCATACACAGTGGAAACTCCACTATCCGAAATGGACTATGCCACCTCTACTACCCCATAAGAAGTCGTCGGTGAATCACTGGCTTATGTATTTCCACAGTATATTTGATTTACTTAGTGGTTTCTGAATCCTCATACTAGATTTTGTCTATACTTTCATTGCCGATTTCGCGGAATATTGATAGGTTCCATACTTATGGAATATTGAATCTAAATATAAAATTTCAGATCGATACATTCATTCTATCGGGAGTTATCGTGTTCACAGAGACAGAATTTTTGGAATCAGGAAATTGAATAACATGAAAATCATCACTTAATTCATTAATCATCAATTAATAATGTTTTTAGCAAGTTTCTTAAAGATCGTAAGATAAAAAAATTATACGCTTGAGCACGTTGACCTTTGGATGGAACGATAAGCAATCGTCCGAATGAACCTGGGTTGGCAAAATTTAGGACTCTCATAGTTGAGTCTAGCTCATGTATACCAGTGCGAGGAAAGAGCACTCTAGTAGTAGGCCATATGGTTAAAGCCCGGGCATGAGTCACAATAACTAACTATAATATCAATTATTGTTAACAATGTTGAAACAATGAGAGACATTGTCGGATGTGTTTATTGTGGAGCCAAGATGGGGAGGGTGAATCCCATGCTGAGAAAGACCCCATTCCAGTGATTTACTGGTAATGGCTGGAATCAATTCTCCAGCTGCACTTCACACGTGGAGACACCCCCTCCCCCCCCCCCCCCCCCCCTCCAAAACTTCTACCAAGGGGCCCCAGGATTTCGTCAACCTATTTGGTTACCAAATTTACCTCCTTCCAGAAGTTTGGGTTATACCGGAGTGGTAAGGGAAGTTAAAAAAATATATAGCCCAAGTTGTGGAGATAGAAACTTTAGCATTAGAATAATTTATAAGAGAGGTGGAAGATAGTTAGTTATACTGTAACCAGTTGTGTCAATCCCAGACTGTTTCCAAGATCCAATATTTTTCTCAGTTATAATTAACTAGCAGGTTTCCCAGCTTCGCTAGGAGTAACTTTAAACAGGTTTGTAACCTTAATAACTGTTTGTTGGAAATTTTTGTTGCCTCACTGTCTTTATAACAATTTTAAAACGATGTTCTACTCAATGATAAATTCAAAACTCGAATTAGCAGTGCCTTCCCCCCGTCTCTCTGTTTGGGACACCATAGGCGATGTTCCATCGCCATAATATTTTCAGACTTCAGAAAAAAGCATTAAGAATTATAAACAATATTACTCAAAGAACCAGCTGCAGAAATATTTAAACAACTTAAAATCCTGCCTTTGCCATCGCTGTTTATATTTGAAACATTAATGGTTATTAGGAAAAATAGAAATATTTTCCCTCTCAACAATACTAGTCACGATTACAATACCAGGAAGAAAGAAGACTTTCGAATAACTAAACATTGCTCTTCTCTTTTTGAAAAAAGTATAACTCATAAAGGAATTAATTTATTTAAGTCAATAGATAGTCAATTTCAACTAAAAATGTTCATATTAGAGGAAACCCTATACACGGAAACGGAATTTCATTCTCACTGTTCATTTATAATTGATTAATCTATATATATATATGTATTATTTTTCATATATTGTTATAGTTACATTGTTTTCTTTCTTTTCTATATCTCGCACATTGGGATCTGATGATGGGACGTAAGAACGGGGATAAAAACCACTTACGAAGAGTTTTTTTTTTGAAAAATAGTTATCTTAATTTTTATTAAATTGAAAAATGTGTCTACTTATTATAAACGTATCATGTATTAATTTTGTTTATGTACTCATATATTTTTAAGTATTTATTTGTTCACTTTTTATTAATTTCATTTTACTTTTTTTAATAGTTTTGTTATTAATACTAATCATATGTGTGTTAGACTCAAGTAGTTATAAATCTAATTTATAAGCTATCTTATTGTATAAATTCTTTTGACGTATCCTATTACCATGAATTGGTTTAGCGGAAATTTTATTATTATTATTATTACATATGAAATTTCATCAAAATCTATCCAATAGTTTAAACTACAGATTTTTATGAATAGATACAAACTCATATTGAATTCTATCTAATATGAATAGGTATATGCTGTCGCGGACTTATATGTAGAACGGTTTATTGCCAATATTTCCTCCATACATCATATTGATATATCTTCAACTGTTTAGACAGTGCATGCAATAAATGGCGCCCGAACACCCTTTTCTCCTCCGACTTGCTTCACTGCTCAGTTCCCTTTTGATAAACCGAAAACTGAAAAAAAAAAAATAAGCTTCCCAATGGTGCTAGAATTATCCAAATCAGTTAAGTAAATTTTGATTTGACCTCAATAACAAACAAACTTTCTCTCTTTATATATTTGTATAGATAAACATTGTGTTGAACTTGTGGAATATATGTAAAAGTTATCATCATTTCACACTAGTAATAAATAGTTAGTTATTTTTACAGAGATGGATAGATAAATGAAATGAAAAGAAATTATAGTATCAGTATGACGTACAAAGAAATAAATACATAAATAAATAAATTTAGTGCTATAGTGGAGAAAAAATAGACAATAATAAAAATAGATAAAGAAAAAATTAACAGGAAAAAACATAAAATTAACAACTTAATTATAAAACAAAATGTATCTACATAAATACAAGGAAATATGTGAAAAATAGTCTATAATTATGAATGAAATATGAATAAAAAGGGATGCCTAAGAATATAAGAAAATATATATATATATACAAAATAACAGTGCATTACAATATTATCTTAAAGCAAATTTTATAATATCGAGAGAAAAAGGAACAAAAAAAAAAAATTATTAAATAATCCTGAGCAAACGAAAAAAACTACTACCCTATTACCATAATTTAAAAGTCGTGTATCATACAAAGTTAAGTTTTTAATATTTGCTTAAGTCTTAAAACCTAATCTAAACCTAACTTATAATAATATTATTAATTTTTTTGGTTTTATACAATTTACTTTACTCATATTTGTTAATTTATATCATATAGAAATAAACTGTGATTTTGTATACATTTGTATATTGCTAGACATCCCCTCCATGACGGGCACCTCCCCTGAAGGTGTCCGCCGTTGGCTAACATGGCCGGTCGCTTTGTTGTCAGATAGTCGACTGTTGTCATGCTATTTGATGCATCTGAGAGCCGTTACTCGAATGAAGCCCCTCCTTCAGTAAGTTGTTGAAGAGCTTCTATAGGACTTCGTCTAAGTAAGTTTGTTGATGGCTCTTCTATACGCCCCTTCGTCCTAGAACTAACGTTGAATTGCATAATTAATGAGGACTGCACTCAGCCAATGTGTGCATCTCAGGTCTAACTTTAACTTGATTCTCTACAAGTCAGCCGCTCCAGTTCTTCTCTCCCTAACTTTGTATACACTTGAAGGGAACTTAACTGGGTAACGAACTTATTTAACGATATGAACTTGGATGACTTTCAGGATTTTGGGATAAGAAGTGGACGGTATGGAATACTCAGTTGTAGAGGTACGTAGGGAGTAGGATTGCTTTGTGGGAAGATTTCAAAGCATTTTGCAAGCGATGAAATCATTACCTGATGAATTTTTAGTTGGTAAGGTATTAATGAAATGTATGACCTCTGCAGGATGCATAGGTTTAGGAGGGAGAAAACGTTGAAGTGGAGAGTCAAGATACTTTAGCTGACAATTAACATACCTGATAAAATACATATGTATATATG
This sequence comes from Aradus depressus, assembly GCA_963662175.1. Taxonomy (NCBI): domain Eukaryota; kingdom Metazoa; phylum Arthropoda; class Insecta; order Hemiptera; family Aradidae; genus Aradus; species Aradus depressus. The sequence goes on along the minus strand of OY759226.1, from coordinate 4,303,259 downwards.
AGCACGCCGTCTTTTCAGCTCGGGTTTTGTGAAGCAGCTATTTAAAAGAAGTTTCACTTAAATATAAATGAAGGGTACAGGGAAAAACCCCGTCATTGCATATTTGGTTGAAAATTGACTGAGGGCGCCATCTGTTGGATTTTAAGATGTAGATTCTGAATATGCCGTCCTTATCAGTGATAAAACATATAATTGCACTCCAAAGTAAGACTGAATATTTGCTGTGGTGTTACGTGATTTTAATTTCCTTCTTTCTATTCATTGATAGATAAACTTTAAATTGCGTTTTTCTCAAAATCAATTTTCATGCCATGACGGGGTTTTTCCCCTGTACTCTTCAAATATTACCTATTTGATTAGAAATATTATATTCCAAACAAAAAAAACTATATTATTCATTTCTTATGGGTTTGTGTTCTAAGATTTATTATCAGTGCATGTATTTTATGGTTTAACGGATATGAATATTATTACATATTATTATTAAAATTACCATAGGAGCTGGTGTACCACAGGGGAGCATTCTGGGTCCTCTTCTTCAAGTTGTGTTGCAAGCACAAACAGCATCCCAACATAGCCTGAGGCAGTGTTAGCCAGTAATCTCTGCAGGAGCACATACATCTCTGAAGGATGGCTGCGTCTGTGGAAGAGGTAGTAATGAAACCAAATCGCTACATGTTAAATTCGCCTTGCGGCGTGGTGACTGAAACATGACAACGACTTTGAACAAACACGTTACGCAGACTCATCAGAAAATAAAACGAAGATTTGGACTACTCAAAAGACTACTTAACAAGTGATCTCAACTTCGCTTCAACCACAAACTGAGTGTCTACGAGACCTTTATCAGACCTATCTTGTCATATGGCGTTCAGCTGTAGGATTCTGTTAAGCCCTCTCACACTAAACGAATTGAGGGCGCTGGTAGCTCAGTGATATGCGTGCTTGTCTTCTGAGCTCAAGAACCTGGGTTCGAAACCCGACCGAGGCCCTTATTTTATTTTATCTGGGAGGTAGAATAAACTTAAGCACGCCGTCCTTCGGATGAGACGTTAAGCGATGGCCCCGAGCCTGTACGATGTCAGGTAGGTACTCGTTAAAAACCCCTAGGTGAATAAAACTTTAGGGTATGCAACATTTAGGACTCCCAAAGTAGAGTCGGGCTCATGTCCACCAGAGTGACGAAAGAGCGCTCTGTTAGTTGGCGATATGACCTCGTAGTTAAAGCCCGGGCATGAGTCATAAAACCTAACTAAAAGAATTGAAGCCATTCAAAATAAAATAATTCGAACAATCCACAATACAATCTCAAGATACCATTCTTATAGTCACAAAACAGTTAATAATAATAATTTTTATTTCCGTTAAACCATAACGTAATAGGATACGTCATAAGAATATTTGCATAAAGATAGCTTATAATTTAGATACTTGAACAGATATTAACTGTATTTAAGTTGTTCACAGAGTTGCTCAAAAAGTTCACACCTAAGCAATGTTGGTCCTGTCCCTCCACGACGACTGAATCATCCGCTGGTCTCGTGACCTCCTGCCTCAAGAGACGGTGATGCTGACCAGCCTCTTCACCAAGAGACAAGTTCCCTTGTTTTCATATTCTCTCAATTCATATTGTATTCTCACAATTGAAAAATTGTCCATTGAATTATGAAAAAAATATGTGTTTTAATTAATTATTTTTCTCCAACAGATAACAAAATTTTCATTTAGGAAAGTAACAACGGAAAATTAAGTTTCCTCATTTTTTTTTTTGTCCATTTAAATTAAAAAAGTGGGATCTATTGAATAGAGTTTTCTCACATTGTCTTCGTCAACTTTCCTTTTGTGCTGAAGCTCATTGTTCTAAAAGTCCACTCATCTTCCTTCTTTCCTTCTTCTTCCTTTACACTTCTTTGCTTCTTTTATATTTAATTAATATTTTTTATTATTATTTTTTTTTAAATATTGAAGAAGAAAATACAGAAAAAAAACACTTCCTTATTCTTTTCGGATTATAAACTTAAAGTAGGATTAGTACAGCAGAAAAATAGCTATTATTATATTGTGAGAAGGAAGAATAAAGAGAAATAATAATAAAGACAGAAAGAGAAAAATAATAAAAAAAAGTAGGTGAATCACCCGGTAATGTACTTCCCCAGAACGAATTGATAATTAACGTCAATATTTAATGGGGGATGTTTCGAGGGGTCTCGAGTTGAAGCGCTTTTATATTGATTTTATTTTATCTTTATTATCATGTTTTATGTTTATTATTATTTATTTTTATTATTATTATTATTTTTATTATTTTTTTTTTATATATACCTATATTTTTTTGTTACCTATTATTTTGTACATAACTATGTACAGTAGAACCTCTATAAGTCGAACATCAAGGGAGACGCCAAAAAATTCGAGTTATAGAGTTTTTGACTTATGGAGGATTTCGACTTAGGCAGATTTCGATTCGACTTGTAGAGGTTAAGATTCATTCTAACTAATTTTTAGTTAGAGAGGTGAAATAAATAAAAATTCAAGCTACAGAGGTAACAAACATATTTATATTTATTATAAATCAACATTATTTCAAAACATCCTTAAAATAAAAAAATACGTAGTATATGTAGGTATTAAAAAAAATCAGTAATTTTTTTTTGCTTTAGATAATTGGTAATCCTATTTATTGTATACTCCTAAATTGTTTTCTAAGAAACAATGGTGTACATTGTCGGCAAATTCTTAAAGTCGGTAACTTATTTTTCTTCGAGCTATAGAGGCAATAAGTTTCAAATAATCGAGTTGTAAAGGTTGTACAATAAAACATTGCTATGTTCGAGATACAGAGGTCCAATTTATTTTTTCGAGTTATAGAGGGAAAATATGTACCAAAATGGCTTGTAGGGACTCACTGATTATTTCGACTAATAGAGGGTTGAGATTTCGAGTAGTGGAGGTTTTGGGGCTTGAAGGGAAAGGAACGAAGCTTTTTTTTCGAGTTTTGGAGGTTTTCGACTTATCGAGGTTCGACTTAAAGAGGTTCTACTGTATATGCTTTCGATGTATTTATTTGTTATTATTTATTGTTTTCTTTGTTCTATGTATCATTCATCAAATTTACTTATGGTTATACCGATTGTAAATATTAAAAATAAAGAGTTATTTAAAAAATATTCAATAGATAGTTGACTTACAAAGAGGCTTCTAAATCCTTAAACTAAATTTTAGTGATAAATTCATTACATTGACAGTTATTAGGCTTTTTGAATTAAGCCTCTCTCCCTTTGGTCGATTTGGTTGAAAATCGATAGGTGTTGTCCTCAGGGGGTTATTGGTACACATATGAAATTTCGTGTCGATACATTCATTCTATCGGCAGTTACAGTAGAGTCGCTAATCCGGACACCGATTATCCGGTTAATCCGGACGGGATTTAAAACAATGTACAGTACATTTAAAAAAACTAATTAAGATTTAGTAAACTAAAAATTTAATTTAGCGAGTGGTAAGTACGAAAATAATTGAAAGAGAGGGTTTGACTATTGATCTTGAGGCGCCTACAAGATCGTAAGGCAAGACGACGTCGGTCTTCTTCAAAGCAAAAAAAAACATTACGTACTTTTTTCAGTGAGTAAAAATATTATTCTTGTTTTCATTACGTACTGTACATTGTTTTATTATATAGTCTTGTTCAGAATTTAACGTTTACATATTTCGTTTTTAGAGGGCGCCGGTAGCTGACTTCTGAGCTAAAGATCGTGGGTTCGTAACCCGACCGGAGGCCCTTAGTTTATTTTATCTGGCAGGTATAATAAACTCAAGCACGCCGTCCTTCGGATGGGACATTAAGCGATGGTCCCGAGCCTGTACGATGTCAGGTACTCGTTAAAGACCCCTGCCCTAGGTGAATAAAAATTTAGGGTAGGCAAAATTTAGAACTCCCACGGTAGAGTCGGGCTCATGTCCACCAGAGTGACAAAAGAGCGCTCTGGTAGTAGGCGATATGGCCTCATAGTTAAAGCCCGGGCATGAGTCATAAAACCTAACCTAACCTAACCTATTTCCCTTTGGTCGATTTGGCTGAAAATTGATAGTTGTCGTCATTAGAGGGTTCTGGATTTACGAATAACATTTCGTGAGGGGAAGAGATTCAATTCAAAAAATCTAATAACCGCTGATGTAATAAATTTATCATTGAATATTAACGATCGACTGGTTTTGGAAGGGGATGCGAAAATTTAATTGATTAATGCGTGCTGGGGAAGTACATTGTCAATGATTCAACGACAACTTTATTTTTATATGTATATTTACTTCTATTTCATTCTCAAATAAAACCTAGATAAAAGGAGGCTGCAAACAACATTGTGTATAATTAGTCAAATTATACAAAATACAATTAGTAAGGTCACATGTAAACCTGGTTAAGGTCTTTTGTTAATTTCGTTAATTTCTCCCCTTTTTGAGGGCGGCAAAGCCTTTAATCAAAGCGAGACAAGCTCCAAGCCGGCAACTAACCAGCTTTGTGTTCTGTTAGTATATTTGGGTTTCGTTAGCAAAGAGGCCACTAATTAAATTATGTCCTTATTATCATTTTTTCTTTAGATGAAGAAAAAAAAAAGAGAAAAATTCATGTTTTCTACCCGCAATTTTTTTAACATGTTATGTTTATTTTTATACGCATGCTCTTATCTGTTTCTTTTTATTATTTTTATTTTTTTACTTTTAATATATTTTATACACCTACATATTTTTTTAATTTCTTTCCCCCAGGAATAGTACATTAATGAATCTGCATTGCAGTGACTCAACTTCTTCAGAATACAGAGGGAGAAAACGTACACGGCTCCAGTGTCAGGCTAGTATATATAGGGAAATACCTGCTGCAAATAAATGATAGAAGGTAAATTAAAATAAAATAAGTGGACTGTATATAAGTTAAATAAAAAATTATAATAATGGAAAAAAAATACTAAACTAATGGAAACGAAATAAACAAATTAAATCTAAGAAATGGTAAAATAAATTATACTAAGAATGTGGGCGGTCGTGAAGTGAAGACGCCAAGGTGTTGTCTCGTTACAGTGCGGCTGGGCTGAGGGTCCGTCTTACAGGGCTTCTATGACCAATACTTGCAGCAAGGGCTGAGGGCGGATACTATTCGAGGTGGTGATGAGACACTTCTATTCAGACAGCCAGACTGGACTTGACTTGACTGACCGGTCAGGTTAACTTGTAAGGTTCATTAAAGTTCTATAATCGGTAAAAAAAATTCGATGCGGAGTTTTCAAAGGAATTTCATGTTTTTCCACCTGTAGATTCGAAATTTGAAAAAAAAAAAAATTCGTTGTGAATGTCTGTGAACATAACTCCCGATGGAATGAATTTATAGCCCTGAAATTGTATATGTAAATCCAGAACTCTCTAAAGATGGCACCTATTGATTTTCAGTTAAATGGAAGGGGAGATTAGGGGGAAGGCTGAAGACGATGATGAAGATAATGGCGTAGCCACAACTAGCACTGTCCGCATAACTTTCATAACCACATAACCTATTCAGTCAAATTGACCGAAGAGGTTTAACAGTCAGAAGGAAGTATATTGCCGATAGACAATTATTTTTGAGAAATGTTAATTCAATCTAGAAAAATATTTTGTGAGGCCATTACAAGACATTCTTATACCAACCATGCTTACAGATCACTCTCTCTCCCCCTCCCACCCTTTCTCTCTCTCTCCCTCCCTCTCTCTCTCTCCCTCTCCCTCCCTCCCTCTCTCTCTCTCTCCCTCCCTCTCTGTCTCTCTCTCACTCCCTCTCTCTCTCCCTCTCTGTCTCTCTAACTCCCTCTCTCTCCCTCTGTCTCTCATTCTCTCTCTCCCCCTCTATGTCTCTCTCTCTCTCTCTCTCTCTCTCCCTCCCTCTCTCTTTCTCACTCCCTCTCCCTTCCACTTCTCAATATCATTTCATACTGGCATTACTGGGTATATGAAAGTAATGAGTTGGCTTCAGTAGTTTGTTTTTGTTTCATTGTACAGCGTGATCAGTAAGAGTGTGACATTTTTATATCCAGTAATGCAGTATGAAATAATTTTGAGAAGGGGGAGAGAGAGAGTGATATGTAAGCATGGCTGGTATAAGAAAGTCCAGTTATGGCCACACATTTTAACAGAGCGATTAATGTTTTTCAAAGGACGGCCACACTTTCTTCATTTTACGCTCTGGAATCTCAAATCACGCACACACAGACAGACATCATCGCGAAAATGGTCAAAACGTATTCAGGGGACTTTGAAACGTGAAAATCCGTTGAAACCTTGATCTCGGATTTTTGAACGATTACAATAAGAAATAGGAAAATATTCTTATTATTTCAGAGGTTTTCTCCATTTTTGCGGAAAGAGGGTATTATATCGGTCTTTTCTATAGCTGTGAACCGCACGTCGAGTCGAGGCGTACCCGGACGACCAGAAAGTATGCATAAGTCGTTCGCAATGTCCTTGCAACGCTCTGGTCTGGACTGCCCGCGCATCTCCTCTTCCAAGGCTAGGTGTAAGGGCTCTACAATATCTGCTCTTAAAGACATATTGTGTCTACAGAAGTACGAGGTTACAGCGCGATCCTAGACCATTAGTAACCTGTTCAGAGTTATTAACCTGCTTAAAGTTACTAACCTGCTTAAGGTTACTCCGGACGAAGCCCGGTAACCTGCTAGTTATATACAATCAATAAAACTCCGTCCTTTCTGTAGTTACACTGCTGGGTGGCTATTTGAATTATCTATTATTTATCTCTTGGAGCCCTTGAAGATACATACATTAGTTATGTGTGTAAATAATAAAAAGTTTGTCTGATTACATAGTGATCTCATGGTATCTTTACCAATTCAGTTGTATCGATCCACCCCGGCTAAACTCAGGGTTAATATTAAAGATGTGGGTAAGCTCCGGTGGGAGAATTTTTTAAAATATATATTATGAAACATTGTTTTCACTTTCTCCGTAGAAATTTTATCGAAATTCACCAGCACTATAGTTCCTTTTGATATTTCAAACGAAATTTCGTCTCGATAGATTCACTCTTATCAGGAGTTCATCGTCCTGTACGGCGCCGAAGGATGGACTATGTTGGAAAAACTTGCCAGCAAGATCACGTCCGTTGGAATGAAGTCCCTTCGGAGAATTGCAGGAAAAACTATAAGAAACTATGAGGAACAACACAATCCGGAAAAACCTAGAGTAAAACCCTTAAAGGATATTCAGGAGAAACGCCAGTTAAATTGGTTTGGGTTACCAAAAATTTAAAAAAAAAATCCTTTCTGTGAATACGATAACACCCGGATAGAATGAATGTATCAACGCGAAATTTAGTCCCTGTGTCAGTTAACTATCGATTTTTTAGCCCAAACTCGATTGAAACCAGGTCCATTCGTTTTGGAGGAAGAGCGAATGTTGATTAATTCGTACTGTGAAAGTACATTGCCGGTGATTCACTGACAACTTTTAGTCAGATTTAAGTTGAGGCTTTTGTAGTCAGAGCTATAAACTTTAATATAATAAACATCTGTTTGTTTTGATCCTAAAGACTATGGGGGTTGTAAATCATTCATCACTTTTATAATAAAAATTATATTTTCTGTTTTTAATTATTCACTAGATTTTCAGACAAAAGCAAAGTCTTTGCACTTCTTTACTAAATACAGATAAATTCAGGTGTGAATCATAAGCAATGTAGCCTTGAGCATGCCCTCCTTCGGATTAAGCATTATTTAGGAATCCCATGCTAGAGTCGGCTTCATGTCCACCAGAGTGACGAAAGAGAGCTCTGGTAGTAGGCGATGTGACCTCGTAGTTAAAGCCCGGACATGAGTCATAATAACTAACTCGTATAGCTGGGGATGGAAAATAAAATTAATATTCTTATACTAACATTTATTTAACTTAAACATTCAATTAACATTTATCCTGTTAGTATTTACAATATAAATAAAATCTATGTCCGATATTGGTGTAAATGTTTGATGTCTATTGTTGAACAGAGAGGAGGCCGTACAGTGACCAATTATTGATTGGAGGACAGAGTGGACTAGCTAGACCATGTTTACATCGAGATCCACTCAGGGCAGTACTCAGGATGTACTGGTCGAGAGATGTCAGAGCTTCCAGAATCTACACTTTACCAGACAATCATATTGCAGAAGTGCATCACTTTAGTCAAAGAGAAATGACACTACTTACAGTTAACCTGGTAAATAGAAAATTGAACTTGGATATTGTGACTCATGTCCTGGTTTACTACTAGAGCGCTCTTTCGTCACTTTGAACATGAGCTCGACTCTACAATATGGGAGTCTTAAATTTTGAGAAATAGACTACAGTAGACTCTCCCTTATGCGGCGTTCTGTTAACCGGCGAGCTCCCTTATCTGGCGCTCGCAAAATAATATCAAATTTGTTAAACTAAAATTAACATTCAATTATTAGATTATCAATTATATGAGCCACGTGTATTTATGAGCACATAATAATTCCGTAACTCACGAATCTTTTATGTATTTTTACATATGTACATTGTATTTATAATGAAGGGAACGCTAATACAATATTTTATTACTTCACTTAATTAAACCCAGATTTCAAAATATATTTTTAATGCTTGGATAAATATATGTACATTAGGCTGGTCCTTAAACATACATTTTTTTTTGTAAGGCTGAATTTCGCTTTTTTGAGATAAAAAAACAAGAAAAACATGTTTTTCAAATTTTTTTGAAGTCATTTATTGTGCCTCTAGATAAATGACTTTTAAAAAAAAAACAATATTTTCCATATATTATATTTATTATTTTTTTATATTATATAATATATGGAAAATATAGTTTTTTTGAAAATTCATTTATCTAGAGGCACAATAAATGACTTCAAAAAAATTTGAAAAACATGTTTTTCTTGTTTTTTTATCTCAAAAAACCGAAATTCAGCCTTACAAAAAAATCATAATAAATCAATGTTCAGTATGTACATATTTGTCAATTTAATAAATGTTATCAACAAAATACATACGTGTTTTATTCCTTAGCTCACCTAAAAACACTTTTTTTTATGCTTTAATTGATATATTTTTTCTCATTAATTGATGATTTCCGTTATCCGGCGTCATGTCGGTCCCGGCAACGCCGGATAAGGGATAGTCTACTGTATATATATATTTTGTGAAATAGACAATTTCTTTATTTTTTACGATAACTCTCGTTAGAATGAATGTATCAACACGAAGTTGTATATGTAAATTCAAAGTGGGGACCACTCAAGGTTTTCAACAAAATCGTTGAATATAATAGTTTAATTTTTGAAACGAATGGATCGAAAAACATGAACATTTCCGATCATAAAACTTGTTCTATTCTTCGAATTGCTGAGGAAAACAGAGGGATTAGAATAATTTATAGAGGGGAGGTTTGGTTTTCTCTCCCCTACCAAGATCCTGGTCCAATCTTGAGTGTTGCCACCTCTGGGGGGAGGGGGGTGGGAGTGTAAGGGGCGTTATTCAGGGGGCGGTTTGGGAAGTTTCGAGAGGCCGGGAAAATAGAATCATAAATCCAGCTAAACCGGAGATAAAAGCGAGGAACAAACAGACGGTTGTGTGTGGAGCCAGACTCCACCTCTTGTACAACACTATCACGGAAACAGACTTCCTCCTTGTTCCCTCCCCTTAGATCCGCCACTCTGCTCCCGTTCATTGTTCTACTTCCCCAGTTATATAAAGTATAGAGGAGGTTATGTAAACGGTCAAAAATTCGATGCGGAGTTAGATGCATATTAGTCATGTCACTGTTTTATCTAGTTATTTACGACATGCATGGCCCCGTGAGGGAGTTCCGGAACCCGCAAACCATGGTGAGACCATGCGACCAAAGCCCTACGCTCTACTAGCCCGCACGGGCACCATGGCTCCTCGATGCGGAGTTATCAACGAGATTTAATCTTTTCCGACCTTCAGATTCCAAACATAAAAAAAAATAGTCTTTGTGAACACGATAACTCCCGATAAAATGAATGTATCTGTTCGAAATTTCATATTTGAATTTAAAACCCCAATAGGTCGACACTTATTAACTTTAAGCGGAATTATACTGAAGGGAAGGGGGGGTTCAGAGGGAGGCTCAAACATCCCCCTTGTTCTGAAAATGAATAAGTGTCGTTATAGGGTTTTTGATTTCACATATGAAATTTTGTGTCGATACATTCATTATAACGGCAGTTATTGGAGGTTTTGAGTTAAGCCTCATCGCAAATCCCCCTCCCTTTTGCCGATTTGGCTGAAAACCATAAGATTAGAAGATTCTGAATACACATATAAAATATGTTGGTACATTCATTCTGTTGGAGTTATGTTCACAGATAGAAACCCCGCATCGTATTTCTGACCACCGAGAGTTCTGTTACTGCAATTTAGCAAACATATTTAGGAAATGCCGGTGTTGACCAGCTCCTCCCCTCGTGTAATCCTTCAACCTTATACCTGCAGCTCTCCTTTCCTTCTTGGTCTGCCTCCACTGCTGGACAGTGCACTGGGAAGACGGGGAAATCACTCGAGCTCCCGCGGCCTCCATTTGGAAGGATGGGGATGACACAGAACCGGGGGTGTTCTGAAAATATAGAGAGGGCGCCGGTAGCTCAGTGGTATGCGTGCTTGCCTTCTGAGCTCAAGATCGTTCATTCAAAACCCGACCGAGGCCCTTAGTTTATTTTATCTGGGAGGTAAAATAAACTTGAGCACGCCGTCCTTCAGATAGTACGTTAAGCGATGGTCCCGAGCCTGTACGATGTCAGGTACTCGTTAAAAACCCCGGCCCTAGACGAATAAAAATTTGGGATAGGCAAAATTTAGGACTCCCACAGTAGAGTCGGGCTCATGTCCACCAGAGTGACAAAAGAGCGCTCTGGTAGTAAGCGATATGGCCTCATAGTTAAAGCCCGGGCATGAGTCATAAAACCTAACCTCTAAATTTTTATTTATTTATTGTTTTGTACATAATATGTTATCAATGTATATACTTATTATTTTTATATATGTATATATACATTTTTTTATTTTAATTTTATGTTTTTTAGTTGTATCATCAAATTAAACTATTGTAAATATTCAAAATAAAGAATTAATAATATTAATAAATTTCTTGCCGATAACATAACTTTCCCAATATTTTTTATAACTGAAGTAAGTAAGAATGAAGGACAATAATCTGCAAATATAATGAATGACATTTTCCTCCATCTTGGATAAATGAACATTAAAAAGACTTGAATATAACCAAATCTGTTTTCGAAATGAGTTCTTTTAAATTTAGTGGTTATCATGGGTCCCCAAAGTGAGACAAAGAAACGAAACTTTTTTTTTTTTTTTTCTTTTCACAAGCCATAGAACAAAAGAGTTCGATAATTTAATTAAAAAGAAGACGTCAAGAATACTGAAAAGTGCCTTAAACAGTTAATTAGTAATACTAACACAGAGAGACGCGCGGGGCTCCAGACTTTCCAGTCATTTCCTGGAGCTAAGTTTTCCGTTTTTCTTTCCCCCCATTATTCACAGGTGATTTGATTTTACTTTTCCCTGTTGAACGTCGAGAGGGGGAGAAACTGTAAGAAGAAACGAGAAGTATAAGAAACAAAGAATAAGTTATTTCTAGATGCTATTCAAGAAGATTGGACTGAAGAAATGAGGTAAATTCTTGAATACATAGGATACGCTGGGCAACACAGCTAGTAAAGCCGAACAACGGTGGACTCTCAAGTTATTATTGGTAATGAATGGTACAATATTACATCCCCAGAAGTATAGAGAAATCGGTCAAAAATTATATATGTGTATCCAGAACCCTTTAAGGTCGACAACTATTAATTTTCAGCCAAATCGATCAAAAGAAATAGGGGATTAAGTGAGGAATGTATCGACACAAAATTCCATATGTGAATATAAAGCTCTTATGCCGAAGAAGAAGTGAGGATCTGTGTACAATACAATAGTCACAATAACTGCCGTTGTAATGAATATATCGATATGAAATATTTATATTGAAATTCAAAACCCAATAAGAATGGCACCTATCAATTTTCTGCTAAATCGGCCGAAAGGTAGGGGGGATCAGAGAAGAGGTGCTCGATTTAAATACCCTATTAACTGCCGATGTAATGAATATATCGACGCAAAATTTAATATAAGGATTCTTCAGTAGCCTATGTGTAAGTCAAATTGAGTAAACTATAATATTGAGTCCTGAGAATGGTCGACACATATGCCAGTGAAAACTGGGTCCTGACTAGGAGGGACGAAGTCTTGCTCAAAACGTGGGAGAGGAAGGTATTGAGGAAGATATTCGGCCCAATTCTAGAGGGAGATAGATGGAGGATACGGACCAATAGGAAGCTGAGGGACCTGTACAAGAGCCTGGACCTGGTGGCCTTAGTGAAGCAGGGACGGCTGCGATGGCTGGGGCATTTACAGAGGATGGAACTAGACAGAATGCCGAGGAGGATACTGGAGAGACACCCGGGAGGACAACGATGAAGAGGTAGATCCCGCTTACGTTGGCTGTGATGGGTGTGAGAAGATGGAGACTGAGGATAGAGAATAGTGGTGGAAGATCTTAGCGAGATACTTAAACATAGCGCCAGAGAAAGTTAGTAAGTATAATATTGAGTTTTAGCCGATATGTTAGATCAGGTTTGGAGGGAGAGCGAAAACGTAAAGGATTAATTCTTTCTGGGGTAGTACATAGCCGGTGATTCACCGACCACATTTTTAGAACAGGACTCTCGTTCATGTCAGAAGTCATCGGTACATCTCCAGCGCGAAATAACTGTATTCCTCTCTAGCCTAGATTTGGATGTGAATTGAAGAAGAGTAGTAAGCGCCAGAACACACAGGAAACACAGGGCACCACAGCTAGTAAAGCCGAGCAATGTTGGGCATCCCAGCTAGTATGTTACACATTTTTGTAATGGAACCACATTTTAGAATAGGACTCTCATTCTCAACTGAAAGTCGGAGACTCATCAGCAATGTACGTCCCCAGATCGAAATAATAACTTTTCTCTCTTCTACTGAAACCGATCTACTGATATGGATGAAAATCAACATATGTCTTAGTCAGCATTTTACGTTTATGTAAACACAGAAACACATAACTCCCGACGTAGTCAATGTATCCTATACGTTATTTATAAAGATTGAAAGGGTCCCTGTGTAAGACTCCTCTGCTGACATAATCGGTGGAACACAAGCCGCTGTTGCCGCCTACAAAGATGTCTTCAGATCCCCCCTGAATGTGTCGATATTCGATGTGGAAGCGGCAGTGAGCTCATGTGTTAAATTTACATGTGAATAGGTACACATGTGTTGCTAACTTCCGTTATTCTGGTCCCCTTGTAACCTTCCACCAATGGTATAACCTTCCATATAATCAGATTAAGGTGGTTATCACAAGAAAGTTTCCTATTCTATACTAGAATTAATTTTGTGAAGCGGCACTAATAATCATTATCGGTAAGTTTAGTAGACTTTCAGTTAGTACACCATCCTGAGAGTTGTATTAGAATGTATTATTTTATATACACCTAGGGACCTGAGCATTCAATGCTATTATCTTGGTAGCTCTTCTATATATATATATATATATATATATATATATATATATGTTGTCTAACCAGCTTATCATATATCGAACAGGAACGGGACTGTCATTTAACTTCTCCAAAGGTCGGCGTCCTCAAGGTATGGTTATCTGTCGTACCAGATAAAAAGAACCTAAGGGCCCCATTTGGTTTGAACCCGCAATCTTGAGCAGAGTAGGCAAGCACGTAACAGCATTCTTATTGTATATAGGTACTAGGTAAATGTACAATTTGTATGGGCAGGGAATTTACATGAATATTTTACAAAATATTTTTTTAGGTGTTGAAAATACTAATTGTAACATATGTATATATATATATATATTTTAGGGGGCGTCAGTAGCTCATTGGTATGCGTGCTTGCCTTCTGAGCACAAGGTCGTGGGTTCGAAACCCGACCGAGGCCCTTAGTTTATTTTATCTGGGAGGTAAAATGAACTTGCCCAATGAGCACGCCGTCCTTCGGATGGGACGTTAAGCGATGATGCAGAGCCTGTACGATGTCAGTTTCTCGTTAAAGACCCCTGGCCTAGGTGAATAAAAATTTAAGACTCCCACACGTGACTGAAGAGCGCTCTGGTAGTAGGCGATATGACCTCGTAGTTAAAGCCTGAGTCATAATAACTAACTATATATTTTTTATTCACTTACTTTCCCTGCGCCTATGGTCCCTGTAGATCGATTCTTCTCCTGCTGTCTTCACCTTCACCCATCGTCCTGACGTGCCCTTCTTCATCTCTGTCCTCCCGGGTGTACCTCCGGTATCTTCCTCGGTACTCTGTTGGGCTTTATCCTCTGAACATGTCCCAGCCTTTCCAGTCACACTTCCTTCACCAAGTTCACCAGATCCGGCCTCTTATACAGCTCTCTACTGGACCGTATCCTCTAAAGTAAGCGGGTCCTCCCCCTTCTTTTCTGTCCTCCAGGGTGTCCTTTCAGTTTCCTCCTCGATCCTTTCCTCAGTCCCAGCCATTGCAGCCGCTCTTCTTTCACGGAATCCACCAGATCCGGGCTCTTGTACAGCTTCCTGTAAGACCTTATCATCTATCTATCCCCCTAAGGAATTGGGCCATATACCTTCCTACATCCATTCCTCTCAGGACTATACAAATGGTTATTTCGGCGTCTCAGGTCCTAGCACCTGCTCCTGTGACCGGTAGTATCAATTCCCCGCTGTTGTCCTCGCTGTGATTTTTTCTTTAACATTCTTCTCTGTAATAACAGCCATCGTATTTCAAATAGCTGGGAGCAAGTAAACATTATTGAAGATATAAATTAAAAAAAAAAACGTTTTCCATAAAATTATTTCATAAATCTGTGGATAAGGTAACTGCCGATAGAATGAATATATCGACACAAAATTTTATATTTGGATTCAGAATATAACAAGAAGACACATCGAATTTAACCTAAATCGGCTAAAGGGAAGAAGAGATTAGGTGGGGAGAGGGGCTTAACTAAAATAACCGGTAACGGTAAAAGATTTGCTGAAAACCCCTGCCATTTTTTTTTTCTTATTAAATCCGAGGCAGACTTAAATAAGTAATACGGAGAACAAGAAATAGACTTGAAAATGGAAGGGAAAAAATGAAAAACTGAAGAAGAAATGAAAAATGTGAAGAGTAGACACAGTGAAAAACCCCACAGCGCAAATTTCCTTTCAAATGTTGAAATTTCCCTGGAGAATGGCAACGTGGATGCGGATTAAATTGTTTGTCCTGGAAACATTCTAAATCTTCATGTCCCCATTGTATTATCTTAATTGGAGGCCTTCCAGTCGCCGGCTGAGGCCCTTGGCTTTACATCCACAGCTAGTATAGGGGAAGTTATGTATTCGGTCAAAAATTCGATGCTAAGTTTTCAACGGAATTTCATACTTCCCGATCTCCAGATTACAAATCTGAACGAAAAGTCTATCTGTCTGTGTGCCTATGAACACGATAACTCCCGATAGAATGAATATATCGACACGAAATTTTATATGTAAATCCAGAACCGTCTAAGGATGACACTTATTAATTTTCAGAGGAATCGGTAGAAGGAAATTTCATATTTGAGGACATAAGCTGTCAAATTTCAATATCGGCCATAGGAAAGTGGGGTTCAGGAGAACGGGATCAATTCGAAAACCGTAAGTGGGAATAAGTGGTATCAACTCAAAAATCCCAATAACTGCCGATATAATAAATTTATCGACACAAAATGAGAATTTATGAGCCCCAATGTAAGTCAAGTATTGAATATTAGCGCTAACGGTCGACTGACTCATGTCCGGGCTTTAACTACGAGCTCATATCGCCTACTATTAGAGCGCTCTTTTGTCACTCTGGTGGACATGAGCCCGACTCTACTGTGGGAGTCCTAAATTTTGCCTACCGTAAATTTTTTATTCACCTAGGGCAGGGAGTCTTTAACGACTACCTGACATCGTACAGGCTCGGGACCATATGTTAACGTCTCATCCGAAAGACGGCGTGCCTAAATTTATTGTACCTCCCAGATAAAATAAACTAAGGGCCTCGGTCGGGTTTCGATCCCACGATCTTGAGCTCAGAAGGCAAGCACGCATACCACTGAGCTACCGGCCCCCTCTAAAAATAAGTTGATATTCATCCTATGGAAATTTTCTATAAATTTGCTTAATTAAACCCTTAGGTATTTTATCTAATATGTAAAAACGTTGAGCACACTGTCCTTCGGACTGAAAGTTAAGCGATGTTCCTGAGTCTGCGCGATGTAACTCCCTCTGGAACTCTCTCCCTCTCCAGATCCGCCATGCTCCTTCTCTTCATTCATTTAAGTCCCTACTTTTCCATTACCTCCTAACTCAACAAACCTCTGATTCCTAAGGCTGGCTCCTATGAGATATTTCTCATCTTCCTATAAGTATCTCACTCCACTGGACAGATTGTCACTCTCCTGTTTCATCTGTCCAGTTTTAGCGATTAAATTTATATATATGACACTATTGTTATTATGTTTTACATTATTATTCATACTTTGTTTTTTCTTATTTTTATTTTATTTATTTATTCATTTTATTTTATTATTATTTTTTTTCATTTATTTTCACCAGTTTATTTTATTGTTTTAAATATTACCTCTCTTTAACATTTAATATTTATTACTAGAGATCTCTTTTCTCTTTTCTTTATTCTGTCTCAATTGATCGATACTTGTACTCTTTTGTTTATTTCTTATGTTATTATTCTTAGGGGACGTATGTCCCAGAGTAAAGATTATTTTTCATTTCATTTATGTCAGATGCTTATTATAGACCCCTTCCTAGGTTTATGACACTTACAGTAGAACTAAGAGCAAAGGATTAAGAGCATTGAATGCTTAGGTCCCTAGGTGTACTTCCACCTTGCTGCTTGGAGTGCTAGAGGGTGCTAGTGTTCCCAAATGCACCCCTAGACTAGATAATCCCTCACGTTTGCCCCTCACCAATATTGGTATTCTGCTAATTAAATAGACTTAAGGGGTGGAGGATTGTCTTGAGGGAGGTCTGTTTACTGTACAAACCAACTAAAAGGGAACCCCCATTAACTAACTAAATTGATGGTTAAATAAAGTTAACTGAACCAAAATGGAGTGGTGGTGGGCGGGGTGGGGGGATCACCATTGACAACCCCACGAATAAATGGACAGGTCTTTATAAAACAACTTATCTTTAATTCTTTCATTTAAGTCTCTTTTTGTTCACAGACAAAAGAAGCAACGTTAAATGATAAAAAAGAAAGATTTAAAGACAATTAGAAAGAAAAAAAGTAAAAAAATTAATTTGAAAAAATCACCGGTAATGAACTTCCCCAGCACAAATTAATCAATTAACGTTTCGCTCTCCCTCTAAAATCAAACGACCGATTTCGTTGCAATTCAACAGTTGAACAGGGGGTACATTGTACACTAAATCATGGATATGAAGTTATTTTGTTTATACATATTATACAAAAATTGAAGAAGTAATAAGAAGTTTCACCTTTAGGCCCTCAAAATTTTATCAACTTTGACAACAAATATATTTTGAAAGAGGGCGCCGGTAGCTCATTGGTATGCGTGCTTGCCTTCTGAGCTCAAGATCGTGGGTTCGAAACGCGGCCAAAGCCCTTAGTTAATTTTATTTGGGAGTTATAATAAACTTAAGCATGTCTTCCTTCGGATGGGACGTTAAGCGATGGTCCCGAGCCTGTACGATGTCAAGTACTCGTTAAAGACTCCCTAGGTGAATAAAAATTTAGGACAGGCAACATTTAGGACTCCCAAAGTAGAGTTGAGCTCATGTCCACCAGAGTGACGAAAGAGCGCTCTGGTAGTAGGCGATATGACCTTGTAGTTAAAGCCCGGGCATGAGTCAGAAAACCTAACCTAACCAAACAATAGGCATGTATCATAGGCATATTATATGCCTACCACCAAGAAATATATTATTGGACTTGATAGCTCTGTATTACTTATTTAACAAGTAAGTCCACTACATTTGCCTACCACCAAGAAATATATTATTGGACTTGGTAGCTCTGTATTACTTATTTAACAAGTAAGTCCACTACATTTGCCTACCACCAAGAAATATATAGTTGGACTTGATAGCTCTTTATTACTTATTTAACAAGTAAGTCCACTACATTTGCCAACCACCAAGAAATATATAGTTGGACTTGATAGCTCTGTATTACTTATTTAACAAGTAAGTCCACTACATTTGCCTACCACCAAGAAATATATAGTTGGACTTGATAGCTCTGTATTACTTATTTAACAAGTAAGTCCACTACATTTGCCTACCACCAAGAAATATATAGTTGGACTTGATAGCTCTGTATTACTTATTTAACAAGTAAGTCCACTACATCCGCCTACCACCAAGATATATATAGTTGGACTTGATAGCTCTGTATTACTTATTTAACAAGTAAGTCCACTACATTTGCCTACCAACAAGAAATATATAGTTGGACTTGATAGCTCTGTATTACTTATTTAACAAGTAAGTCCACTACATTTGCCTACCACCAAGAAATATATAGTTGGACTTGATAGCTCTGTATTACTTATTTAACAAGTAAGTCCACTACATTTGCCTACCACCAAAAAATATATAGTTGGACTTGATATCTCTGTATTACTTATTTAACAAGTAAGTCCACTACATTTGCCTACTACCAAGAAATATATAGTTGGACTTGATAGCTCTGTATTACTTATTTAACAAGTAAGTCCACTACATCCGCCTACCACCAAGAAATATATAGTTGGACTTGATAGCTCTTTATTACTTATTTAACAAGTAAGTCCACTACATCCGCCTACCACCAAGAAATATATAGTTGGACTTGATAGCTCTGTATTACTTATTTAACAAGTAAGTCCACTACATTTGCCTACCAACAAGAAATATATAGTTGGACTTGATAGCTCTGTATTACTTATTTAACAAGTAAGTCCACTACATCCGCCTACCACCAAGAAATATATAGTTGGACTTGATAGCTCTGTATTACTTATTTAACAAGTAAGTCCACTACATTTGCCTACCACCAAGAAATATATAGTTGGACTTGATAGCTCTGTATTACTTATTTAACAAGTAAGTCCACTACATCCGCCTACCACCAAGAAATATATAGTTGGACTTGATAGCTCTGTATTACTTATTTAACAAGTAAGTCCACTACATTTGCCTACCAACAAGAAATATATAGTTGGACTTGATAGCTCTGTATTACTTATTTAACAAGTAAGTC
This sequence comes from Aradus depressus, assembly GCA_963662175.1. NCBI lineage: Eukaryota > Metazoa > Arthropoda > Insecta > Hemiptera > Aradidae > Aradus > Aradus depressus. Next base: position 4,283,848 of record OY759226.1, on the reverse strand, counting down.
CACTACATCCGCCTACCACCAAGACATATAACTTACTCTATTTCGTATAACTCATAATATCAAATTTCATGGCGATACATTCATTACTTCGGCAGTTATGTTGGGGTCTCTGTGTGAAGTCTGTGAAGTCACTTCTGTTTCTCTAAGTAATAGTTTAAATAAATAAGCTACAAAAATAAGTTTAAATATAAAATGTCTGCTACTTTTTTATCCATAAGTGAGATAAGGATTCGAATAATTTATTTTTCAAGAAAAGGATAATAACTTTCTGTTAGCGCAACATTTAATTAATTTTTGATATTTGTAGAGGTATTTTTTCTTAAGTTTTCTTCCATTAATTATTCTAATAATTATTAATATTATTATCATAATAACTATGGTCAATATTACTCATGTAATTTATTCTTATGTTTATATTACATCATATTAACAATTTGTGGGAGGAGCCTATGAATGTGGGGGAGTGGGGAATAGTTCGTTTTATGACCGCTGGTCAGTGTTGGACAGATAGTCTTCCATGGTCCTTCAGCCTGTTGACATCAGGGCACTTCTCAAGGCCACCAACCCGCCGACTTTCTCTCGTCAATCCGGATCGCCTTTCCGTGGACCTCTGAAGTCTGGTACTTGGCTCATCTGGTGTGACGGCGTCCTCAGCCTACTCCCAGATCTTCTCGGCCTTCTTTGGAGATCAGTTCATCCGCCCATCTTCCACATTCACCCCTCCACATCAGGAGAGTTAACTTTGTTTATTTTTGTTTTTCCTTTTAACTACGCCGACTGGCCCTTGTATTTGAAATGAAATATAATTATATCATTTTTCAAAATCTAGTCTATGTTATTTATTAACATAGAATTTGGTGATTCCGGCCAGGAACATATATATTTGCTAAAATATGTATTTGAATTTTGTTCAAAGATGTATTCTAATCCTACTTTGGATTTAATCCTATTTTTGTACATCTAGCTATTTTCTTGTTATTGCGCACCTCATACCTGCCTATAACCTTCGTGTTATCATTTATGACAGTAATCAGATGTTATTATTATGATCTGGAAATAGGTCATATCAAGGTAAATAACATTCTTCTATCCATTAATCAGTGGATTTCTATTTTTATTTTTATGTTGATAGACTCTTCTTATATTATAATCTATTTTTTAAATAGTTTATAGTCTATCATTTTCTTGTGTTAAAATACATAAATATATATTTTTTCAACCTAATATTTTCAGTGGCACTCATTTAGGTTCTTGTATTTGTTTTGATTCTACTAGAAGGTTCAATGTTTGTTTATATTCACTCTAGCTTCTTTTGTTAATTTCAACTTCAGATATATTTATTATTTTAATTTCATTTTCTTAGAAATACTTCGTTTCATTTTCAATTTTCATTTTCTTTTAATCATGGCAAGTGAGGAAGCGGATGTTAATGTTGCTGCTTTCTCCGATTCTCGGACAATAATATTAAGACGCAAACTTTATTCTTTATGTCAAGATATTAAATCTATTCGAGAACAAGGCCGTGCAGCTAAGGTAGATAACAGTCAAACGAATCTATTTCAAGCGATGTTCTCCGATCTTTCAAATCTTCGAAGTGAATTAAACTTTACCAATGAAGCGTTGGAAACATACTTTGTAAATGCTCAGAAAGGCGAGGATTATCCTACGGATAGAGATTCTTTGATTTTATCGAACTCGAAACGTTATATCTATGAGATCCTTATGATTCATACGGAGCTTTGTCCGCCTCCCAGGCCAGCTCGAGAACGAGCAGCTACTCCAACTCAAAATATTTCTGTTATCAACGACACCAGGTCGCGCCTCCCAAAAATTAATATTCCAAATTTTTCAGGCGAATTGACAGATTGGCCGCATTTCAAAGATGTTTTCATTTCTTTAATTCACGATGAACCGACACTGTCTAAAACTGATAAATTTTATTATTTAATTTCTAGTCTGAATGGTGAGGCTCGATCCCTTTTAAAGTCCATACCTGTGACGGAGGCTAATTATGACCTAGCCTGGAAGACTTTGATGGCTCGCTACGATAAGAAGCGTTTCTTAGCTACAGCCTTCTTGGACAAACTTCTCTCATTTAAATCTCACCCAGAGGTTTCCGACAATTATAAATTATTTTTATCTCATGTGGGTGACAGTATGGAAGCTTTTCAACTTCTAAAAATTCCTCATGAAGCGGAATTTATCTTGTTTCATCTTGCTATTCAATGTCTGGACCAGAGAACAAGGGAAATGTTCGAATCCAAGCATATTAAGGAAGAATTTCCGCGATGCAACGATCTTCTGGAGTTTGTCAGAGACAGACAGCAAATTCTGAAGCTGTCTTCCAGCAAACCCGGTAAGTCGTCTTGCCCGAAGGCAACGAAGACCCATAATAAATCTTCTTCTGTGTTTTTGACGACCAAGAGAGCTTCGAAACCATCGGATGTGCGCATTTCAAAGTGTCCATACTGTAAATTGTCTGGTCAGGATTTGACCAAATGTCCCAATTTTTTGAATCTGTCGCCGTCGCAACGCTTCCACTTTGTAAAAACCTTCAAGGGATGTAAATATCATTTAACTTCGGGTCATACTACCGACGAATGCAAATTTAAAATTAGATGTCTCATTTGCCAATCTCTTCACCATTCCTTACTTCATTTTTCAACAAACACCCTCGTTGAAGATACTAGGCCTCCATCTATGGGGACGCCTTCAGGAACTTCGAAATCGATTCTTACCTTTCGTGGTAATTCTTTTGATGTTCCAGCTCAACAAATACTTCTTAGTACTGCTACTGTTTTCATAACAGATGTTCGAGGATGTTTTCATCCCGTTCGTGCTCTCATTGATTCGGGAGCTCAATCCTCATTGGTGACTTCAGACTGTGCTCGGCGACTCCGCTTGACGGTGGCGAATGATTCCCATCAGATAAGTTCTGTCGGGGACCTTAGTGTTCCGTCCTTAGGAACTACATTTTTTGAGATGAAATCTATTCATCGTAAAGCCCCTCTACTAGGTGTCCGCGCCACAGTTGTCACCAAAATAACGTCGGATCTTCCATCTATTGCAGTTCCGGAAATTATAATCAGAAAAATTAACCCTTCGATCAAATTAGCCGATTTGAATTTTGGACTGCCTCGTCCTATCGACTGCCTTTTAGGTGCCGATATTTACTATAAAATATTGGAAGGTAGACCCATCCCTATTATCGGTACAGATTTAGCCACCATTAAAACATCTCTTGGCTGGATTGTTACTGGTGCCTATTCAGTTGATTTTGAGTCCTTCCCCAGGCCATCGGTTTTGACCCTCACGACGATTCCCTTTATTCACCGTCAACTTGAACGATTCTGGGAATTGGAGGAACCTAGCATTGGAGTTGTGACTGATCCGGAAGAGGAACTTTGCGAAGAACATTTTGCCCGGACTCATCGTCGTTTGACTTCAGGGAGGTACGTTGTTGCTCTTCCATTTAAATCTCCTTCACCATTATTAAGTGATTCAAGATCGCAAGCGTTGAAGCGGTACTACAACTTGGAAAAGAAATTGTTGAGAAATCCCACATTGAGACGGGAATATATCACTTTTATGGAAGAGTATCTCTCTCTGGGACACATGGAAATCGCTTCCTTTCCTGGGAAATACATAATTCCCCATCATGGCATTTTAAAAGAGACTAGCTCAACAACTAAGTTGAGAGCGGTCTTTGATGCGTCCATGTCGTCGTCGATTTCTACCGGCTCTCTAAATCAACATCTTTTTGTTGGACCGAAACTTCAACTTGATATTGCGGACATCATGCTTAATTTTAGACTTCATCGCATTGTGTTTGTGACGGATATCTGTAAGATGTACCGCCAAATCCTTATCAATGAACCGGATCGTCTTTATCAACATATTTACTGGAGATCGGATCCTGCTGATGACGTTAAAGAATATGAATTGTGCACCTTGACTTACGGGATGTCCTGCTCCCCCTACTTGGCTCTTCGCGTTCTTAAACAACTCACTCTGGATGAAGGTCATCATTTCATCCATGCGTCCAAAGTGTTACGCGAGGACGTATATATGGATGATATCATAACTGGGGCATCAAGTATCGATGAAGCCCTCAGCCTTCAACAACAACTAATTGATTTACTCATGAAGGGTAATTTCGAGCTTCGTAAGTGGGCCAGCAATTCAGAGAGTGTGCTCAAGGCAGTTCCAGAGAAGTTTCATGAAAGGTCTATTTCACTTTCGAAGGGAGAAGATTGTGTTTTTAAGGTGTTAGGGGTCCAGTGGAATGCTCAGTCAGATGAGTTCTCATATAATATCACCACCCCACGTCCTCAGTGCACTAAACGTGGTGTTCTATCTGCAATTGCGCGTATCTTCGATCCTCTAGGTTATTTAACACCGGTGATATTTTTGGCCAAGCTTCTGTTGCAAAATATTTGGAAATTAGGCCTCGGCTGGGACGATCCTCTGCCAACTGAGGTCAAACTTGACTGGGAAAATTTCATGATGGAAGTTCCCCAATTGGTGTCCATCCGTTTATCACGTTTCATCCCGGTGAAACACAGTAACGATTGCCAGTTCGTCGGTTTCTGCGACGCTTCAGAGAAGGGATTCTCGGCCATCATTTATATTAGAACGGTAACGGATGACAATGTTCAAATTTTTCTCTTGAAAGCAAAATCTAAGCTGGCTCCTATAAAACCGCTCTCTATCCCAAGGCTTGAGCTTTGTGGTGCTCTTCTTCTTGCAAAATTATTCAGCTCTCTGAAAAAATTTCGAGACAGAATTTCGATAAATCAAATATTCTTCTTTACGGATTCCGCTATTGTGTTAGGTTGGCTACATACTCCACCTCATTTATTGAAAACCTTTGTGGCCAACCGTATTGTAGAAATTTTACAGTTAATTCCTGAGGTGTCCTGGCGTCACGTGGGCACATTGGATAATCCAGCTGACGCTGCCTCACGGGGTCTCCGCCCATCTCAGATTTTACGTAATGATCTATGGTGGAACGGACCGTCTTGGCTACAACTTCCCGTCCATGACTGGCCAAAGATCGAAAGATTTTGTAGCCGGACAACAGTTTTGCCCGAGCTTAGGGGCGGTATAATTGCTACTCTCAGTTCAAAGGTCGTCCCTGACCTTGTGTCATGGATCGAAAACTTCTCATCATTTATGAAGCTTCTCAGGACGGTATCGTATGTGCGGCGATTCATCCAGAATGCCCGCAACTCCAATCTGTGTGGACCTTTGACATTAAGAGAATTGAACGAGGCGGAGACAACCTGTATCCGTCTTATCCAAAATTGTTATTTACCTAACGCTATACACAGTGGCGTCGAGGATTATGCCTCCACTAATCTCCGAGGTCTGACTCCATTCTTGGATCCCTTGGGACTTTTGAGGGTGGGCGGTCGTCTTCAACAATCACCTCTTCCTGAAGGTATGAAGCACCCTATCATCCTACCTCATCATTCCCACCTCTCTAGACTTATAATACGTCACTATCACCACTTGTATTTGCATGCTGGTCTAAATCAACTCCATGCCTTGATACGTCAACGTTTCTGGATCCTCTCAGCAAGGCGTTTAATCAGACAAGAGTTATTTAGATGTGACATTTGTTATAAGTTTTCAGCAAAGCCAGCTGAGGCTCTGATGGGCAGTTTGCCTACGTGTCGTTTTGAAGCTGGCCGAACTTTTATTAATGTTGGCGTCGATTTTGCCGGCCCATTTTCTATCAGGGAGTCTCGGAGAAGAAATGCGCCTGTTAGCAAATCATATTTATGTCTGTTTGTATGTATGACTACTAAGGCTCTTCATTTGGAACTGGTATCTGATCTTTCGACAGCGTCCTTCATGGCCACGCTCGATAGATTAATTTCACGTAGAGGGCTCCCTACTAAAATTCTGTCAGATTGTGGCAGCAACTTTGTCGGAGCGGCAAGGCATCTCTCTGACATGCAGAAATGGTTACATAAAAATTCTGTCCAAGAGGATTTGTCTTCCCATCTACTGACGAGAGGTGTGGAATGGGTTTTTAACCCTCCTTACTCACCCAATTTTGGAGGTATCTGGGAAGCCGGCGTCAAGTGCGTGAAGAATCATTTTAAACGCGTTCTCAATGATACAGCTTTCACTTTCGAAGAGCTCACCACCTTGTTCGCAAGGATTGAAGCGATTCTAAACTCAAGACCTCTTTGTGCCTTAACATCAGATCCTACTGATCTAGACATTCTTACTCCAGGTCATTTCTTGATTGGGACAGCTCTAACAACGAGACCAGAAGTCGACTTTACGGACAGTCCTGAGAATCGACTCACCAGATGGCAACTCGTACAACAAAGAGTTCAACACTATTGGCAACGATGGAGGAATGAATATCTTACAACTCTCCAACAACGACCAAAATGGTTTAGAACTACTTACCATCCTCATGTCGGTGATTTGGTTCTTCTTTGGGACAAACATTCCTCACCTGCTCAATGGCCTCGCGGAAGAATAACTGACGTCTTCCCAGGTCCCGACGGAATTGTTAGGGTTGTAAATGTTCATACTCTTAAGGGTATTTTTAAACGTCCCCTATCTAAGTGTGTGCCACTGATTCCCCAATCGGGTGACTCAGAGAAGTAATTTCTTTAAATTTTTTTTCATATAAAATTTGGTGGGCGGTTATGTTAGCGCAACATTTAATTAATTTTTGATATTTGTAGAGGTATTTTTTCTTAAGTTTTCTTCCATTAATTATTCTAATAATTATTAATATTATTATCATAATAACTATGGTCAATATTACTCATGTAATTTATTCTTATGTTTATATTACATCATATTAACAATTTGTGGGAGGAGCCTATGAATGTGGGGGAGTGGGGAATAGTTCGTTTTATGACCGCTGGTCAGTGTTGGACAGATAGTCTTCCATGGTCCTTCAGCCTGTTGACATCAGGGCACTTCTCAAGGCCACCAACCCGCCGACTTTCTCTCGTCAATCCGGATCGCCTTTCCGTGGACCTCTGAAGTCTGGTACTTGGCTCATCTGGTGTGACGGCGTCCTCAGCCTACTCCCAGATCTTCTCGGCCTTGTTTGGAGATCAGTTCATCCGCCCATCTTCCACATTCACCCCTCCACATCAGGAGAGTTAACTTTGTTTATTTTTGTTTTTCCTTTTAACTACGCCGACTGGCCCTTGTATTTGAAATGAAATATAATTATATCATTTTTCAAAATCTAGTCTATGTTATTTATTAACACTTTCAAGAAGTTTGAAAGTTTCTCCATTTAAGTGATAAAGGCGTGTAAGTTCTTAGTGAAGTCATTTAAAGTATTCGAAGTTATGAGCCATTGTCCGTAATCAATGAGTCGCAAGGATAATTAATATCTTCTGATTGGTGATCTCTCTCATTCAAGGATTGTTTTTCAAAGTTAGGGTTAATTTACAGTGTTTTGAGGTCGTCTATTCCACAAAATAAATTTTTTTTGTGAAATAGACATTTTATTAAAAATCAAGTGATGTAATTCTCAGGAAGTTCATTGTACTAAATTTCGTGTTATGATGATATATTCGCTATATCGATAGTGGGTGGAAATTTTGGAGTCCCCCCCCCCCCCCCCCCCCCCCCAGATCTGATCCTCTTCTTCCCTTCGGCCGATTTTATTTATTTTCAGCATTTACTTCGCCAGTTATTCAATGTATAGAAAAAGTCATGTAAACGATGCGAAATTTCATGTTTTCCTACCTCCAGATTCAAAATATGAAAAAACCAATTCTGACTACCTGCGTGTGTGTGCGTTTTGGTGTCTGTTTGTGTTTGTGAACACGATAACTCCCGATAGAATGAATATATCGACATGAAATTTTATATATGAATCCAAACCCTATTACGACAACACCTATTGATTTTCAGCCAAAAGAGATTGAGAAAAAACTTTAACTGCCGTTGTAGTGAATGTATCGACACGAAATTTCATATTTGAATTTAGAATCCCATAAGGACGACACTTATCAATTTTCAGTGGAATCAGCCGAAGGGAAGAGGGGGTTTAAAGGAGAGGGCTCAAATCAAAATTCGTTGCTATGCCTAAAATTTGAGCATTATTTGGAAATATTTCCTATGGCATTGTTCGTTCTTTGAGGCCTTGTAACTTTGTAAACTTTTGGTCCTATCTCAAGTCCAAGGGCATTTTATTAGCTAGAAATGTAATGGGAACCATCTTTGGTAACTACCCTATTTTTATAGGACTAACTGTTTTGGGGTAAATAAAGCAAATGTCTAAAAAAATGTGTTTCAAAACTTTTTAGGACAGTTTTTGGCATGTATCTCCACAGTTTTTAATTTTTTTTTTTTAAATTTTTTTCAAATTAAACCATATTGAAGCTAAAAGATTATACAAGATGACATGATGAGATGCATAACTCAAAATCCTATTTTTTGTGGGTTAACAAATAAACGCAGAACATCGTCCATATGTAAGCGGTATTTTGTAAAATGTATTTAGAACCTTTGGTCTCAATTTTCGACCGATTTCGGTCATAATCTAACCAGATATAAGGTAGAACATATAATATTAATTTTTCTTCAAATTTTTAGGTTCATACAATAGTTATTGCGTTAGTCCAATGACAAAGTTCCTCACAGACAGAAGTACGGACAAAAATCACCTTGAAAATAGTCAAAACTTATTCAGGGGAACGTTAAAATCCGTAGAAAACTCGATATCGAATTTTCTTACGATTACTTATACTCGTATAGTGAAAATGGCCCCTGTATCACCTAAAGTCCTTTAAGTAAATACATTTTTCACTTTATTCCCTCGCTTAGGGTCCTGAAGGTATTTTGCCATATTTCTGCTGTGAGTCTAAAAGCATGGACTATTGTTGTGGAAGAGATCCCACTAGGAGGACCGCATCCCAGACATGCCCAAGATACCTCCCAGATGTTATTGTAGCCGACCTCTTTGTTAAACCAACTCCCTTTTTACACAATGGTCAGGTAATGGAACCTGTCCATGTGTGGTCACATATCTTTTTTTTTTTTGAATAAGTTAAACTGATTGTCCACAGCCTAACGCCATCTACACCGAAGTGCTATCCGCCCCACCACCCACCCTGTCTGTTGTCCAAACCACTTTTGCTTCCATTTCAATAGGAAAATTTATAAACTCGGAAATACCCATTCAAAAGTGTCACCTATTGATAACGGAAAACCCATTTCTCCCTGGCTCTGTTCATTTGAGTTTTCAATATTGAATAATGATTCTGTTTTTTGTGACCATTTTCCACTGGACCAGAACTTTGTGACCAGTTTCTAAAAGCTCAGTGGGGAAAACTCGATTAATAAATAATACCAATATTTCAAATATCGATAGCTGATAGTAAAAAAATTTTAAAATATATTTGATGTGGCCATAACAGTATCTTCTATACCAGGAGTGGCCAACCCGCGGCCCGCCTTGAATAATTTTAGGGCCCGCGAGATTCATCACAATTTTACAAAATATGTTTTTGCACAAAACATGTGCAAATACACGCATTGAAATCGACTTGCAAAAGCTAAGTGAAAGAGTTAAGAAACAAATATCTCACTAACTAAATAAATTAAATATTATTTTACCATTTCATTATTATATTATCTATCTGCCGAGGCCCTTAGTTTATTTTATCTGGGAGGTAAAATAAACTTAAGCACACCGTCCTTCGGATGGGACATTAAGTGATGGTCCCGAGCCTGTACGATGTCAGGTACTCGTTAAAGACCCCTACCCTAGGTGAATAAAAATTTAGGCTAGGCAAAATTTAGGACTCCCACAGTAGAGTCGGGCTCATGTCCACCAGAGTGACGAAAGAGCGCTCTGATAGTAGGCGATATGACCTCGTAGTTAAAGACCGGGCATGAGCCATAAAACCTAACCTAACCTTATATTATCTATGTTTATATGTATGAATAATAATAAAAACAGTAATAATAATTCATTCTGTTTTAAATTTTCACTCCAATAATTTTTTGTAGTGGTTTAAGTCTAATATGGGTATATATAATTTTATAGGCCCGCTGGATTATAATGCATTTCCAATGTGGCCCGCAAGATCATTTGGGTTGGCCACCCCTGTTCTATACCAACCACGCTTACACAGATCTCTCTCTCTACCCCTCCCGCTTCTCAACATCATTTCATACTACTGACATTGAGTATATGAAAGAAATGAGTTGGCGTCAGTGGAATGTTTTTGTGTTTCATTCTACGCCGTAATTCTGAGAGTGACATTCTTATACCCAGTAATACCAGTATAATATAATTTTATGATTTTGAGAAGTAGAAGAAGAGAGAATAATCTGTAAGTATGATTGGTATAAGAAAGTCCTGTAATAACAACATCACATATCTCTGTTGTTTGGGCAAAAGGGCTTAAGTCAGAATAAGTCTTGTGATACAAAGGACAAGTGCATTTAAATATTTTTACCATATGTAACTGATTGTTGGAATATTTTACTTTGTTTCGGTTAGGTTAGGTTTTATGACGCATGCGCGGGCTTTAACTACGAGGTCATATCGCCTACTACCAGATCCCTCTATCGTTACTCTGGTGGACATGAGCCCGACTCTACTGTGGGAGTCCTAAATTTTTTATTCACCTAGGGCAGGGGTCTTCAACGAGTACCTGACATCGTACAGGCTCGGGACCATCGCTTAACGTCCCATCCGAAGGACGGCGTCCTTAAGTTTATTTTACCTCCCAGATAAAATAAACTAAGGGCCTCGGTCGGGTTTCGAACCCACGATCTTGAGTTACTTTGTTTATATTTAATACTTTATAGAAATAATATTTCAAGTAACATAAATGTGTTTTACCCGATTTGCAGGAAATTTTCACACCTTCAGAAATTCCCCTTCTGAAATTCAGATTTGCCGACGTAAGCCCTTTTGCCCAAACAACCGAGATAAACTGGGTGGCCGAGATAAGCGGGCCAAGAGTGAAATAACTCCTAAACGGTTAGAGATATCAAAATTGTGCATAGAACTAAAGTTGTAGCACTCGCCGAGAGCTATAGTATGGCGTCCTTGAAAAGACAAAAATGACCCTTTTAATGGCTCAAATAGCCCTTCGAAGGGCGGGGTTCCCTTTGACCCTTAAGTTTCATTACATTTTACTAAAGTACTAATGAAACAAGGAACAACTATGCAAACAGATTTTTGATAATTCAAGTAGTGCTCGGAAAAAAAACCCTTTAAAGTAGCACATTTTTCATATTCTGAACAACTAACTTCAGAATAAGAAAAACGTGCAACTTTAATCGTTTTTTTTCCGAGAACTACTTGACGTATCAAAAATCTGTTTGCAAAGTTATTTCTTGTTTCATTAGTACTTTAGTAAAATGTAATGTAAATTAAGGGTCAAAAGGGAACACCGCCCTTCGAAGGGCTATTTGAGCCATTAAAAGGGTTATTTATAATTTTCGAGGACGCCATACTATAGCTCTCAGCAAGTGCTACAACATTAGTCCTATGCACAATTTTGATATCTCTAACCGTTTAGGAGTTATTTCACTTGTGGCCCACTTATCTGGGCTACCCTGTATATTATACTATCACATGTATATTATACTTATTTATCAGCTCTCAAAAATGTTGAATTATGTTTTCTAAATGATAATAACCCGATAGAAAGAATGTATCGACACGAAATTTTGTATATGTGCATCCAGAACCCTCTAACGACGACACCTATTGATTTTCAGCCAAATCGTTCATAAGGAAGGGGATTAAGGGGGAAGCTTAAAACAAAAAGGATTTAGGAGCCTCTATGTAAGCCAACTGATGAATGGATTCCAAATATGATGAATATGGTTCCAACTATGATGAATATGGTTTCAAATATGATGATATGGTTCCAAATATGATGAATATGATTCCAAATATGATGAATACGGTTCCAAATATGATGAATATGATTCCCAATATGATGAATATGGTTCCAAATATGAAAAAGAAAATGTCTGTCTGAGGGCACTTGAATATAACTCCCGATAGATTGAATGTATCAAGACCAGATGTTAAATGTGAATCAAAACCTTCTAACGACAACTATTGATTTTCAGCCAAATTGACCGATTTAAAATTTAATGTAACAATTTAGGAGCCCCTATGGGCAACTACTGAATATTATTCGTCCTGGGGAAATACATTGCCGGTGAAAATATTTTTTTTTTGCAACCTGTGATCTTTAATACTTCCCCCAGACAGACAGTCATTGATAAAAGCCCTATATAAAAATTGAATTGAGGACTTATGAGCAGCAAATCGGAGGAGGAGGGGGGCCCCATGGACCAGTGGAAACCAAATTGAATAATAAGTTGAAGGGGGGGGGGGGGGGGGGGGGGGGGGGGGGGGGGGGGGGGGGGGGGGGGGGGACAGCGATGAGAAAGTTGTGATTGGTGGGAGGGGAAGTGTTTAGAGGGAGCAACTCCCAACTTGGACGAATCGATCCACCAACTCATCTCGTATTCATGACTGGACAAAATCGATTCTAATCGAAGTAGCCCCACACCCCCCCCCCCTCCCCCACTTTACCTTCTCTTTTTATTACAGGTATGTTACAGTCCACTGGCTACTTATTATATATAAGGCCTCTCTTTTACAATATCTATCGAAAGTACTACAGAAACAAAAAAAAGTGATATGACCATTACAGGCCTTTTCTTATACCAACCACACCCTTACAGGTCATTCCTCTCTCCCCTTCTCAGTGTAAAAATTAATGTTCGTTGCTATGAGTTACGACTTAAGAATTACTTAGATATATTCCTTATAGACATTTAGTTTACATTCTTCGAGGCGCTATAACTTTTGTCGTATTGATCCTATCTCAAATCTGAGGACTTTCTAACGATTGGAACAATTTTTGTGAGAATCAATTTTTCGATAGGACTAACAGTTTTCGGGTAAATCAAAGAAACCTCTAAAAATATGTGTTTCAAAACTACATTTCAAGATGGTTTTCGGCATGGATCTCGAAAAGCGGACGACCTGTGAAAAATGGTATTTCATATAAATTATGTATTTTAATATTTTCTACAATTTTTACTTAAAAAGAGTTTTGATTAGGTTAGAAACATAAGCTGTATGTTGTAAAATCTAGTTAGGTTCCGGGGGAAAGTGGCCTCAATTATCGTTGATTTCGGCCAAAATCTAATCAGACCTATATTAGAACATGTGACCCATCATTCCGAATGTCAAGTTCATAGCTAGAATCGTTTTTGGTTTTATTCTGACTCATGCACGGGCTCCTCTGATTAACAGAGCACTCTTTCGTCACTCTGGTGGAATGAGTCCGACTCTACTATGGGAGACCTCAATTGTGTCTATCCAGGTTTACTCACGTAGGGGTTAAGAGACTTTAGCGAGTACCTTTAGCAAGGGTTGACCCCTCCCCCCCCCCCCCCCCCCCCCCCCCCCCCCCTACACTTCCTAACTATTTTTCTAACTGTCGTTTTTATGACTCAGATGTGCCACAGGAATAACTTATCTGTCCCCATCCATAAAATTTTTAATGTTTTTTAGATAAGTTTATTTATTTATAGTTTGATTTTATTATAAAAAAATTTAAATTATATTTTACTAAAATATTTTAATTAGGTAAAAAAATGTATTTATCAGACTGCCTGATGATGAGGGCAACCTCGAAAGCTGGCTAGCAAAATACAAATAAAAAATCTGTGAGAGGTCAGACTACATCTTATTTGACAACCTGTGAAATAATCACTTCTCACTACATCAGCCGTCTTCATATTTACGTATGAAATTTTGTGTCGATACCATTTATTACAGCGGCAGTTATTAGTTTTTGAGGTAAGCCTCTCCCCTTCGACCGATTTGACTGAAAATCGATAGGTTTTGTCCTTATGGGGTTTTGGTGCCAATTCCGTTGAAAACTCTGCATGAAATAACATGAATGTATCTATTAGCAGTTATTACAGTATTTATCTTAAGCCTTCCCCCTCATCCCCCCCCTTCCCTTTGGTCGATTTGGCTGGAAAACAATAGATGTGTCATCGTTAGAGAGTTGTGGATTCTCATATAAAATTTCGTTTTGATACATTCATTCTATCGGGAGTTATCGTGTTCACAGAGACACACAGAGCCTTTTT